>OZ010593.1:20134436-20211936 GCA_963932145.1 Acanthosepion lycidas
CGTACACGTCTTCATGGCCACTTTGGTCTAGTCTCGCTTTCTGTCGACGTGCAGGAAAATGTGGAGAGCCATGATCGCCTACGCCCGGAAGGGACACAATATGTAGAAGATTAATTACCTTCTCAGGTTCACGAGGTTAATCTATCCAAAAGAAATGGTTATGAGACGCAAGTGGCCTACCATAACCCATGCTATCGTAAGACGTTTTTAGGTTTTAAGGTTAATGTTTAAGCTAAAGTTTGGAATATGATCAGTTATACTTTACTGATGTATAATAAAGAGATTAAATATTAGGAGATTAATCAATTTTCTTTTTTGAATTTGATTCAATTTTAATATTAAATTCACAAAACTGATTAAATTGCTTATGCATATTTTGGAGGGATTCACACGTAATAAAATCCTAGCCTCAAAAGCAAGGACTTGAATAAAGTTAATTTAGTAAAAGGTTTCTAATTACTTCTAACCTACGTATGTATTTACATTTTATAAGTAATTTTTTTTTTTTTTAAGTATTATAAGTTATTTTCCCTTAATTTACTGGGGATTAATAAAATCATGGTTAACTCGATTGAAGTATGATTGCAGATTTTATATGTAACTGGACATTAAAGTCAGCACCAGCAGCGACAGTCTGTGTTATGCTTATACGCAGACATTAGGTCTAACATATGCTTTTAAGCATGAAACAGTCACCGCTGGGTGTGTCTTCCATATAAATTGATATATTTATATTTACATACGGTCTGTTCCTGATAGTAAACACATTAACCCATAAATATACCATACTTTAGTAGTATATTTTATCATATGTGTGTGTGTGTGTATTTCTGAGATGAGGTGTTATGTACATTATTTACTAATTCGGACTATTTTTCTCATCTTTGCCGCCGTATTTATTATTACGACGTTTCGGGCGTTGTACGTTCCGGACTTCTTCAGGTAGTTGGAATGTCGAACTTAACCCTTTATGTCGCTCACTGGGGTAGACTGTTCTAGTTCCGCGTGCCCTGTTTAATGGATGTCAGTTATCAGTAATCTCCTGTTAATTTCCCTCTGGAAGTTCTCCACTGCCTTAGCCGGGTATTGACACAATGTATAAAGGCGTTAGTTAGATCCAGTGACAGGACCCAAACAGCGTGAGTTCAATACCTGGTTTAGGCAGCGGAGAACAGCCGAAACGTTGTGATAAATATGCCAACAAAGATGAGGACAATAGTCCGAATTATGTAAATAGTGTACATAATACCTCATCTTAGAAATATAGACAGATACTGAAAAAAATTGGATTTACTCTATCCTGTGATCCCATAAGTTCTGTCCGAATTTTGAATAAAGAAAACAAGTGACCAAATGTTACATTTAATTACAGATTCAATCAACAATATATTTTCCCTGTTTATCTATGACTTCCTTCCATCTATTAACAAGCTTACTAATTCCATTACTGTAAAATTCTTTTGGCTTTGATTCGAACAACTTACAAATGTCAGTTTTAACCTCTTCCTGTGTTACAAAAGCTGTTTCTTCCAAATGATTCTGTAAGCTACGAAACAAATTGTAGTCTGAAGGAGCAAGATCGGGAGAATAAGGTGGATGAGGAATTTTCTCCGAACCAAGTTCTTCGATCTTTTGTGACGTGATTCTTGCTGTGTGGGGTTGCGCATTGTCCTGATGAAACACCACCTCCTTTCGATTCACTAGAGCAGGTCTTTTTTTCCTCAAAGCTTGATTTAAACGCTCTAATTGCTGACAGTATATTTGAGCATTAATTGTTGCATTAGGTGGTAAGAATTCAAAGTGGATTATTCCTTGGCGATCCCACCAGATTGAAAGAAGAACCTTTTGCCCATGAAGTTCCCTTCTCAGCTGTGGCTGGGGTCTTTCCCCTTTACCAAGCCACTGTCTACGACGCTTAACATTTCGATAAAAGATCCATTTTGCGTCGCCAGTCAAAATCTATCCAAAAATTGTGAAACAATTTGGCTAGAATGAAGAGAAGAGCAGGTGTAAACTCGGGATTTGAGTTTGTTTTCAGACAATTCATGAGGCACCCATTTTCCAAGTTTAGGAACTTTTCCAAGTTGTTGAAGATGACGATGAACATTTGTATGGTTTGAACTGAGAACCACTGCCAATTCCTCAACTGATAAAACAGGATTTTCTTCAAGGGCTTCCTCAGGAATCTTTTCATCAAACTCAACTGGACGTATGGTTCGATCTTCACCTTCAAGGGTGAAATCTCCACCTCTGAATTTTGCAAACCATCTTCTGCAAGTTCTTTCATTCACACATTCCTCTCCATAAACTGAGTGAATGTTTCTAGCCGCTTAGGCTGCTGAGTTTCCTTTCTTGAACTCATGAAGCATTATGTGCCTCAAATGATTCTTGGGTACTTCCATGTTAGCAGGGTTTTAATCAAACAAAATTTAATTTTATTGTTCTCCGAAATAAAATTTGATCAGTTTAAATGCATCTAAACATAAAAATAATGTTCAAGTCCATTAGACTTTATAAAATACTCTTTAAATTTCGTTCATTTTAACAAAAAGTTAAAATTCGGACAGAACTTATGGGATGACCTGATATATATATATATATATATATATATATATATATATATATATATAGATAGATAGATAGATAGATAGATAGATAGATAGATATAGATATAGATATATATATATCAGGACAGAACTGATGGGATGATATATATATATATATATATATATATATATATATATATATATATATATATATATATATATATATATATATATGTATATATATATATATATATATATATATATATATATGTATATATATATATATACAAATATATATATATATATATATATATATATATATATATATATATATATATACAAATCAAAATGTTAAAATTCGCACAGAACCTAAAGGGATGAACTGATATTTTTAAGTTGGTGGTGTTAAGAGAATTCTACAAATATTTTTTAATTAAGACTAAATGGTAAAGAACTCTGGATTATAAATCTTACTGTTCTTTCCTATTATTTGAGAATATATATATATATATATATATATATATATATATATATATATATATATATATATATATATATATATATTAGTGTTAGTTTGTAATCATAGGAAGAGATTCCTCTTAAAATATTTTAATTCTGAATAAATATATTATCCAAATTAAGCTTTTGCTTCCCATATTATAAGTTATGTTTTTTTTAACCCACATTAACCATTTTAACGTCTAGTATAATTTAACATATCAACCAAAGTTCCTGTTTAAATCTTCAAATATGCTTTTTTAAAAAATTATTTTTGCTATTTTTTATACCGTATGAACACTAATGGCTATGTCCCAATGCTCATAAATACGTTGGACTCTATTGTAAGTAGAGGTAATATGCTAAGTAGCGCACCACTAGTATTGGTTTACCTACTTCACGGCGCTGGCGAGTATTGTATTTTGTTGATGTTATAAAGATTACTATTTCATTTCCGACTTCCGTTTTGGTTAGACCTCATTCAGTAATCCTGGAATGGAAGAAATTGCTGAAAGTACTGGTGTAGCGGGTTCTGAATTTTTGGTGATCGCATCGACTTTAGAATTGACAGGTGTAATACAAGTGCTGTCAATAGCATGACCTTAGAACACTAGTTCAGAAACTGAGAACAAACGCATTTGAACACCTTCAACTACAGACAAAACGTATTCCTCGTCATGTTGATTTAAAAATGTATTGTTGCTTATACTATAATAGGTATTACTGCTATCTTTTAAAATAAAGCCACTAGCATGTAAGGGGTTACAAGGCGTGGAAGAATTAGGAACAGAAATATTTGTAATAAGGAGAAACAAAAGAGCAGTCAGGAAGACGGTAGATGGGATTGACATTGCATTTAACTTTTTACAGATTAAAGTTAGCTGGAAAGCATGTAGACAGGAGCAACTACCACAAGCGAGGAGTGCTGGATAAAAAAAAAACTGCCAGAAGTTACTGTTAGACATTTTCGTGACGGTCGTCTTCGAGTATAGAATTCAGAGGTTGGCAGTGAATAATTCGGATATAGTAGGAAATCGTAGTTCAGGTCTACGGTGGATATCCTTAGCAGAGCGTAGTTCTTCCTTGTATCATCTTCGCCTGTTCTCACTGATGGTAGCAGAGCGTAGTTGTTCCTTCTATCATCTTCGCCTGTTCGTACTGGTCCTTCCGGTAGGCTGAACGAAGGTGGCCGCCTTTATACACGACGAATACAATGTTCTGCGGCTTCTGATTGGTCAACCTTCTATTGGTAGACTATAAAGGAAGTTAAGTCATCTGGATTGTCTCACTAGTCATAGTATATATACACAAAAAACCGTAACAGTTACAGCTACATCTAGCTAGCTTAAATGTATATTGATGAGACTCAACCGCCAGTCTAGCAGTCTTAAATTCATAGAGTCTAGCCCATTCAAACAATTACCATGAAAGTATTTATAAAAAAGACACAGATAGGCAACATTATGGGCATGTAACTGAAGCCGAGTCGCGAGATCAGCACCAATAATATTGCTGATTCTTCTTTGGATCTTATCGAGGAGATCCGGGAAAATATCAGACGCACTGGACCTTAAATCGCAGCAATATTCTAAAAGTATTGCTATGTATTTTTATGCTTTCACAGTGTTTTGTTTGGAGATTCACTAATTACACACAGCTGGGACTCTGAGGTCAGGGTGGACCTGGAACGACAACAATTAAGAAGGTGGTTCCACGCTCCCCAAAAACCTTCATTCTCTCGATCAAGTGGCCTTGCTGCCGGATATATTTTAGTCGTACGTGATGTGATAGCCGATGTTTGCACGAATAGCACTTAGTTTCAACATGTGACAGGTTAATCTGCGAGATAGTGTGTTGTTTGCGTCCTCGATGTAAGTATTTAATGCTTTTTTTTTTCTTTTTGTTTCTTTTTTTTTTAAATTTAATTTTGAAAGTAGAATCCGTTAGGCGGGGGGGGGCATTAATATTCAGAGACAAAATTATTTTTACATAGCAGGGATTTTGAAGGTCCGGGGATTTTGAAGGCCCGGTGTTGTTGTTAAGAATTACATTAGATGATTTAAACTAGTTATATTAGATAAGTTTTATGTGTTTGCTAGGATCGTTGCGCGATATGAATTGGGCAATAATGTTTTTAATTGCTTTTTTGATCCAGTTTATAATTAGAGTGCTTCTGGTTACGATAAAATACGTTAATGGTGCGTTTATTCTTGACTAGCAGTAGAGCCCGGCGTTGTCCGGGGATGTAACAGTAAGAGATAGATCAAGTATCGACCATCATAAAGACTGAAAAATAAAATTGACAAAGATTATTGTTTAAGGTTGACGGACACGCATGTCTTAATTAGTTTTTTTTTTTTTTTTTTTTAAGAATTGGTCAAACCAAAACTCAAACAAAAACATTGTTTTCAATCGTTATGAGTCTACCGATTGAATAGAATTTTATTATAAACAATTCTCTTGTAAATGGAATTTTTAAAGCATTCTGAATGTAAAAATAAAGAAAAAAGTGTGCAAGACAATAAGAAACACTACCTGCCAAATAAAAGTGAAGTTTTGTTGAAATCGGTTGAAAAATGTAGGAAATCCGATCCCATATATAAACGAACACACACATACAAACAACTTGGGTTTTTTAATAAGTATAACTCGATGTGAGTTGTCCCCCTTTCATTCTCGTGATGCCGCTTAATCGTGTTTTCAAAATGATTTCGTGCAAAAACAATTGTGTTTTTCCAATTTTTGGCGCTGTTAGAACCACCGCAAGGTAAATTTACGTAGTCCTGTGAAGTTTTGTTGAAATCGGTTGAAAAATGTAGGAAATCCAATCCAATATATAAACGTGTACACACACACACACACACACACAATTAGCGTTTTATAATAAGTAAGATTACATCATGTCGGGGGATCTTATCCCATTTTTCCTAAATTTTGTTAAATCTAATTTTATTTATTAGTCGATAGCATAGTTAAGAAAGTTATTGTTGGTTAGAATTTGCTTAATGTTGCTTAATTTTGTGATGTCAAAGAACACTCGTTGCCGCTTTTAAAATGCCAACGAATACTTACTGTTCGTTGTAGTAGAGACTTTGTAATTGCAGATACAGCTTATAGTAACGCTGTTGAACAATACTGGTGTCAGACTTCTTCGAATATCACTAGAAATAATAGTACTTACCCGATAATACTCGCTCGAAAGTAACCACCGTATCAGTCAGTTATGATAGGTGATACATGACTGACGAGGCAGAATTTTCCCGCGGCAGGTTGCAAGTTAGATAGACCAGTTCTGTTCTGCTATTTACCCTGGGGGAGAAGAGAGGATTCATACCTTTCCCAAGGGTATTAAAACCTAATTGAATGTAATGGATTCAACTGGAATTCGAACTCGGCTCTCCGATTCCTCAATCTGATCCACTATCCATTACTCCATCATGTCTCCTATCACTTATGTCCCATGCGTGATGCACGCTTAAGCGAATATTTATCTTTCCATTCATGACTGACGAGGCAGATTTTTTTCCCGCAGTAGGTTGCCATTTCTTTCTGCATTAGATTAGATGCCATCTAAGGCTATAGAACCCGGTCTGTCCTTCTATTTATCCAAATCTGGGGGTGCGGAGAAGAACAGGATTGATACCTTTCCCAAGGACATTAGCACGTAAGTGAATATTTATCTGTTATGTGACATGCATACACGCTTCGGCGATCATGTATCTTTCGATACATGACTGACAATACAGATTTTTTTCGAGCAGTAGGCTGCCATTTCTAACTACGGTAGACCAGTTTCCCATCCAAGGCCATAGAAACCCAGTCTCTCCTGTTACTTACCCATAGCCAGGTGGAAGAAGAGAATTCATACCTTTACCTAATTGAATGTAATGGATTCAACTGGGATTCGAACTCGGATCTCCGATTCCTGAATACGAGCTGCTACTCATTACTCCAGTAATCCGAATAGAGAAATACTATAGTGAATAGAGTAGAGAATAGCGCTCCATATAGTAATAGAGGATAGAGCAGAAATGCAGGTTTGAATAGTAATGGAGAATAGAATAGAAATAGCAATCAATTAGACGTTATCCTACTTTCCATATATGTGATTCCTCGATGGTCACGTGGTCTACTTAATTCAATAACGGGATCGCCTCTGTTTGCTCACTGGCGACCTATGTTCAAACTCAAGTGTCAACAGATACACTTTATGCTTAAATAACACTTAGTTTCTCATAGAATATATCCAAAGAAGAGAATACTTCGTCCCCATAAACCATGTTTTTTTATAACAGCTTTTTTATAACTGTGAGGATAATTTAGGACTCTTGTCGTGAAGCAAACACTAGGTTTTTAAGTTGGCGTTGATATATATATATATATATCAACACTCAGAAGCGTCAGGCCGGCTGATTGCGTCCAACATGAAACAGCCTGTCGCTTCTGAGTGTTGACTTCAATGTTCACTTTTATATCTATATTTACATAAACTCTATCTCTGATATTGAGCACTATATCCCATAAATATAGAACACCTTACAACTATATTTCCCACTTCATTCCGATGTTTAACATTCTCTGATCATGCTTCTATATTGTCTAATGACGTAAAAATATACAATAAATATTATTATTATTTTCCTTATTTCTTTCTTCCGTATACTATTTATTTACCATCAACTCATGATGACCTATGACCTCTTCACCTTTCAAGTAGTTGTTTATTAAAAAAAAAATTAACATAGTGTAAAGAAATTTTGAGAAATTCTTTTTTGTAGAGCTTAATGTTCACATTAATTATAAGCACAAGTCCTGGGAGAATTTAAAGAGGACGGTATGTTGTGTGATGCATATTTAAATTTATTGTTGTTATAATGTATTATGAATGTTTATTATTTTTCCACATATATAATAGTTGGAATAAGGCACCTCGATGTTGTGGAATAGTTAGCAAATTCGTCTAGCTAAAACAAGTAGCGAGTTTGATCCTCATTGTGTGCTCCATACTTTCGGCCTTGTGCCACATCCATCTAAGGTATGCTTAGAAAATTACCATAATAGCTGGAATATAATATGCAAGTGTAAGCAAACGCTTGCATATTCCAGCTATTATGTATGCGAAAAATAAACATTCATAATACATTACAACATAATTAAGTAAAGTTCAATATGCTTACTGTTTTTCTAATTAATCATTCGTAATTTCCAGGGATTATATTTATCTGCACAATCACTCAAGTAAAAGAATTGTAATTAAGTGTAAAACTATAAACAGAATTAATATATATATATATATATATATATATATATATATATATGTATTAATTCTGTTATATATATATATATATATATATATATATATATATATATATATATATATATATATATATATACACAAATGTAAAAGAACGAAGAGTAAGATTTCAGCGCCCAAAAACAATAATTAAAAACCGGGTTCAATACAAAAGTAGAGCAATCAATATTTATTTATTATGCAGTGTTACATTAAAACATGTACATACCCACTACAAAACTGTACATCTTGTTTCAACGTTAAAGAATTTTTTACAACGTTTCATCAGACGGGAAAATCAAAATGCTACTAAAATTCTTATATATATATATATATATATATATATATATATATATATATACACACATGTGTGTGTGTGTGTGTATGTGTGTGTGAGTGCATGTGTATATATATATACACATGTGTGCGTAAATTAAAAATAATTATATTTGAGTTTTTAAGCCTGGAAAATGTAGTCACCAATATTTTTGCATGAAATATTTTTGCATGAAATATTTTTGTATTTTTGTATGAAAGTTGTCTGTTTCTTAATATATATATATATATATATATGAGCCTATGGTACCATGACACAATTTTATCTCAATATAATCCCTGTGTTATTGGTTAGTTAGAGCTACCACTAATAAGCATACGTCTCAGACCGTGGTTCTCAAAGTGGTGCGTCCGTCCCACGGTGGTGATGGAGGGGGGCTGCAATTCGAGAATGGAATATTAAATGTGATTTTTTTTTTTTTAGTTAGTGTGTGAGTATGAGTGCGCGCGAGTTAATATGTATGGTGCATATACAGGATGCACACATACAAATATTTGTGTGCATGTATGCACGTATGTAATAGCTGGCCACTCGCATTCGAGAACCGGCTAGCCAATCCATATTGCAGACGCTCGCTCAGGCACATTTGTTTTTAGTTTCTGGAGCGTGTTATCCAGCGTGATCAATAATTTGTACAAGGCCAGCACGCTCAAGCTTTGACTTTGTGCTAGAAAAGTTATCGACGGCCCCCACAAGGCTTGTGTCAACACGTGGTATGGTTTTCAGGCACTTTCCAAATGTGCCGCACGCTGGGATCGAAACCCGATCCATTCCGATAACATTAGAAAGTCTTCATGGTCAGATAGCGAACGTTTTACCCACTCGGCTATGCTCCTACATACGTATGTACGGCATAATATCATGTATTGTATAGATAATACACACATGCACATTATAGAGAACGCAATATTTTATAAATATTGTAAAATTCTAAGATTAAATGATATTACTATTACATATATGCAGACTAAAGTTCTCAAGGGAAATTAACCTAATGGCCTTTCACTTTTTGAATAAGAATTATATGTCAAAAATAGCAGGAAATCAGTATTTTAGGGATGCGTGGCCATAAAAAGCTAAGGGAACCACTGGTCTAGGAGTAGACGTTATATATAGGCTCAGTACTTAAAGTAGTGGCAATATATTATGGTAATTTACGCACGCACGCATGAACACTCCCAGCTATAAATAGGAGCAGGTACTGCCTTTTGATGAAGGAAGTTTCCAGCAATCAGCTCTGACAGTCAAACCGAACATTCTTGCTGTAACACTCTCGTTTGTATACGTTGGTATTACTGTTTCTGTTAATATATTTGTTTACCTCCATTCCTCTCTTTGTGTCTTCATTTCTTGCCCTAAAAAGGCCACAACACAATAGTCTTGGACTGTTGGCAATGGTGCGAGCATTGTTTCGTATCACTAGCAGTCAGTTGATGTCGCTCCTCTGTCGGCATTATTTCTCAAGCCTCAGTGGGACTACTCCTTAATGCAATATCTCTCTTTCGGCTGGTTTTGTTGCTTGACGCCTGCGATCCCTGGAAAACATTAAAATATCTAGGAGGGGGGCTTGTGAATTTTTCAGCACACCTGCAGATAAAACCACTATAAGCTCGAACTTATTTCACATGTCGTTGCGATGTGGGCGCGCGGCTAAATACCAAATCTTAGACTATAGAACTAATACTGACTGTATAGAAATTAAATCCCATATATATTTTCAGCCCCCCACACACAAATCCTATCAGAAGTTTTGTTGGACAAACAATCATTACAAGAGCAAATACGGCCCAAACACTTCCGTGTTATGTTTGGACCATTTACAAATAATTGCCTTCACTAGTCCCGTAAATTCGAGAAAAATATTTTCCCGACCGAAACCAATGAAAAATTCTAACCAATGAAAAAGTTTTATTCATAAAGTTCGCACCTCCATTTTGAATCCCCTTAGAGATATAAAAATAGAAGCATACTTCTCGGATGGAAAAGGCGACAGCAGCAGCAGCCGCCGACTAAGGCCTTGTCCACATGCACAATAGAAGAGATTAACCAGCAACTTCATACTAAGGTCTTTGTCTACGAACTGACAACGGTTAATGTTAACATTTAGGGAAATTTTCTTACCAGAATTCAGCTTCTTGTTAGCCTACGGACTTATCCACCGTTGGATAACACACACACACACACACACACACACATACAAATAGAGAAAGATTAATTTGACACGAACATGGCTTCATGCACCTGTGAATACTAATGAGACAAATTAGCTAATGCAATATTCTTGCAAGTGCAAAATCGATACAGGAACTATACAAAGGAATATAAATGACTTCCGGTCATGTGATACTTAGATATAATGATTAACGTAGCAAGATAAAAAGGACTGAAACTGTAGTGAAAGTGAGATTGAAAAAATACGATTTATCTCGTTGTCGTTATTTCTTTATTTGAGATCAATAACTTCTTAAAAGTTAAGAAGGGAATACTAAAATAAAAAATAAAATAAGTTCTACCTAAGATTTTAAAATGAATTTTTAAAAATGAAAAGTCTTTCTTGGCGCTTTCATTTTAGTTCTAATTTCAAGCTAATAGATTAAACTTAATATTTCAAATATGCAAAATACATTGCTGTATTTCAAAAACTAATTTGGTACGGAGGTTCTGTTTTTTCTAAAATAGCCGATTAGCCCCCATATTTAGTCGTCGATCATCGCAATGTAATTCTCTGTATTAAATCTTCCAAAAATAAAGCATACTGTTCTGAAACTTTATTTGTGGAATATTAGCTGATTTAAAGTATAATTAAACTGATTTGAAACAAAAATCATTTTCTTTAAGTTTGAAATATCGTAGAAATGCATTTATTAACCAGACACTATGAGTTTTTAACGCGACAGTAGCTGTAATGACATGTAGACAGCCTGATGATAAGTCAACATAAAACAAAATATGACGCGAATGCCTTTCTTATATGAATTTTAATTTTAACTATTCAGTAATCGTAAAAATTTAGGAAAATATTTTATTATTCTATTGAATTTTAGAAATTTTGACTTTAAATTTACTATAGTTATTACTCTTATTTTCTGATAAATTCGTGTAATAAATTCCAAATTTATTTATTTAAAAAAAAAAGTTTTTCTTGTTTATAAGACGACAAAACCTCAAATTCTTTTAAAATTATTGGAGATTGATGTCTTATATTAAGCTTTTCCATTTATAATTAGTAAAAATGTTTTTTTCTTCCGAATAATATTATCATCTGAAAGGCTGAAATTAATATAGAATTTTTAATAGATTTAAAACTGAATATATTTTTTTTTTAAATTGTAAAAAGTAAAATCAGTTCTTAGAAAAATTCATTATTCATCGAAAAATATTTTTTAAGAAAATTGTATCCTGGAAATATCTTATTTAAAAAGAAATTAAAAGCTTTTCTAAGTAAATAATGTCATAGTTTTCTTGCAGTTTTAGCTTATGATTCGGAGCAGATTTTGGGTAGATGAAGCGTCTGTTTGGCAAAAAACTAATTTATGATTAAAGTTCTCAAAAGATTACGGCTTTTGACTAATATAAATATGTAGAGGCTGAAATTTTAATTTCTCGAAATTTCGTAAGATTATCAAATTAAGTAGGTGAGGGAAACAGATCTCAAAAAACAAATTATTAGTAAAAACTAATTTACATTAAGTGGAATAAGATTTTTTTTTGTTGCTAAAATAGGTGATTACCCCTCCCCTTTTTTGTCATCTTTCATCGGAATGTAATTCTCTGTACTGAAAAATCTTCCAAAAATAAAATATACTTTTCTGAAACTTTATTTGTAGAATATTATCTAATTTAAAGTATAATTAAACTGATTTGAAACAAAAATCATTTTCTTTAAGTTTGAAATATCGTAGAAATGCATTTTTTAACCAGACACTATGAGTTTTTAACGCGACAGTAGCTGTAATGACATGTAGACAGCCTGATGACAAGTCAACAAAACAAAATATGACGCGAACGCCTTTCTTATATGAATTTTAATTTTAACTATTCAGTAATCTTAAAAATTTAGGAAAATATTCTAATGTTCTATTGAATTTTAGAAATTTTGGCTTTAAATTTACTATAGTTATCGCTCTTATATATATATATATATATATATATATATATATTAAGCATTTCATCCCTAGCAAGGCGGGAAGCCACGAGCACGCAAGGGGTTGCAGAAGATTTGGAGCAAGATCAGATAGGAGTGATAGAGGAAAGGATGAGGAGTAGGATAGTGGATAGATCAAGGCAACTGGCGATGTCGATTGACATTACATTTGAATAGTTGGAGATTATAGCGATCAGGGAAACAGAAATGGGGAAGGGAGTTCCACAGGCGAGAGGTGCGAGATATGAAGCTATTGGAGTATGAGAGGCGGCTACATTTAACAGTTTCAACAGTGAAAGGGTGAGAGCCGGATGCCAGCCTCGTAGGACGATTGAATTCACGAAGTTTGGGAACCAGCGAAAGCAGCTCATCATAGCAATTAACATGAAAGTATTTGTAAAAAAGACAGAGAGAGGCGACGGCACGTCTGAGAGAGACCGACTGCAGACGAGATGCCAGATCAGGGCCAATTATTGCATAACCGCCTCTAGATCTTATCAAGAACCCCGAGTCGGACAGAACAGGCTCCAGACCATATATGGCAGCAACACTCCATGCAAGGGCGAATGGCTGATTTGTAGATTTGAAGGATAGATTCCGGGGAGAAAAATTTCCTGGCGCGGCACAGGGAGCCATCTTTCCTTGCGGTGGACGAATATATATATATATATATATATATATATATATATATATATTGTTAGGGGACCTTACTCATAATAATATAATGAACCATTCCATACGTAATAAATACTGCGCCTCAAGAGGAAGCAGGGACTTCTGTCCGAAGTCGGGCGACCGGCTGATAGGTTGAACTCTCTGCTTTCGGGCAGGGAGGAACCCAAACGAGGCTGCGCCGAAGGGCGGAGTCTCTTTCGGGGAGGTAAACCGACCCTGAACCCGTTTATACTGGTTCACAGGGTATATTTTTGGCCGAGCGCACGGGCTCGGAGATCCCACGTTAAACCGGCCTTGTGCCACATGATACCCTCGTGGCGGGTGACTAAATACTGTTTATTCTGAAATCGGACGACCGGCTGACCGGCTGATTGGTTGAACTCTCTGCCTTCGGGCAGGGAGGAACCCAAACGAGGCTACGCCGAAGGGCGGAGTCTCTTTCGGGGAGGTAAACCGACCCTGAACCCATTTATACAGGTTCAAAGGGCATATTTTTGGCTGAGCCCACGGGTTCGGAGATCCCACATTAAACCGGCCTTGTGCCACATGATGCCCCCGTGGGTGGGTGTAACTAAATACTGTTCAGTCTGAAGAGTGGAGTGAGTTTCGTCAGGAGTCAGTTAGTCGAGTCAGTGGCAGTCCGTAACAGAGTCGTGTCCAGACAATTACTACTAAACCTGATTGTTCATACTAACCCTTTCTACTTCTCTGTATATATTCCTGTTTGTAATATATCTGTGTTATTCCATATCCGCCTTCGAGTTCTTCTTTATTGGTTCTACCTTGGTGTATCACCGTGGTACAAGGAACCGGACCATAACATATATATATATATTTTATATATATATATATATATATATATATATATATATATATATATATATATATATATATATATATATATATATATATATATATATATATATATATATATATATATATATTGAACAATAAAAAAATATTAAAATCTTCAGACACACTGGTTGCAGATTAATATTCTTTCGTTTTTTTTTTATTTTTTCATTTTTTTTCATTTAGATTCCTCGACTAGTTTCGGTCAAAGTTTATACATATATATATATATATATATATAATGTCATCCACAGACAGACTGTTTCGCTGTATCACAGCTCATCAGTGAGGCTAGACATCCGGTTGCCTCTAGCTAGGATCGAAACCCGACTGAATTGGTATCAGGCGGATATTCTACCACTAAGCTGTCGGCGCACGGTCGGGACGAAGGTGGATTTTTAGCGTATTTTTTGGGAAACACGCCCAAAAAATACGCTAAAAATAGCGTAAAATATATATATATATATATATATATATATATATATATATATATATAATCATTTTAAGGAAAAACTGTGGGAAATTGGGAAAAAAATAGCAGTAAATTATAGACCTCCTCAAAAGACACGATGCGTAGGGTTGAAAAAGAATTCTTAAAAAGGAAATATCTTGAAGCTTTTGTTTTAGTTTTAATTACAAGCTAATAGATTCAATTTAATATTTCCAATAAGCAAAATATTTTACTGTATTTCAAAAACTAATTTACATTAAGTGGAATAAGATTTTTTTTTTGTTGCTAAAATAGGTGATTACCCTGCCCCTTTTTTGCCATCTTTCATCGGAATGTAATTCTCTGTACTGAAAAATCTTCCAAAAATAAAATATACTTTTCTGAAAACTTTATTTGTGGAATATTATCTGATTTGAAGTATAATTAATCTGATTTGAAACAAAAATTATTTTCTTTAAGTTTGAAATATCGCAAAAATGCATTTTTTAGCCAGACCAGCTGTTTTTACGTTTTGACAGCCTAACGACAGGTATAATCTCATTCTATGGAGACTATGTTTAAACAATTTAAGAAAATAATGTGAGCGCCTTTTTATTTAATCTTTAAATATTCAGTAATCTTAAAAAATTGGGAAAATATTTTATTGAATTTTAGAAATATTGACTTTAGATTTACTATAGTTACCGCTTTTATGTTCTCATAATATCGTGTATGGTCAACCGTACTTCTAAAAATCCGCACGTTTATACGCATACAAAAAATTCAAAATTCTTTTAAAAATATTGGATATTAAAGATTTCTATTAAACTTTACACTGATGATTAGTAAATATAGTTTTCACTTAATATCATTTAAAATGATGAAATTAATACAGAATTTTAAGATTTAAAACTTAAGCTTTTTCTAATTGAAATTAAAATAAATGAAAACAATTCCTGTAAAAATTCGTTATTCATCCTTAATAAATTTCATCTATAAAAGTAATTAAAAGCTTTTATAATTACATAATGCCATAGTTTATTGCGATTTTTTAAAATTTTATGATTCAGAATAGATTTTCGGTAAATGGTGTTCCTTTTTGACAAAAACAAATTGATGGTTTAAATTCTCCAATGAGTCCTGCTTTTAACTTATATATATATATATATATATATATATATATATATATATATATATATATATATATATATATATATATATATGTGTGTGTTTAGAGGGTGGAATTTTAGTTCTTCGAAATTTCATAAAATTAAGTGGGGTTAACAAATGTAAAAATATTTTTTCCAAGTTTTTCTTAAAAAAAAAAAAAGAAAATTCAAATATAATTTCATTTGTGAATAAGTCCTGAAAAAAAATCATTAAAATACGACAGTCATTTGATTTTTGCAAGATTTTCCAAAACAATGTGCTTTAAACGCCCCCAAAAAGACGTTAGGAATCACTCTACTAAACATTGTCCCACCCTCTGACACAGGAAAAACGATTTTTAACGCAAATTTCGAATGTGCTAGAAAGGATTAAAAAATTAAAATAATCAGAATATACTTTGGTCTTTTAATAATAACACACATTCTAATAATAAAACATTTTTTATCAAGTTTGGGGTCTTTTTTTCATCATGATATGCTTTTTTATAGAAAATATTTGGATGTATCTAATGTTAAGGTACGCAATGTGAGAGAATTTGTGATATGTGCATATGTGTTTTTGTGTTAGAGATGGAAAACGAACGGTTAATATCTTTTACAGTCTTTGTT
The DNA here is from genome assembly GCA_963932145.1 of Acanthosepion lycidas. Lineage (NCBI taxonomy): Eukaryota > Metazoa > Mollusca > Cephalopoda > Sepiida > Sepiidae > Acanthosepion > Acanthosepion lycidas. The sequence continues at coordinate 20,150,990 of OZ010593.1, forward strand.
AAAAAAAATGGCAGACGACTTTCACGTCTGCCTACAGCTTTTATCCACAATGTCTGTCAACTTTCTCGTCTACTGCTCTTTGAGTTTTAATGCTTTTTTTCATATTCCTAAAAAGCAATTATTATTTTAAGTAGCGAGTTAGTAGCGTTCTTCATGATCAGAGGACGAGAAACTTTTCAATCTGAAGAACTATTTTTAGCCAAGAAAAAAATGTCAAAAAGACAATCCAGTGTCGCATTATTTTTATGAAACAAAATACATACAAGTAAACAATTTAAAAAAAAAAAGAAAATTCAAATATAATTTCATTTGTGGATGAGTCCTGAAAAAAAATCATTAAAATGCGACAAAGATTTGATTTTTGCAAGATTTTCCAAAATAATGTGCTTTAAACGCCCCAAAAAAACGCTAGGAATCCCCATACTAATCATTGTAGATTTATATACTAGGTGTAACAGCAAAATTGTCCAAATTGTGTAATAGCATGGGACAATTATTCATTCCCAAAAATGTTTAACATCTCTTAAGCATACTAATCTTACTGAGTTTCTTTTCATCCAATTTTTCAGATAAGAGGTTTAGCCATCTTGACAACATTTGTCGTAAGAAACACTGAGAAACCCTTTGAGCTATTCAGCTAGAAAGAGAACAGGTTAAAATTGTTTTGTGTCAGACCCACTGTCTTCCCCTCTGAGCAATGGTGAGAGGAAAAGGATCATTCAGGCCTCCATTAATTCATACTATGGCTTCCATCTTCAAAGTCCATTCAAGAACTATTAGGTTGGTGCAAAAATAATGTCGTTTTCTCACATAGTAACATATGTGAGAAAACGATATTATTTTTGCACCAAACTAATATCATGAGAGAAACAGTCGAGAGGAAAACTGGATCAGGAGGTCACAACAGGAAGAGGGATCATCCTTTCTACTTAGAGGTAAAGAGATCACTTAGGAATGATCCAACTCAATCCATAAGACGTTTGGCACATGAGAGATGAGTTTCAGCTATGACAGTTCAAGGAACAGTGAAAAAAAGACTTGAAAATGAAATCGTACGTGAAACCTCTTGCTATCCCAGTGAGCGAAATAAAGGGTTCAGTTCGACAGTCCAACAACTGAAGAAGGCCGAAGCGTACAACGACCGAAACGTTGTAATAAATACGGCGACAAAGATGAGGACAATAGTCCGACTAATGTAAATAATGTGGGTAATAGATTTAAAAAAAATGTTTTTTTACCAAGATTTGCTAAAAATGAAACATTTCTAAAATAATTAATTTGTGAAAAGGTCCCTAAATTTTCATTAAAATATGATAGTTATTTGATTTTTACTAGAATTTGCAAATACCCGCAATAAGGACACTAAAATTTCCTACAGTAATCGCTGCCCCCCCCCACTCAGCAGACGCAAGAAAATCAAGATTAAAAATCTCGAACATTCTAAAACGTATCAAAACATATATTTTAATAATTGAAAAAATTATTTAGTCTTTCCTCTTAATAATAAAGATTTTGATGATAAAACTTGTTCTTGTTAAATTTGAGACGTTTTTCCATCATGGTATGCTCATTTTTCATCGATTCCCTGTTGCTTCTTAAAATTATAGTGTTCTCTATCAAAAGATAGAACGTTAAAGGTAATAAATGAAATTAAATGTTAAATTATCTTGTCATTACTCAGTAATATTCAGTTTCGCTGATTATATTCAACTATACAACGACCACTATTTACTTAGTGTTTAGGGCATACACTAGACTAATGTTAGCGTATTTGCTGAAGCGTAAACCCGAGCAGTATTTGTTAATTCCTTTAAGCATAAACCCGACCAATGTTTTTCGTACAGACTCAAGGATAAACCCGACCAAAATTTTGCTTATTCGCGTCGACATAAACCTGACCAATGTCTTTCGTACAGATTCAAGCATAAACCCAATTAATGTTTGCGTCTTCGCTTAAGCGTAAACCCGAACAACAATTTGCTCGCTCGCTTAGGCATAAAACCAACTTTTGCGTATAGACTCGACATTAAATAAGCAATCAAAGATTGCCGTCTCGTTAAATTAGCCAGTCCAATCAAATTGATTCCCACGAGACGAACTGCAAATCTAAAAGGAATGAATTTTTCCCCAAGGGTTGAAATTGCAATCTAATGTATAACTATGGATATGCATGTATGACAATCGTTAGCGATTGGGAAAGTGAAATTTGGGATTCGAGTTCGAATTCCAGTGGAGTTCATTACAGTAAAGTTTGCACAATTACCTTAGGAAAGGTATGGATCTCATCAAAAGAATGGTTTTAAATAGCAGGGCAGACTCGGCTCTCTTCACTTGTGTGGCAACCAATCTAAAAGAAGGAACATTTTGAACTAAAAAATTCAGACACATGAAGCTGTATAAAATTAAATGTTAAATGCTAAATTATCTTGTCATTACTCGGTAATATTCAGTTTCGCTGATTATATTCAACTATACAACGACCACTATTTACTTAGAGTTTAGGGCATACACTAGACTAATGCTAGCGTATTTTCTGAAGTGTAAACCCGAGCAGTATTTGCTAATTCCTTTAAGCATAAACCCGACCAATGTATACATGGAATGAAGCTATGTCAAAAAAAAAAAAAAAAAAAAAAAAACGATAGATCTCAAAAACTATGGATATTCTTAATGACAACAATTACCAATAAAGCTGTTGACCCCAGTAGGCATTGGGTCCAAGGGAATTAATATATGTGAATAAGTGAATAAATGGATAATAGATAAATCATAATTATAAAATTGAACAAATACGAGAAGAATGTGGGAAGGAATTGAAAATAAAACTTCTATCTCCTGGCCACTGCTCTAGCATTAAAAAAAACACCGATAGGAAGAACCAAAGAGAATCAAAGTCATTGCTTAGAAATAATTCTGTGAAAAAGCCAAAAGTTTTAATGCTGATTTTTAGGCAGACGTCTGGTACCACCACTCTCACGAGCCACACTAAATTAATAATTTGGGGTAATTAATTATTTCCCAGCTTGAAAATCCTTTCACCATAGACGAAATCTTGCTAGCGTCTAGCATTCTATCATTATTTCAGGGCAAATATTCAGACGAGCTAAATTCCTTAGTTCCACCAGTTCAAACCTCAGCTACAACACGCCATAGCACGTACACAAGGCCGACTACACCCCAGTAAACTTCATATTCCTTTAGTAAGGAAGAACTTCAAGTCAACTGCGATCCCAGAATTATCACTTCGTATAACAGAGTCAATAGAGGAACCTTTCGCAATCCCTCAAATATTAATTTCTCCCAGACTAGGGTCAACCGTTAACATTTTTTAGTCGATTTACCCCGTATGCAAGGCAGTAAAGCCACTAAGGCACAAGGGGGTTAATGGGTTTGTAGAATTGGGAACAGAAACGTTAATAATGAGCGAGAAGAGAGAATAGTAATCAGGAGGACAGTAAATAGCGATAGACGTTGCATTTAACTTTTTGAGGATTGAAGTTGGCTGGAAACCACTGAGCCGTAAGAGAGTGCCACAAGCGGGAATTTCGAGAAAAAACTGTGGGTATCGAATTTACGGCTACATTTAACCAGCTTAACATTAAATTGATGAGATTTCACCGTCAGTACAGTACCTCGTTAAATTCAAAGGAATCTAAATAACATAGGATCATAATATGTATATACGTGTATATATATATATATATATATATATATATATATATATATATATATATATAGTTGGATTATGTTAGTTCTATCACTGATATTGAGCGGTTTCCAATAAATACCGCGCATATATAATATATAAATAAGATATATAAAAATTACACACACACACACACACACACACACACACACACACACAAAAGTGTTATTTTGGGGGTTCATGAAGATTAATGTTTGATATAAATTTGAATGTGTCTAGACTGTCTACAAATAATTTAATTTGATGTTTGTCAGTGATTTTAATTTTTTTTTAAATTTTGTGTATTTTCTATGAAATAGTCGATTAGAAAAATATTCATAGAAAGTACATTAAAAGAATAACATTTACATACATACATATTATACACACACACATATGTATACATATTACGACTACATATATACAAATAGGTCTGATGATTTGGATCATGATTACGATTCCAATGTATTAAGTTATAACCATGGAATATTAGTGTTTGAGCCTTTTATATTATATTCTTACTCTGTCCTGGACATTAAGTTCTACCAGGATTCTATCCTCCTGGGAATTCATATATATATATATATATATATATATATATATATATATATATATATATATATATATATTAACCACTAATATATTCAATATATATATATATATATATATATTAAATAAAAACAGACCACTTTAAGGTTCCATGTAATAAATTATATCACAACAGCCCTTTTAAAAGAACTGCGGATCATCAGACTTTAATTCCTAACAAAAAATGAACAGAAAATTTACACACTTTTGACGGGCCGTATTAAACATATGTAAATTAACGAAGTGAGGAAGTGAGAGGAGAGAGAGAGAAGACATGAGTGAGTTAGCAGATATTGACACATTTAAACGGTTAACTTAACGGAAGTTATATATTGATAGAGAAGGGGTAGAGAATAAAAAACCCATAGAGAGAAAAAGAGAGAAGGAAGTTATGAGAGAAGAGATGTCACTAATTTTCTATGTAAAAAAAAGGCTAGAAACAGACGCTGTTATTTTGCTTTACTTTGAAAGTGTTATTTTGGGGGTTCATAAAGATTATAATGTTTGATATAAATTTGAATGTCTCTAGACTGTCTACAAATAATTTCATTTAATATTTGTTAGGGATTTTAATTTTTTTTTAAATTTTGTGTATTTTCTATGAAATAGTCGATTAGAAAGATATTCATAGAAAGTACATTAAAAGAATAACATTTTATTTTAAAATATAAGTTTACTTCTAGTAATCTTTTTTTAATCTCTTTAAAAAATGTTATTATTGATTATTAAGTTGACATCTCTATCCGTTTGAATTTTGTTCATGAATTTAACTCGTGACTGTTTCTAGATAGGTAATCTATTTTACTTAAATTTTAGTTAAGTTAATATGGGGTAATATTTGAAGGTAATATTGATAATTTAATTTAAATTGAAATAGATTACCCTTTAATAATCATTATTGATGATAAAAGATTTAAATTGGAAAAATTGTTGATATTTATGTAAATTTTAATACATGAAGTTACCTGTGTATTTCGGCACATGGCTGCTTGTATGAGTGATTGAATATGTAAAGGAACGTGTGTATATGTGATATTTGCATGGGTGGGTATACAGTATATGACAGAGCAAGATCTTTAATATTACCTTCAAATATTACCCCATATTAACTTAAGTAAAATTTAAGTAAAATTTATCAATATATAACTTCCGTTAAGTTAACCGTTTAAATGTGACAATATCTGCTAACTCACTCGTGTCTTCTCTCTCTCCCGCCTCACTTCCTCACTTCGTTAATTTACATATGTGTAAATTTTCTTTTCATTCTTTGTTTGGAAGTAAAGTCTGATGATCTGTAGTCCTTTTAAAAGGGCTGTGGTGAAATAATTTATTACATGGAACCTTAAAGTGGTCTGTTTTTATTTAAATTATTTGCTCTGGATTTACATTGAGCTCTCTGGACTTTATCCTTCTTAGGTTTACCCATACGGATTACCTAGTTTTGCATAATATATATATATATATATATATATATATATATATATATATATATATATATAACATGGGATCGAGCACGCTACTCAGTCGTAATATATATATATATATATATATATATATATATATATATATATATAGCTGTAATATGCATATACGGGAGGTGTATATATATATATATATATATATATATATATATATATATATATATATATATAGAGAGAGAGAGAGAGAGGTAATATATATATATATATATATATATATATATATATATATATATATATATATATATGAAGAAATATAGTCTTAAGGTGTGCTATATTTATGGAATAAATTGCTTAATATCAGAGATAGAGCGTGTGTAAATATAAAAGTGAACATAGAAGTCAACACTTAGAGACGACAGTCTGTTTCATGCTATATGCAATCGTCAGGCATGCTATATGCAATCGTGGCCTGACGATTGCATATAGCATGAAACAGACTGTCGCCTCTAAGTGTTGACTTCTATGTTCACTTTCATATATATATATATATATATATATATATATATATATATAAAATGTAACTGATAGATTTAAATTATAATTGTACTATGATTAAATAAATGTTGCGTTATTTAGAAATTTCTGTTTGACATTACTAAAAATCGATAAAGCGACTTTTGGCCATCTCTGTATGCATACATTTATACACAAAGAGCACACCTGGACAATTACCATGACATTATTTATAGAAAAACACAGAGGCAACCTTACGGAGCAGGGAAAATGACTGAAGCCTAGACGCGAAATGAAGACCTATAATATTGCTGATTTTTCTATGGATCTTATCAAGAAAAATAAGCAAGAGCACCTGGCCATATGTAGCAGTAATATCCTAAGCGTTACCGAATGAAAGACATATATAATGGATTATAGAGAAAAAAAATTGACTCACATTATACCGTGAACCAACTTCCTTAGGTGAACTAGTAATGGATTCAATATAGTCTTTCTACTTCATGTCAGACGAGAACGTTAGCCCGAGAAGGATCAACGAATCACTTTCCTGGAGGTTAGCATCAGCCATTTTGATGGAAGGAAGCGAGGGGTTTCTCAGATGATTAATGGAGAGAAATTTTGGAGGCATTAAAATTCACAAGGCATCGTTTGTCCCAGTTAACAACAGACTGGAGATTGTTTTGGATACCGTCTGCCATTTTGATACTATCGATCTGATCAGACAATCCCACATAGTATACATTTCTTACTTCCTCTCTTTACGACTTTACAATAACTCATTCAGTAACCCTCTACCTAAAGAGGCTCTTGGGCCTTGTATTAGGGTGATCAAGTGAAATAAAAACATACTAGATTAAATAAATACGGAGATAATAGAGCTGAGTTTATCAGTAGATCAAATATCAAGTGGGGATTGAACTGACATAAGATGCACTCAGGATTCACAAGGTAATCACAGATCGATGATTAGGTCGAGCGTCTGCTCTAGAGATATTGAGAAGTCGTAGAGATTTACGGAATCGTTTTTTGTGTGTGACTTTCTAGTCTTTAAAGTTTTCACATCTTCCATGACGAATGTTGCTATTTGATAAGGTCACAACACAATTTAGCATACTTTTGACATTTGAATCTACCAAAGTCTCATACAAAATGGCTGTTCGTTTCTCACTACATCCATCTTCTAGAATGGTTAGTTAATCCTTGTTATAGCCCATTTGTGTTTCTCCAACACCCACAGAGCCAGCATATGGTTTATACTGCTAGTATGTTGAACATAACTTAGTTACGGTTTCCGGGGTGAGAGTGGAGGGGATAATCTGGTGTGATCAGTCTATTGAATAAGATCAGTACAATAAAAACATCGGTCACGATTTACGCATGAATTCGTGTTAATAACTAAAGAGTGTTTAACGATATTATACACATGTGTGTAAGCGTGTGCGTATATATATATGTATATATATATATATATATATATATATATATATATATATATATTTATATATATATATATATATATATACACATATATATATATATGTTTGTGCATGTATATATATAGTTGCGTGTATATATATATATATATATATATGTTTATGTGCATGTGTTTATAAATATATGTATATATGTGTATAAATATGTGTATGTACATATATATATGCATATATACATATATATGTATATATATATATATATATATATATGTTTATATATGTATGTATACATATGTATGCATACACACACACACACACACACACACACACATATATATATATATATATATATATATATATAGTTTGATTGATGTGTGTTTCTGACCCGAGATTTCACGCTATTTGCGATAGTCAGACAAATAAAAAAGAGTTTATCTGACGATCGAAAATAGCGTGAAACCCAGGGTCACAAACTCACATCAATCCAACTAAATATCTTAGCTCTATCACTGATATTGAGCGCTTTCCAATAAGTACAACGCATAAACTATATATATATAATATATATATGTAAAAATGCATATATATATATATATATATATATATATATATATATATATATATATATATATATATATATATATATATTTATGTACACACACACATATATATATATATATATATATATATATATATTACAGAAAAAAAAATTACCTCAACAGAGAGATGGTCTATTTCAAGCCGTTCTATGTGCGGCTATCATCAGCCCCTAACTGTCTAAGTGTATTAGTTTTAATAATTAATATCACTAGGACAATATAGCAACGGATCGATTACCTGCATTACACACACACACACGCACACACACACACATATATATATATATATATATATATATATATATATATATATATATATATTAAGCATTTCACCCCCGATGAAGGTGGGAGTGCCATTTGTATGCAAAGTGGTTCATAGAGTGTAAGGGAAAAGTCTGGGTATATATATGGTGGGTGTAAGGAAAGGATAAATACAAGAATAGAGGAGGATAAAAAGAAGAACAGGGATCCAGGCAACAGATGATGTCGTTTGATATTGCATTTAAATTTTTGAAGATTATAGTTATCAGGGAAGCAAGTAAGTGGAAGTTCGAGGGAAGAAGTTGCTGGAGTAGAAGAGGTACATTTAACTGTTTCAAAAGTAAAGTAAAAAGGGCGGGACCTAGATGCCAACCTAGTAGCACGTTTAAATTCATGCCCGAGGGGCACCAGTAAAAGTAACTGGTCAGACCAAATGCCATGAAAATACTTGTAGAAAAGACAGAGGGAAGCCACACTATGTTGTTGAGAATGTTACTCAATCACAATATATATATATATATATATATATACACACACATACACACGCGCACACACACACACACACGTATATATATATATATATATATATATATATATATATATATATATATATATATATATATATACCTGTGATGATTCCCGTTGGGTCCGTGTAGGAAACTCTGGAATCGGGATGCTGAAGGTAATATCAATTAATGAACTAAGTGAAAAACCTATTACTAGTATTATATATATATATATATATATATATATATATATATATATAATGTAAATCTATTTAAACTCGGTGGGTGAAAAAACCCGGATAGCACAATCTTCAAATTAATTGGCATTCGACGAAAAATGGAAAAAAAAAACAAAGAAAGCACCACAAACGACAGAAATCGTCCAGTACCTTAAACCTCTAGTAAAAAAAAAAAAAAAAAAGAAAACGGAAACAAAACAAAACACCGAGTAATAAGTTAAAACGAAGAGTACTCAATACGCTAATTAGAGCAAAAGTAAAAAAAAAAATCAAATCCTTATGAGCCAGGTACTACCTACCTAAACTCATTAGGATTTATAAACACAGACTTAGAGAAATTATTAATAAATCAGAAATTCGACACCGGTTAAGATTTAAAAAAATAATTATACTATTAAAGGAATGGATCTCTCAATCCCCCAAAGAAAATGGATAAATTTATTAATATTTCCCACTGTGAATTTACTATACATTAAAGAGAATTACTTAACCTCCGTTCCATCTGCTATATGTACCGTCAGTATAATGGTCTAATTAAAAAAAAAACAACTTAAATTGAGATGTTATATTAAATTATCGAAAAACTCCAGGAACGACAACTCATTGCAACAACACTAGAATTTACTCAAGGCTGAGACAGTCAAGTATAGGCATGACAAAAGAAAAAAAAAACTTTTAAGGACGTAGAGTACCTACCACCCTTCAGCACTCTACTAGACTGCCTGGCCCATTGCCTTAAGCAGTCTACGAGTAAGGACTTCAACAGTTGATTAATAAGTTGATGCTAAGCTAATTAATATTCGGACTAATGTTACGTCTTTTGGCTATACAGCATTTGACCCTCATTTATTCCTTGTAAGTTGTCTTGTTAATTGTTTTGTAACTTGTTCTGTGATTATTTTTTTTTTTTGTATGTATCCCTTATCACCGGATACTGGTGCTGAATAAATATAAGCACTCATTCTTCTCTCTGTATTATTCACCTTGACGATACAACAAAAATATCAATAAAACCGTTACAAATTGCTGGTAAGGAACTACCAATTCATCGAGATATAATTGTTTAAGAAACAGACAAAGCAAACATCTTTGTTGTTCTGAACTAATCAGATTATAATACTGATGTGACCCAGTAAATGGTGAAGAAACAAGAGATTGCAGATAAATAGAGTATTGAACAGTAAATACAATAGAAGAGTGTTACACAACTTGGGAGTGTGTATTGGTCGACCAGCATTCAGTCTATCACTGTTCCGATATTTAGTAGCCCCCCACGAGCGTACATGTGGCACAAGGTTGGGTTTAACGTGAGTTATCCGAGCCCGTAGGCTCGGCGCAAAAATCCCCGTCGAACCCACATAAACGGGTTCGGGTCTCTGTCTACCTCCCCGGACGATATTCTGCCCTTCGGCACAGCCTCGTCCGGGTCCCTCTCTGCGAAAAGCAGAGAATTTGACACGAGCTGCGAACAGCCTCAGTAGAAGAGTCCTATTACTGCTGCGATATTTAATAACCCCCCCACCACCACCACGAGGGTACATGTGACACAAGGCCGGGTTTAACGTGGGTCATCCTTGCCCGTCGGCTCGGCCAAAAACATTCCCATAGAACCCACATAAACGGGTTTGGATCTGTCTACCTCCCCGGACGAAATTCTGCTCTTCGGCACAGCCTCGCCTCGTCCGGGCCCCTCTCTGCCAAAAGCAGAGAATTCGACAGGAGCTGCAAACAGCCCTAGTAGAACAGTCCTATCCCTGTTTCCCCTAAGGCCTACTTCTCCTACTATCTTTATAGTAAGGGGAAGAGTCCACTATAGCCTCATTAGAGGGAGGACACCACATCAAATACAAAATTGGAACAAATACTTAGTGACCATAGGAATTTTTTAAAAAATCACCAGGAATCTTACTAACCAACTGAAATTAAAAATTAACAAATTTGTCAAAAGCTAATAATGCTGAAACTTCCTGAAATAGTGGGGTTTATAGGTCAAGTTACATATATAGCACTATAAAAACACACACAAAAAAACTATCCTGTCCGTCCTATTATATCTCAAATTCACACTCCTGTTTATCAATTAACAAAACTCTTAAAACAACCTCTCACCGCATACCATTCCTAATAAATATAGCATAAAATCAACTGTTGAAATAGTTCGCATTCTCTAAAAAGAAAAACAAACCATTAGGGTGGTGCAAAAACAATGACGTAATAATGTCGTTTTTTGACGTATTTTTTAACGTCAAAAAACGACATTATTACGTCATTATTTTTGCACCAACCTATTACTAATGAAACCGTAACCTCACTTGACTTTGAAAATTTATTCACTAATGCCCCAGTTAGCAAAACTATTGATATTATTATAAGAAACATATACAATAATCTATCTCTACCTCCACTTAAAATTAAACTAAATTATTATGAAAACTACTGTTAGCTTGCACTAATGACGTCCAATTCTACGATCACAAAAATAATATACATATACAAAGGGATGGTGCTTCTATGGGTTCAGCCCTGGGCCCAACTTTTAGTAATTCCTATATGCCTAGTTTTGAAAATAATGTCCTTATCAAGTATATGGATGAAATATATCAACTCCAAAAACAATTCCAAAATAATTTTATCTATAAGTTTACATACTAACTTAATAATAGTAATAAAAATCCTTTTCTAAATATCTTGATAAAAACTAATAATACATTCACTATCTCCCAATATAAAAAAAAACTACTCGAATAAGTTCGTGATCTCTTAACTATAAGAGTGAATGTCCAAATTACTATAAAATAGCAATTATTAAAACCTAATAAACTGTACAAAAATTAAGTCTTAAACATATTTTCTACAGTGAACTAAAAATATAAAACAAACTCTTATTAATAATACGTTTCCTAATTATGTTGTCAATGAACAAATAAGATATTCTATTAGAAACTTTAATATAAAGCAAACAGAACATAATACTTCCTTAAAAAATCCTGAATATATTAATCTTTGCTATCACAATCAAATACATGCTAATTATAAAAAGCAGAAACATATCTTTAAAAGAAATAAATACATATATATAACACTACTAATTAACTATATACTATACTAAATTCAATAAATCCAATTTAATCATTCATAATGACTCCTCCCCACCAATTAACGTGTTGCAGAAAACCAACATTATATATGAATTTAAATGTTCCTTGTGAGATTGTGTCTCCAACAGAAAAAAAACAATACATATGTTGAGCACACCACAACTACATTGTCTAGAGGGTTGAGTTTTCATTTGAATGATGCATAAATAAGATATTACTTACTAGAATATATATAAATCCGGTTTATTTTAAATGCCAAATATATATTTTTAAATTAAAAATCTGTAACCCCAGCATAATATATAACTTCGCCAACATTGCGATAACGACGTATTTATATTAAAATATGAATTGGGTATAGAGTATGCAGCAGAAATATCTCCCACATAATTGTAATACATTGCTAGCAATGTTATACTCATCTCGCTCCTGTCTTAACATACTGTGAGAGGTATTTCTGCTGCACCTTATACGCACGCGCGCACACACACACACACACACACACACACACATATATATATATATATTTAGGAACCTAACTTTTTTATATAAAAAGTTTTTATATAGAATTTTTTTATATAAACTTTTATAACTTATTTTATGATTTTAATTTATAACTTTTTATATAAAAACTTTTTTTTTGTATATCATTATTTTTTATATAAAACTCCCTTTCCGGCCCTCTAAGTTTCAATTTAACTCCTCATTTTTCCTATAACCTCAATTTAATGCTATAAGGTTAATATCTGGGATAAATTTATAAAACCTCTTCCTTTTAAGGCCAATACCTTTAACCCTCCCCTTACTAACGACTCAGACATTTCGTCTTTCTGAAACATCGAAATGGATAAATTCTGTGTGAATCTTTCGACTGCTGTCAAATTTAAATTTTAAATTTCTAATTCCGAAACGAACACAGTCTATACACCGGGGTTGAATAAGATTAACGTATTTTCGTTGGTTAATAAAAGAACTATATCCCCCCCCCCATATGAGGTAATTTTGGATTTTGTTGTGTAATCTATGGTATAATAAATACATTAAGCACTTTGTCTAGATCAGTTTTAATATTTAATATTACAAGGATCCACTTGGGTTATATAACAATAGATTTATTACTTGTACTATACATATATATATATATATATATATATATATATATATATATATATGTGTGTTTTGTTAAATTCAATAGACAGATTGATTCCATAAAACGGTATCAAAATTACGGATAAGCTGCCCGAAGTTCTAGACATTTTTTTTTCTTTCTGTTATTTTCTATTGTCTTAGTCATTATCAAGAATTGGGTGTTGTCAGTAGCGTAGACAAGATTTTATGTATAACGTTTTAAATCTGGTTGATATTAATTTCACTGCTAAAACAAGTGATGTCTCCCGACTATATAGTTTTTTTTTTTTCATAATAGAATATTAATTCAGATAAAAACAATTATTAAATAAATGTTAATTTAGCAAGTAGTAACTACGAAAGGTCTAATGAGAGATTTTTATTTCTTAAATAAAATGAGTTAAGCATCATTAAGTTCTGGAAATTTACCAGACCCTTCTCCTCCACGTATTTTTTTTTTTTTTTTTTTTTTTTGCGTAGAAGCTTCACCACACCCCTGGTAGAACGTTGATCCTCTGTTCCATCCAGTGGTTAAAGAGAATTTCAAGCAAGGGGAACAAACCTGCGTGACAACCTCAAGTACACTTTCTAGAGCAAACCAACGATTCCTGGAGTCTTATCCTTCCCGACCTTCTTCAACGCTTCCAAGATTTCCTTCTCTGTTATGCAACCCTCACAACCAACCGCTTCATTCGCCACGAGGCGAGGAAAGTCGGCCAAATAGCTGTCGAACTCAGACCTGACTCCCTGGGGAAGAGCTTCTGAAAGTAATAAAAATTATTCCCCACATATGTCATCGTCCGTCGTCAGGGTTCTCTCATTGGATTATAGGCGGGTGGGGAGGAGAGAGAGAGAGAGAAAGAGAAGGCGAATTATTTCCCCGTGGGTGTGAAGGACTGGGCGAAGTAGAGGGTGGGGTTGATTTTTTTTTCTGTGTTTTGCCTTTTGCTTTTTCATGTTTTAAGAATGTCAGAAAAAAATAAGTTGTTTATCTTTAGGAAAAGACTTGCTGAAGGGGGCCGCTCCTTCCACTGAATCATCATTGGTATTCTTTTCCTCGAAATTTTTCTTACCCAGGGAGCGCTAGATCATGCCTTTCGTTTATTCAATAAATCCACGTAGGTAGATTCTTCCATTCTGGATCCGAGAAGTGATCGAGTTGTTTTGGAGTTTCCTCTTTTTTTTCCCCACAACTTTCTATTCTTCGCTTTCCTGTTTTCGCAAAAATACGGAAGAAGGGCACGTAAGAATTCCCTCCTCATAGTCTATCTCTTTATTTGAAGCAGGGACGTCGATGTCACTCCCTTTACAACCTTTTTTCCGGGACAGAAATTACTAATGCGCGAAAAACAAAGACTAATCAGGAGGAGACATTGCGTTTAACTTTTTGAATATTGAAATTGGCTCGAGAGCATAGAGCCGGAATATAAGTTACACAAAAATGAAAATATATATATATATATATATATATATATATATATATATATATATATATATATATATATATATATATAAATAGATAAAAAAATAAAAAAACAAATGAAAACTACAGACAAAAGTTCATTTTCTCCATCAAGACATTCATTTCTGTAGTTTAGTGCTAGCAGCAAGCAGAAATATTTCTCCTCCCGATGATGGCCATTTCGGCCGAAACTAGTCGAGGAATCTAAATGGAATAATAATAAAAAAAACGAAAGAATATTAATCTACAACCCAGTGTGTCTGAGGATTTTAATTTTTTTATTTTTTTATTGTTCAATATATATATATATATATATATATATATATATATATATATATATATATATATATATTATATATATATATATTAGGTTGGTGCAAAAATAATATCGTTTTTTGGCGTTAAAAACTACGTCAAAAAACGATATTATTTTTGCACCAATCTAATATATATATATATATATATATATATATATATATATATATATATATATCGGTCTTGTTTGTTTTCTTTACATCTTCGGTTGAACTCAACTTGAGTCCGCCATTGTTCTTGTAGTTGGACCTTCTATCAGGAAATAAAAGCACGTGTTTCTAATACAACAACACGCAAAACCTACACGTTCCTGTACAAACGCAAAACCAACTCGCTAACCACTAGCCAACTCACTGCTAAGTAGGAATGGTCAAGCAGACTAACTCTCTAATCACAAACCATCCCCTTGGATCATTCCAACCTGGTTTAACGGTTATCGGCGTAGAGTGATTGCCAACGAGTTAGCAGTAAAAATTACTGCTGAATAGTGAATTCGATCCTCACTGGGTGAGGTTATCTAGCTTATCTCGCTAGATCAATTATGACTTAAAAGTGAGCTCGGTCCTAAGTAGGTGTCCCCAAAACTTCGGTCATGTGCCACATCTAAGTTTAGATCACCAAAAAACACCGACTGTGTTTCCTTTACTTGGTAAGTTTAAATGAGTTTGGTACAAGGCCTCAACTATGTGCCACCCAGTGAGGATCGAATTCGCTATTCAGCAGTAAGTTTCCTGGCCGACGAGTTAATCAGCAATTAGTCGAAATCTCTACCTTCGAGCTAAATTAAAAACATTAGTTTCCTTTTCATCTTCAACTAGTAACTAATAACTGATACAACAAAAGTTAATAGAAATGAACACGCTACCACCCCTTGTCTGGATGACTGGATTTCTCTGTATTCTTGGAAATAGTGAATTATGAATTTTTGTGTGCGTTTAAAAATCAGTAAATTTAAAAAAAATAAGTTATTCCAATATTCGCTTGAAGATGAAATGGAACTAATGTTTTAATTTAATTACAAAATTGAATTTGAAGTTTTTCGCTTCCATTTTTTAAACATGGTTATTACTGTATAGCGAAAAAACATATTTTAAACCAGTTAATTTATAATATTTATTCTCTGTAAATTTACATTGAGCACTGTTTTGTAAAAATAAAAATATCAATAAGAACACCGAATATTTCATCATTTTTTCTTCGAGTACTTGCCAGTCATTATTAAAACTGATATGATTTCTGTGTGGAAGATCTAAGTCCTTTCTTTGCATCATGGTATTGATTAAGAAACTGGATATTTGAAATAGTCTAACGTGGCGATATGTGTAAATTGAAAACGATTTTTGTACTGCTTCATTTCCAATAACCTCTTGATTTTGTCTAAAGGCAGTATACAGAGGCTTCTCACATCAGTTATCTTTATTTTGTTTGTTTTGATATTTTAGTTTATTTTTGGTTTCATCCCCCCACCCCGCTCATTGCAGATAATATACAGATTTTTATTTAAGGAATTTTATGCTCAGGAATTTTTTTTATGTCTGAGGTGATTTTGCAGGTTCCCTGAGAGTATCCGGTATTATGGTATATGGAAGATTGAATGATGATGGCTGAGTTTTTGTGATGGATGTACAAATTGTAACGACCGAATGTATAGTATCTATAGTATAGGTATATATATATATATATATATATATATATATATATATATATATATATATTGGTATATTATAGGTATGAGATAGTAAATGACGACCAGCCTCAACCCATTCCACCTTTTTTGGTTGGGTATGACCTAATTTGAAGCAAACATGACGCCAAGAAAAGAATTGTCGATTGAAACAATGGAATGTATACAAAGAATTCAATGAGGGAAGTAATCCTACAATGCGACGGAAGACATTGGTTGTTTCCAGTTAGCTGTGTCTAAAGTTTTACTGCAAAAAGAAAAGGAATTGGATGGTTAAAAAAAAAGAAAAAAAAAAACAAGTGCCCATTATTAAAGAATTAAAAGTATAGGGTGGTCGGAAAGTCTTGTTGCCCTTACATATATGTCGGGTATTATCAAGGAGAGAGTTTCACATAAACAATGGGAGAATAACCATCAGCAGAAGAACGCTGTTCGGAGAGCCTTTGCAACAATCAACAAAGCAGAGCTTCGCAAAATAAACATGGCACCGCATCATTTTGTGCCAGGAAAATGATGGTGTTCATACAGACCTTCTCGATGCGAGACAGCGTCAATGAAAGTGAATAAACTGAATGCAATACATGTGCTTTGTATTACTTGTTCTTTTATTGTTCTCATTCCTTTTTGTTATGGGGTGACGAGATTTTCGGACCGCCTTGTACAATGAATTTACATAACAAAGTGGATCCCTTATTAATTTTTCTACTGTTTGGAATAGAGGCCTTCTCGATGTGTGATAGCGTCAATGAAAGTGAATAAACTGAATCCAATACATGTGCTTTGTATTACTTGTTCTTTTATTGTTCTCATTCCTTTTTGTTATGGGGTGACGAGACTTTCGGACCGCCTTGTACAATGAATTTACATAACAAAGTGGATCCCTAATTAATTTTTCTACTGTTTGGAATAGAGGCCTTCTCGATGTGTGATAGCGTCAATGAAAGTGAATAAACTGAATCCAATACATGTGCTTTGTATTACTTGTTCTTTTATTGTTCTCATTCCTTTTTGTTATGGGGTGACGAGACATTCGGACCGCCTTGTACAATGAATTTACATAACAAAGTGGATCCCTTATTAATTTTTCTACTGTTTGGAATAGAGGCCTTCTCGATGTGTGATAGCGTCAATGAAAGTGAATAAACTGAATCCAATACATGTGCTTTTTATTGTTCTTTTATTGTTCTCATTCCTTTTTGTTATGGGGTGACGAGATTTTCGGACCGCCTTGTACAATGAATTTACATAACAAAGTGGATCCCTTATTAATTTTTCTACTGTTTGGAATAGAGGCCTTCTCGATGTGTGATAGCGTCAATGAAAGTGAATAAACTGAATCCAATACATGTGCTTTGTATTACTTGTTCTTTTATTGTTCTTATTCCTTTTTGTTATGGGGTGACGAGACATTCGGACCGCCTTGTACAATGAATTTACATAACAAAGTGGATCCCTTATTAATTTTTCTACTGTTTGGAATAGAGGCCTTCTCGATGTGTGATAGCGTCAATGAAAGTGAATAAACTGAATCCAATACATGTGCTTTGTATTACTTGTTCTTTTATTGTTCTCATTCCTTTTTGTTATGGGGTGACGAGACATTCGGACCGCCTTGTACAATGAATTTACATAACAAAGTGGATCCCTTATTAATTTTTCTACTGTTTGGAATAGAGGCCTTCTCGATGTGTGATAGCGTCAATGAAAGTGAATAAACTGAATCCAATACATGTGCTTTGTATTACTTGTTCTTTTATTGTTCTCATTCCTTTTTGTTATGGGGTGACGAGACTTTCGGACCGCCTTGTACAATGAATTTACATAACAAAGTGGATCCCTTATTAATTTCTCTACTGTTTGGAATAGACGCCTTCTCGATGTGTGATAGCGTCAATGAAAGTGAATAAACTGAATGCAATACATGTGCTTTGTATTACTTGTTCTTTTATTGTTCTTATTCCTTTTTGTTATGGGGTGACGAGACATTCGGACCGCCTTGTACAATGAATTTACATAACAAAGTGGATCCCTTATTAATTTTTCTACTGTTTGGAATAGAGGCCTTCTCGATGTGTGATAGCGTCAATGAAAGTGAATAAACTGAATCCAATACATGTGCTTTTTATTGTTCTTTTATTGTTCTCATTCCTTTTTGTTATGGGGTGACGAGACTTTCGGACCGCCTTGTACAATGAATTTACATAACAAAGTGGATCCCTTATTAATTTTTCTACTGTTTGGAATAGAGGCCTTCTCGATGTGTGATAGCGTCAATGAAAGTGAATAAACTGAATCCAATACATGTGCTTTTTATTGTTCTTTTATTGTTCTCATTCCTTTTTGTTATGGGGTGACGAGACTTTCGCACCGCCTTGTACAATGAATTTACATAACAAAGTGGATCCCTTATTAATTTTTCTACTGTTTGGAATAGAGGCCTTCTCGATGTGTGACAGCGTCAATGAAAGTGAATAAACTGAATCCAATACATGTGCTTTGTATTACTTGTTCTTTTATTCTTCTCATTCCTTTTTGTTATGGGGTGACGAGACTTTCGGACCGCCTTGTACAATGAATTTACATAACAAGGTGGATCCCTTATTAATTTCTCTACTGTTTGGAATAGAGGCCTTCTCGATGTGTGACAGCGTCAATGAAAGTGAATAAACTGAATGCAATACATGTGCTTTGTATTACTTGTTCTTTTATTGTTCTTATTCCTTTTTGTTATGGGGTGACGAGACTTTCGGACCGCCTTGTACAATGAATTTACATAACAAAGTGGATCCCTTATTAATTTTTCTACTGTTTGGAATAGAGGCCTTCCCGATGTGTGATAGCGTCAATGAAAGTGAATAAACTGAATCCAATACATGTGCTTTGTATTACTTGTTCTTCTATTGTTCTCATTACTTTTTGGTACAAAGTGACAAATTTTTCTGGCCATCTTATAGTACTAAAAGCAAAAAAAAATATAAAGTTTTTTGTACGGTCTGGTACGAATGGATGTTCTTGGGATTTTGATATTATGACTTACCGCACTTGGTAACATCAACCCGAATCATGCAATATTTTCTCTTTCACTTATATTTTTCTTCTTTCCAAATTATCATTTTCTAAGTCTCACTCTTAGATTCCTCATGTTTAATGTTTACCATTTATCTCTCCTCCTTTTTCTCGATAATTGGTTTTCTTTCCACTTTCCCCTTTTCTATCCGCGTTCATCCTCTGTCTCTCTTTCTCTTCCTCTCTCTCACTGTTCTCTTAAACCTTTTCGCTTTTCAACTCCTTTCTTTTCATTTACCCTTTTGTCTCTTCTCCTTTTTCTCGCCAATGGTCTTTCTCTCTCTCTCTCTCTCTCTCTCGCTCTCTCTTTCTCTCAGTTACTCTCTGTTTTTACATTCAAAATCTTTCTCTCTGTCTCTTCCAATTATTTCTTTTTTAATCCGCACTTTCTTTTCATTTACCATTAGTTTCTCTCTCTCTCTCCCTCTCTTCTCTCTCTCTCTCTCTTTCTCTTCTCTCCTATTTTTTCTTCCCACGATCTTCCAGTGTCTTTTTTTGCTTTCTCCATTCAATTGTTCTTTCGTTGTTACCCCCTCTTTCTTTAGTTTTACTATTTTCACTCCTCCACTTTCTCGTCAATGGTCTCTCTTTTTGTTTCTTTTTGCATTCAGGTTCTTTGTCTCTGTCTCTCGCCTATTTTTCTTTTCTTTTTTGAAGTCCTTTTTTTCTCTGTCTCTTCTCTTTTTTTTTTTTTCTATTCTCCTTTGTCTCTGTTTTTCTCGGCCTCTTTTTTACGTTATCCATTTTCTTTCTACTTACCTACTTTTCCATCACTACATTTTCCTCGAAGAAGTTCCCACTTCTCTTTTTTTTGCTTTTTTTTTTTAGAAGCCTTATTAATTTTTTGTAGGAAAATTTTGCATTTTCCCTTAGTTTCTTCCGCACACATCACTTCGTAAAATGTACCGTGTTTATTCGACCTGGTGAAGAAAATAGCCGGAAGTTGGGCAATTTCGATTCCCGAAATAGATCGTCTAATGGTATCAACCCATCACGTAGTCCTGGATCGGATACATCCAATGAGAAAAGCGAGAACTTGCTGGATTTCAATTCAGGTGCGCACCACGGCTGCTTCCCGTGACACGGCGAAATGAAGGCGGTAAGTGAAGCTCGATAGCGTATTACCATTCTATTTCTGACGAGAAAAAAAATCTTTCTGTTATTAAGAATCCAACGTACACAGGCACACACACACACGCACACACACACACACACAACGACACACACACACAACGGCACACAAACAAACACACACACTCACAACGACACACACACACATATTCACACACACACACCAAAACTCTTATATTTGAAAAGGCAAATTTAGACGCATAAGTATGAATACAAGCTTCGCAAAATACTTTCTTAAGCGTATCCAACCGCTAAATAAAGCAAAATTCTGTTAAGACGTAATTATTATGCCGGATATATATATATATATATATATATATATATATATATATATATATATATATATATATATACACACAAAACAATTCTGCTCATCTTGACATGCGTTAAATAATATAGTAGCTGTTATTACTAATATTTCATCATACATTATGGGTATGCATACTAGTTTAAGCTTATGATCAAATAATGACTCTTTATATATATATATATATATATATATATATATATAATTACAAAGTGGGAATTGTGTTATTGTTACGTGATTTGTCTTTTAGGTTTTAATCGTATTAAATAATAAAAACGTCACAAAACATTACATTGTTCTTTATATATATATATATATATATATATATATATATATATATATATATATATATATATATATATATATTCTCATCTGTCGGATATAACAGTAAAATTGTCCATCCCACAAAATGTTTATTACCTAACAAAACCACGAAACTAATTGAGATTTTTCCGGGTTTTTAGATAATACGTTTAGCTATTTTGATACTTGTATTCCCAAGTGAGCAATGGTGAGAGGAAATAAACCATTCAGGCCTTCAGTGATAACATTCATACTATGGCCTCAATCTTCAAAGTCCATTCAAGAACCATCAAGAAAACGATAAATATGTTGAAAAAAGATGGAACAGGAGAGAGAAAATCTGGATCAGTAGATCGCAAAAGGAAGAGGGGTCATCATTTGAAATTAGAGTGAAAGAAATCAATTAGAAAAGATCCAACTCAATCCATAAGAGGTTTGGCACATGGGAGAGGAGGTTCATCTATGCGTGAAAAAAGACTTGAAAATAAAATCGTGTAAAGTGTGAGGCATCAGGAGGTTAGAAGATAATAAAGGGCGAAGGTCATCCTGAATGAGTTTGAAAAAAATCCTGGAATTATATATATATATATATATATATATATATATATATATATATATATATATAAAAGTGAACATAGGAGTCAACACTTAGAGGTGACAGTCTGTTTCATGCTAGATTCAATCGTCAGGCCACCTGCATCTAGCATAAAACAGACTGTCACCTCAAAATGTTGAGTTCTATGTTCACTTTTATATTTACACACGTTGTATTTCTAATATTGAGCACTTTATTCCATAAATATAGCACTTCTTAAGACTATATTTCCTCATATATATATATATATATATATATATATATATATATATATATATAATGATTAATTAATGATGAACATGTCATTTTCGTTTATGATCCATTTCATCACGATTGGTCTCTTAAGTTTAGAGTATTCCGTGAAGATATCTTTAATCATTTCTAAGATACAACGGTTCAAAGCTTAATCTAATAAATGGACAATTTTGCTGTTATACTGGTGTGTATACATATATATATATATATATATATATATATATATATATATATTCACTACTTCATATGCCGGGATTTATCAAATAAAGTGCGTACAATGTGTCAAAAGTCCCAAACTACGAGCATCAAAACGATGTATATGTCGATAACTCTTTCAACTTGTTCGTAATACAAGATTGCCGATAACATTTACGAATCTTCTTTTATATGCCGTGTCCCTTCAGGACGTAGGCGATCATGGCTCTCCACTTCCTCCTATCCCTTGTAGCTCTTAATATGTTTTGTCCTTTTACTACTTCTCCCAAACATTGTTCCGTCATCCACTTGCTTAAGCCAGCTAAGTATGTCATGCATTGCTTTCCCTTGTCTAGCTTTCCCTCTATCCGCCCTGTGAGTACCAGATTCTCCAAGCCCTCCTTTCTCATTATGTGTTCCAGAAATTTCTGCTTCCTCTTCCTGATGCTCCTCCTTGTCAGCATCCTCTCCAAAACCCCATCAATGCTCACATGTTCGGTCCATGGCATCCTTAGCATCCTTCTGTAGAACCTTACCTCTGTTGCCTCGATTCACTTCTTCATTTTTGAGGTGACCATCCAACATTCGCTACTGTAAAACAGGACAGATGTCACGTAGCAGTTCATTACTTTTTCTTTGTTGCCCCTGAAATCCCCCTGTCTCGTAATACTCTGTTAAGATTTTAGAATACGTCTTTTTTCATTCCAATACGTCTTCGGATCTCACACATTCGCGTCCTCTCTCAGAACACTTCCCAGATATTTAAATTTCCACACCTGCTTGATTTTAATGTCCCCGAATCGAATTTCGGGCTCATCTTTTTGTTGATGACCATGCATTCTGTCTTATTGTCGTTTATGCTGAGTACCTTTTTTTTTTCGATTTTCTTAGCTACCTTCTGTGGGATGTTTTGTAATTGCCTTTCCTAGTTTGCTGAATGCCGACCTAACAAAGAACATAATTCTTTACGCCCAATAAACTTTGAGGGATTCCTGGCAAATATTTACCAGCTGTAAACACAAGTCAAACATATTAAGCCACAAACCTTTATTCAATCCATTCTTAAAGAATTACACGTATCTTTATCTATTACAGTCGGTGTTGATGTAAAAACGAATCCAAAATTAACATGCAGACAACCACCAAATATAAATATGGCTTCCTACATACGCACGTTATCATCCGAATTTGACAAACAGTAACTATGATACTTACATAAATAAAGCAATATTTACATATTTTTTAGTTAGGCTTGGAATCCGTTAATTCTTTGAAGCTTCCTTGAGTTCAGAACGCCATAAATTATAACGCCACCTAACAAGTCAAATGCTTGTGAAGACGGCTTAACCGATAAAAATCAAATGGCACAAAACTGAAGTACCAGGATATATATTTTTCGTTTCTTATTCTTTCATGAAGCTTTAATAATAGCGAAATATATTTGCTATTTATCATTATATATATATATATATATATATATATATATATATATATATATGTATATTAGGTTGGTGCAAAAATAATGTCGTTTTCTTACATAGTAACATATGTGAGAAAACGACATTATTTTTGCACCAACCTAATATATATATATATATATATATATATATATATATATATATATAGAAGTATGTATATGTATATGAAAAATTTTTCAGAGTTAACCTGTAGAAAAAGACAATGTGTGTAAAGGTAAAAGACGATAGGAAAACTGTATTACTAGCCGACGCGTTTCGTCCAATGTGAAATATTTCAAGGCAAAAACGAAATTAATTTATTGGAAACAAAATAGCTATTAACAACAAACCAAATATCCCGAACAACTAAAGAATTTGGAAAACGCTATTCATATTGTCAACTGAAATACAATAGCGTTTTCTACATTCTTCTATCTGTTGAGGACATTTTGTTTGTTGCTAATAGTTATTTTGTTTTCAATAAATTCATTTCGTTTTTGCATTGAAAAAGTTCACACTGAACGAAACGCATCAGCTAATAATACAGTTTTCCTATTGTCTTTTTCATTTATATATATTAGGTTGGTGCAAAAATAATGACTTAATAATGTCGTTTTTTGACGTTAAAAAATACGTCAAAAAACGACCTTATTACGTCATTATTTTTGCACCAACCTAATATATATGTATGTCTGTGTGTGTCTGTGTGTGTGTGAGTGAGTGTTGTACGTTGTATAATAGTATCCGAAGCAAATGTGTTGATAATGGTATAAAGTAGAAAAGATTTTAACGAGTTTCAACTTCTTCAGACTGGAAAGAATGACAAAACTATGTCATAAGGATAATGCACTGGAATTTTTGAGTATAAGAGGGGCAGTAATTTAAATTACCTCATCAGATCCGAGGACCAGAAGTCAGAAACTGCTTTTGTGGAGCCGATGGTGCCTGTTAGATTTTAAATGCATCTATTCTGAGTGTTTTTCTTTAACATGTATAACGCATTTTTTACATTATTCGGACTATTTTCCTCATCTTTGTTGCCATATTTATTACAACGTTTCGGCCGTTGTACGCTCCGGCCTTCTTCAGGTGGTTGGAATGTCGAACTGAATCCCTTATTCTGCTTACTGGGGTATACTGTTCTAGTTCCACATGTCATGTTTAATGGATGTCAGTTATCAGTTATCTCCTGTTAATTCCCCTCTCCAAGTTCTCCACTGCCTTAACCGGGTATTGAACTCGCACTCTTTGGTTCCTGGGCCACGTGTCCTCAAGAACACATGGCGCAGTGGATAAAGGCGTTGGTTAGATCTAGTGACAGGACCCGAAAGTGTGTGAGTTCAATACCCGGTAAAGGCAGTGGAGAGCTTTCAGTGTAAATAAAGAAAAACTATTGTCTGGAACGATGGACGGGATAACCTCAACATCCCCGGCGCAAAAGGAATTTCTTTTTCTTTCATTCCTTAGTTGTTTTTTTCTTTCTTATCTTTTTGTGTAATCTTCAGTTTCTCTTTCCTTCTTCTGTGTTTTTGTCTCTTACTTTCTTCTTTTTATCATGCAGTTTTTGTTTGTGTCTTTCTCTTAAATATTTGAACTTCCTATGTAATTAGTTTTTATTTTGTCCTTTTTTTTGTCTTTCCTGCTCTTTAATAATTTTTTCTATTTTTAGTTTTTTTTTTTTTTCTCTTTCTTTTGTCTTTTTGTTTTTAATATAATTCAACATTTCTTCTCTTGCGTTTTTCAATTTAGTCTTTTTCATTTCTTTTGTCTTTCGTCATTTTTCGCTCTTGTTTTTGAGTTTTTCGTTTTTACAACCTTTCATAATTTCTGTTTATTTTATTCATTCTTGTTTTCTTTTCTTTCTCTCTTTCTTTCTTTCTTTCTTTCTTCTTTGCGTCTTTCTTTCTTTCTTTTTGCGTCATTCTTTCTTTTTTCCTCGTGTCTTTCTTTCTTTCTTTTTTCTTTGCATCTTTCTTTCTTTCTTTCTTTCTTCTTTGCGTCTTTCTTTCTTTCTTCCTCGTATCTTTCTTTCTTTCTTCATCGTGTCTTTTTTTCTTTCTTTCTTTCTTCCTCATGTCTTTCTTTGCATCTTTCTTTCTTTCTTCTTTGCGTCTTTCTTTCTTTCTTTCTTTCTTTCTTCTTCTTTGCGTCTTTCTTTCTTTCTTCTTCGTGTCTTTCTTTTTTTCTTTCTTTTTTCATTGCATCTTTCTATCTTTCTTTCTTTCTTCTTTGCGTCTTTCTTTCTTTCTTCTTCGTGTCTTTCTTTTTTTCTTTCTTTTTTCTTTGCATCTTTCTATCTTTCTTTCTTCTTTGCGCCTTTCTTTCTTTCTTTCTTTCTTCTTTGCGTCTTTCTTTCTTTCTTCCTCGTGTCTTTCTTTCTTTCTTCTTTGTATCTTTCTATCTTTCTTTCTTTCTTTCTATCTTTCTTCTTTGCGCCTTTCTTTCTTTCTTTCTTTCTTTCTTCTTTGCGTCTTTCTTTCTTTCTTCCTCGTATCTTTCTTTCTTTCTTTCTTTCTTTCTTCCTCGTGTCTTTCTTTCTTTCTTTCTTTCTTCCTCATGTCTTTCTTTCTTTCTTTCTTTGCATCTTTCTTTCTTTCTTCTTTGCGTCTTTCTTTTCTTCTTCTTTGCGTCTTTCATTCTTTCTTCTTTGCGTTTTTCTTTCTTTCTTCTTTGCGTTTTTCTTTCTTTCTTCTTTGCGTCTTTCTTTCTTTCTTCTTCGCGTCTTTCTTTCTTTCTTCTTTGCGTTTTTCTTTCTTTCTTCTTCGCGTCTTTCTTTCTTTCTTTCTTAATTTTTTCTTTCTTTCATTTTTCTTTGTATCTTCTTTCTTTCTTTCTTTCTTTCATAATTCAGGAGCCCTTACTTGATCCTAACCGACAAGACGAGAATCAACAAGAGTTTTCTTTCTTTGTTGTTTCTTTTTTTAGGAGAGGGGGGGAGGTCTTAATGTCTTTGTTTTTCTCTTGCTTGCTTTTTTCCTTCATTTTTCTTGTCTTTCTTTCGATCTTTCTTCTCTTTGTTGTTGTTTGCGTTATTTGTTGTTTTTTTTATCTTGTTTTCTTTTATAGATTTTGTTTTTACTATTTATTTCTTCTTTCCTTCCTGCATCTTACCTTGCTTGCTTGTCTCTTTTATTCAATTGTTTATTCTGACAAGAAAGAAACGTAACTGACATTTACTGACTTATTTTTATCTTTTCAAGCATTTTATCTTCGATGTTTTTTCTCCTAAGTAAATAATAAAAAATAAAAAAAATCAGCCGAAATCTCTCATATCTAAAATCTTGATCTGGTGGGCATTCTTTACCGGTGTTGGTTGGTTCGGTCCTCTCCAAAGAACAAACAAACAAACAAACAAACCAACAAACTTACTCTTATTCTGGCATCAATTCAGCAATATTGCTAACTTTATTCACGGATTTTTTTTCTTGGAACTTTTCTGTAAATCTGGAAGCGACCGTAATTGCTTCGGTAGGAAAAAGCGAATTTCAGAAGCCAAAATAAAGAAAAAATAAGATATAAAAACGAAAATAATGGCCTCAAACAGAGAACAAATAATTTTAAAAGACGTATTGGCTTGACTGCAACATTCAAACCAATGCCGAACGCATGAGAGAGACGGAAACTCGGCGTACAGAGATGGCCAACGAGTTAGTTGGTATTTACTATCCTCACATGACGTGGCACAAGGCCTAGTTTAAAGTGGGACATCCAAGCCCTTAGTCTCGGCCAAAAATTCCCCGTAGAACCCGCATAAACGGGATCGGGTTGGTCATTGCATTTACATGCTAATAATCTTAGTTAAAGTATGAATCCCCCTTATATGGGTAAATAGCAGGAGAGATTGGTCACTATACACTTAATTGGCGAACAGTCTAGAAAAAGGAAAACTCTTGTCTTGCCTCTTTAACTTCTGGAAGGATGGGCGGGGTAACCTCAACATCTCTGGTACAAAAGGAACTGGCAAGATATTACCTTGAATGTCACCATGAATCACATGTGTGGATTGGAAAGGAGTGTTGACCATAGCGACGGAAAATACTTTAATCGTGATGAACCGTTTACAATGAAGTATTTATTGTTTACTTTTTATAAAGATTGATTCATTAAAATTTGAAATACATAGCCTCGTCTGCGTTCTTTAATTACAAAATTAAAGTTTTTAGCTTCCATTTTTGAAACATGGTTATTATTGTGTAGCGAAAAAACATATTTAAACCAATTAATATATATATGTATGTATGTATGTGTGTGTGTGTGTGTATTCTTTTCGGATGATAAATTATATAAAAACTGTCCATATTTAATCCTTGAAAATGGCTAAATGTATAGCCGAAAGCGCTCGGATAAACAGAACATTCGGACAGTTTTTATATAATATATCATCCGAAAAGAAAAATGAAGAAATATATATATATATATATATATATATATATATATGCAATTCCTCATGCGATCTAATATTTATTATTTTTATCTTCGGCTATACATTTATCCATTTATATATATATATATATATATATATATATATATATATATATATATATATATATATATATATATGAAATAATATACCAACCCACTGTCAAATCAACACATAACGAAGCAAAAACATCCATAGTAGTAACTGAAGGATCCTGGAAACAAAGAAACTACTCTCACAAGTAATCCTTTAAATCCTTTTTATCCTGATTTGCATATCTGGGATTCTACAGGTATTTGCTTTCGGATATACATACTATAAGAACACTGCATTTTTTTCTTCAACATTAAGTTACTGCATGATATTTTGCTTTACATATTTTGGGAAAAAATTATAGCACTTATTTAAACTAGAAATACTCGCGAAAATTTCACGGTTGTCCTATTTTAATTTTCTGATGAATCTTAATTGTTTAAGTTAATGATTAAGTTAAAGGAGAGTTCTTCGGCAAACATATTGCAATGACTATCATAAATAGGACTGCCTTTCGTTATTTAAAGTAAGAGAGCACAAATGAAAAGATTTCACTGAAAGGGACGTTAAACTCTTGTATTTTCCCTTATTTCTTTCTTTATTTCTTTCATTCATCCACTTTCTCATTGAAATCAAGTAGAACCACTGATATATCTTTTCCGTTATCACGTTGTCTAAACAGAATAGTCAATTATTAATGAGGTATTGGCAGGAGACGTTAAACACTTCTATTATCCCTTCTTTCTTTCATTTTCTCACTAAAACCAAGTAGTGTCTTTGATATTTCTTTTCCGTTTTTCCACGCGATAATCGAATAGTCAAATATTAATTAAGTATTGGCACGGCGCAACCTGTCGTGCAAACTATGGAAAAGACAAGCAGAAGGATAAGATAAGATTTAATGTAGCATTTTTAATTTTATGAAGCAAGAGTGTACAATATTAAATAAAAAATGATCTGGTATTTATTTATTTTCTTCTAAATATAAAACCAAGGTGAACGTTCTCTAAGTGTGAAAATTCCTTAAATGTAGCAAGGGATTGTAATAGATGCCACCAGGATCGATATGTAGCGTAGATGCTGCTAACACGAAGAGTGGAATCGGCCAATTGAGCCTGCGTCCTTCCACTAATACAAGTGTCAAGCGTAAATCTGTCTTCCCCACCTACAAACTAAGTAGCATGGAATGCTGACTTCTGAGGCCTTGGGTGGCAACCAGTCTAGGAGAATGTGAACTCTGGATTCAGGGATACGGTATTACAGGACAATTACTTGACTTAATACAATCATTCCTATCAAACTGTCAAAATGAAGGTCGTCCTAAACGGTTTCTCTTCCAGTTCTTTTCATACAAACGCTGGTTATCCCCAAAGCTTTATCCTGAGTCCTACACGGTTTCTTATCTTCATCAACGATCTTCGTGATGTCATCACTTCCCAAGTAAGCATCTACGCAGGTAACACTACTATTTACTCCTGTCTCAATCGTAAATCCACCATTGCTGACAAAACTAACCTGGCCGTTGGTATCGAAAGGGACCTCCAATCTGTGGTTGACTTGAACAGGAAATGGCTTGTAATGACTCCAAAACGAAACTGCTCTTATTTAGCCACCACAGAGAACCATCCCTGTCTCCCACCAGAATGACGGATGCCTAACTCTACGAGAGCGTCCCTGTGCGCCTGCTTGGTTTCACCTTGTCCCCTGACCTGAGATAAACAACTACATTGAATCAATAGCTTCATCTACCACAAGGAGAGATGGTTCTTTGTATTTCGCCAGAAGGTTTTTCTCGCCTGGGTCCATCCTTCAAATCTATCATTCCTCCTTCCATTGAATACTGTTGCCATATATAGTGCCCCCACTATTCATCTCGAGGTCCTCAACAAAATCCAGAGACGGAATGCAATGTGATATATCCTGATCTGGCATCTCGTCTACAGTCACTTTCTCACAGATGTGCTGTGGCTTCCCTCTGTCTCTTCTACAAGTATTTTCATGGCAACTGTTCTGACATCTCGGCCCCACCCTTTCACTGTAGAAACAGTTAACTGTAACCGCCTCTTCTACTCCAACAGGTTCTTCTCTCGCACTTCCTAACAGTGGAACTGCCTTCCGCTTAATTGCTTCCCTGATGACTATAATCTTCAAATATTCAAATGTAATGTCAATCGACATCTTCTGATGACTTGATCCCGCTCCTCGCCGTTGCTCTTTGCTTTCTTCAAACAACATTCTTTACACTTGCTTTCACTCTCTGTAACTACTTGTGTGCTAGTGGCACTCCTGCCTTGCTTGGGATGAAATGCTTTAAAACATCACTAGAGAAAGTTCGATAAAGTCAAACAGGCAGCTGATCTTGAAAATGACATACAGCTTGTTGTTAAATGGGGCAAGGAATGACTTGTTAATTTTAACGCATCAAAAACAAAACTGCTCTATTTTAGTCAACCCTTTTTACCTTCCACAAGCATAGCTGATGCTAGCCTCCAGAAGAGTTATTCATTGCACCTTCTCTGACTAACGTTTTCAGCTGACATGAAGTCGAAAGAGTATATTGAATCAATTGCTAAGCCTGCAACAAGAAAATTGGTTCACTATCTTGTGCTAGGCAATGTTTCTTGTCAGAAACTATTTTATACGTCTACCATTCGTCCTTGCTTTGAATATTGCTGCCACATCTGGTCTGGGGGTTCTGTTATATATTTAGAGATCCTTGATAAAATCCAAAGAAGAATCTGCAATGTTATTGCTCCTGACCTGGTATCTCGGCTTCAGTGTCTTTTCCACCGCCATAATATAGCTTCCCTGTGTCTTTTCTATACTTTCATGGTAACTGTTCTGATGAACTTTCCTCTGTGATACGTAGACTTTATGAATTCAAGCGCAGTACCAGATTGCGGGTGAGGTGTCATTCTTTTACAGTTAAAATGGCTAGATTTTCACAGTTCTATGTCAACAGATTCTGTTATCGCACTTCTCGTTTTACGGAACTCTCTGCCAGTGTTTTGCTTTCGCAGGCATCTTTAAATTTCAAATATGGAAATGCATTTCAATCGTTATCTTCTGACTACTTAATTCTTATTATTTTATTGTTCTCTCTCCTCAGTAACCTCTTCCTTCTTGGTGTCTTTATTACCTTGTTTGGGGTGAAATGATTCAAAAGAATGGCAACTGAAAACGCATCCATTATCTTTCCAAATATGTCTTGGAAATTTATAGGTAATTTATAAATAATTTTTTATGTCAATAATAGACACACAAGCAACTAACAGAATAGGAACTACTCTTAATCATTACAAGTTCGTTCTTAAAACTTAAAATAATTTTTATCTATATTTACTTCCATATAGTCTAAGTAAGAACCCTTTAAAAAATAGCAAAATATATTATCAAATCCAAATAATAATTGGGGCATCTCACCGTGGTTAGCAAGCTTGTCTCGCAAGAACCATTACAACTGAGTAGTGAGTTCGAACCTCATCAGGTGTCCCATACTTTCGGCATTGTACCACATCTAAGCTGCGCTTTAAAAATAACCATACAAATAATAACTGTATTTATAATCCGGTATCTATATTGATAATCCGGCATTTATATTGATAATCCGGCATTTATATTGATAATCCGGCATGTATATAGTACTAAAAATCTGTGAATCTATGCGTGATTGTGTTGTGGGTCTGTCCGGCGGATTTAAGCTAATCTGATTTTTAAAAATATTTTAATTAAATAAGATTTAGAAATACGAGTTGTTTATACAGTAAGTATTTCTATTTTTACTTTCTTTCAACAGATAATTTTTTTAAATTAAAATATTATTAAGTTAAAGACAAACACAAAGAGATCCCGCTTTGCTGTTTCGTCCAGTTGTTTGTAGAGTAATTAATTATATTTCAGCTTTCTTTAAACAGAAATATTTGGGGCATATTTAAAAAATATTTTTGGCATATTTAAAAATTATTTTCAAGTGAATATGATTTTAAGATATTTTTTGACCTATTGAAAAATATTAATCTGATTTAAAAATATATTTTAAGTAAATAAGATTTATAAATATGAGTTGTTTATACAGTAATATAAAAATCCCTTTTGCATTTTGTACAAGTGTATATATATGCCATAAATAAAATCCCTTGTTAGAGTTCAAGTTTATCCCAGAACTCATATTCCTATTAAATGTTGTAAAGAAAAGAATACTGAGCTGTTGCATGATATCTGTCCTTCTTTACGTCAGCAAATGTTGGACGATTTCCTCAAAGATGAAGAAGAGACTCGAGGCGACGGACATGTGGTTCTACAGAAGGATGCTGAGGATATCATGGTCCGAGCGTGTGAGCAACGATGATGTCTTAGAGAGGTTACAAACAAGGACAAGTCTTATACTGGGACACATAATGAGGAAGGATGGCCTGGAGAATCTGATACTCACAGGTCGAAAAAAGGAAAAGAGAGACAAGGGAAAGCAGCGCCTGACATACCTGACGAGCTTGAGCAGGTGGATAACAGAATGTGGTCTTGGGGAGGTGAAAGGAGGAAGGTGCTTGTTGAGAGCTGTAAGTGATAGAGGAGGTGGAGAGCCATGATCGCCTACATCCTGAAAGGACATGGGGTATGTAAAGAAACAATCAGCAAAACAGGAACTTGTAAACCGGGCCAATTATGACAAGATCGAATTGAAATATTTAACTGAATCATAATAAAATTAACTTTCATTTCAATGGGATGTTGAAATCAACTTTAATGTTTTATAACCTGAACTGTAACTTATCCAACGGGTCAGGGATAGTCTAGTTAACCATATTTGTTACAATGTACGAGGTTTGATCAAAAAAGTATCGGGACTGATTTAAACAATCGATGCAGCCAATAAGATTTGATAAAATCAGATGCAGCTGCAGTGGAATCAACTGCATATCAACTGCACACCGCATCAATTTTTGTCACCTTGTGCGGTTGGCACCTCAACTCTACCGCCCTCTCTCAATGGACATTGTAGAGAGAAAGAGCAGCTAAGGGGGTGTAGATGTCAAAGTAATGACAGGGGGAAAGGTTGTAAAAAGAAAGAGATAAACGAGTAAGAAATATTGGAATGCCAAACGTTGTTAACGCTAATGAGAAAAAATGGATAGATAGAGAATGTCAGACAGATAGAAAGAGCGAAAAGAAAGAAAGAAAGAAAGAAAGAAAGAAAGAAAGAAAGATGAAGGCGATCAATAAGACAAGCAAACGGAAGAGAGTGAGAGAGAGAGAGAATGACGAGCAAATGAAGAAGTAAAATGAGAAGGAAAGAGTAAAAGGAAGAAAGGTGTTAGCGAGAAAGAGAAAGATAGAGACAGATACATAAAGAGCAGGGAGTAAATAAAGACGGATGATGATTAATAGAGAGACAAACAGATGGAAGAGAGAGAGAGAGAGAGAGAGACGATGAAAATTCATTAAATAAATAAGAAAAGAAAAATGAGAAGGAAGGTTTCAAAGACGAAAGATGTTGGGGGAATGAGAAAAATAAAGAGAGAGGCGTCATGGATGGATATGGAAGGAAGAAAGAGAGATGTAGACTACTATAGAGACAATTCAATGAAAGAGAGAAAAGCAAAAGCGAGTCAATGAATAAGAAAAGAAAATGAGAAATAGATATTGAAAGGAAGAAAGATGTCAGAGAAAATAAAAGATAGAGACACGGGCGGCATGGATGAATAGGCAAAAAAAGAGGTGACGGCTACTAGAGAGACAATTAGACCCTTGTGCAAAATAATTGAAACAACCGCTTTAGTTTCCTTTCTTTCACCATATATTCAGTTTTAGACCCACTGCATTAACAGGGTGTAATTGATTTCTATTTTTCCTCGGATTAGGTCATTTGCAGTGGTGTGCAGTAATATGAAAACATTTTCGAAGTGTATGATGGAAATTGTTTGGCCTTGAAAAAATATTGCATCATTCGTGATTGCATCAGAGGTTTATCACGCCCAGACACTATTGTCTTGACTGTCGATTAGTTGTCCTACGGCCATTGTATGCAAAGGACGTTACTCCAAGGAAGCGTACGAAAACTGCAACGCTGCACGAACACACTGGCACGCGTTTCTAGTCAGCAGATCAAAGAGTGGCCCGGAAACTCTCCCAATTTAAATCGAATTGAGAATCTGTAATCAATCTGCATGTAGCGACTGAGTGGAATAGACATACGAAGTACGATTATGTGCGCTAGGTCATGTTTCATTAGAAAAATACGAAAAAGTAAATAATAACGGAATTCTTCGTTTTGTTTCAATTTGCACAAGAGTGTAGATGGAAGAAAGACGAATAAAAATGAGAAAATGAATAATGTTTTGGTTTGGTTGGTTTGGTTTGGTTTGTTTACCGGCATATCAACCTCAATGGGTTATTTAATGTCGACAAAGTTTTTATTGATTATAATATTTGTCTTTCAAAAATGTATTGCTCGTAATATATTGCTGGTAATAATGTTTTTCCAAAAAATTATTTATAAACCTATTTCTACACTTTCATAGTGTTTTGACACCAATTTGAAGGTTAACTATTTGCGCATAGCTGAAACAGGTGCTATCACCCCAAGTCAGGGTGAAACTGGGAAGGCTAGCAATTAAGAGGTGGTTAGATGATCCTTAAAAACTCCTTATCAGAGGCCTTGCTGTTGGACGTGGTTTATACCCTTACCCAGGACGCGGATGTAGTTTATCGTCAAACCCAGGAAGATAAATGAATGATAAAAGTAAAAAAGAGAGAAATATTTAAAAAAAAAAAAAGAAAAAGAAACACGTTAGCGGGAATGAGAAAAACAGACCAGCGGGACGGATGGGGAAGAAAGTTAGAGTGACGATGGCTATTAGAGAGAGAATTAGATGATAGATTAGATATTTAAAAAAAGTGATCAATAAGAAAGACGAAATGAGAAAGGATGACTGAATAGAAGACATTTTAGAACAGGAAATAGAAAAAACAGACAACGGCATGGATGTAAGATGGTGAAAAATAGAGAGTTTATGACAAGTAAAGAGACAAGAGTAACTTAAATTTACAGAAGTAGGGAGACAAATGGGCAAATGAGGATGAGAAGAGAAATGGGACATGATCGGAAGACAGAAAAAATATGCGATAAAAAGATTGTGTGACTAGGAAATCAGATAAAGAGAAACAAAATCTAATCGCACAAGAGAAAAAATAATGTGTGGATTATTATAACGCTTAATAATTCGTAAATAGAAAATCTTCAATCCGAGTTCGAATTCCGACCGAGTTCGTTGTGTTCATTTTCCCCGAAATACCTTCAGAAAAGAAGGACTTTATCTTTTTTCCCCTTCGCTGATGAATTAAATAACGGGGCTCTCTTGCCTTGATACACAGGCGACCAGCCTATGAGAAGGAAGACACGAAATTCAAAACCAGCTTGAAAGGAAAGGGATCAGTCAGGCTGTCTTTCTTTAGTCACACCACTGTTGCAATGGCTGCAGTTCAAGTGATGTCCCTAAGACCACAACGGGTCATGGGACTCGTGACGTCAAGTGATACGACGGGAGAGGAAAAAATCGGATAGAGAGACAATGGGGATAGAAAGAAATAAGGAGGAGAGCAAATATAAAAGTAGAAAGAAAGATTAAAATGTAAGAAGAGGGGGAAGGGCTGAAAAAATGCGACATCTTGATGCACTTTATAGACAAACAGCAAATAAAGAGAAAATAGAAAAGTGTTGTGGTAGGATCCACCTAATTTGCATAGTGGAGTACCGACCATATAAATATGGTTGGTACCGGGAAGAGAGGGAAGGATTCAAGAGATTCAGAGACCGAGAGACAGATTCTCGGCGACTGTCGAACTCTTTGCATTAGCAGAGGGGAACCCGGACGAGGCTTTGCCGAAGGGCAAGGTTTCGTCTGGGGAGGTTGATAGGGCCTGAACCCGTCTAGGCCGGTTCAGAAAGGCCATATTTTTGCCCGAGCCTACGGGCTCGAGGATACCCACATTAAAACGGCCTTGTGCCACATTCGATCCTCGTGGGTGGATTGATAAATACAGGAATCAAGAGATTCAACCAGAGACTCTGCCCGACTGCGACTCAGTCAACACATTCTCCAGGAACGGTCTTCCCAGGAATATACAAAAGACTATATGTAAATATTGTGTACACTTTCTTGTTTCAATACATTTTGTTCTAAGTACATTTTGTGTTGCATTATTATTCCATGCATTAGACAAGTTTCAACAAAAAGAGAATATAAAAGTAGACGAAACATTGAAATGTAGGAAGTTGTGGAAGGGCTGAAAACTACGACACCTTAAAGCACTTTATAGACAAACAGCAAAGAAAGAGAAAATAGAAGAGAGAGAATAGAAAAGAGGAAAGAAAAATTGAAACTTTTGAGCGGTTGGTATCATATAGGATATAAATGAACGGAATATCCCTTTAATGTAAATAAGCGGAGAGTTAGCATTCGCTCTTATCGAACTAAACGAATCTCTTCTTCTGTGGTAGACAGCTACGCAACCCCATGTATACGGGGTCTACGGGCAATTTTTACACGAGCCAACGAACGCTGAACGCCCCCGTATTAAAAAAAATCAGCCTTGTGCCACCTTCTGCCTTGTGGGGAGGTCTCGGCTACATACCGAGTTAGCATTAGGTCTTAGTGGCGCGCTAAGCTCTTAGTGCTTGCCGAACTCTTGGCCTTCAGTCAGAGAGAAACCAAGACCTAACTCTAGCCTTCGGCATAGCCTCGTCTGGGGTGGTAGACAAATCCGAGCCCGTTCTTACAGCTTCTACGGGGATTTTTTTTTTGCTTGGAAAAACCACGTTAAACCGACCTTGTGCCACATCCCGCTCTACGCGGAGATCGTGTAAATATCTAGTTAGCATTATGTCAATTGCTAAGCTTTGTGTAGTAAACCTTCATTACTTACCTACGAGTTTGTCTTCCTTATTTATTTCACACTGTTATCTCGAAAGCACGAGATACAACGGCTGGAAAATTACGATACATTAATGCGGTTTAGGAAAAAAATAACCCTAAATGAAAGCGATAAAAAAGGATAGAGAGAGAGAATATAAAATTGCAACGAAATATTTAAATTTTTGAGGGGTTGGAAAGACTGAAAAATTGCACGTGGATATCACAGAACAACCTGCCCATTTTATTAAATAAAGTGTTCGATTCGAAATTCCAGCAAATATCACCTTAAGAAGGCCGGAGCGTACAACGGCCGAAATGTCGTGAATGTGACAATAAAGATGGACAGATCTAAATGATGGAAATGGTTACAGTACCTCATCTCGGAAATAAAAACAGACATAGGCAATTATCAATAATATATTGGTATGGATATCATCATCATCATCATCATTCTTCGACCTCCCTATGGTTGTTCGGAACTCCGTTGACAATTCCTTTCCACACTGTTCGGACTTGTATTCTTGTCCCCAGATCCCCTAATGTCCAGACTTGAGTCCCAAGATAGGTAGGAAGAACTATCACGTTACGAATATAAACAGATCACACTGAGACCCAACAAATATTCCTACTCTTTACGCAAAGATGGTCACGAGAAATTCCCAAGTGGTAGTCTGAATGTGATCTACTGGGAACATATGCTCACGAAAGAACGATGCCTATATTACGCAATCTTTTAACGAGATATTTTAATGAGATTGCAGATCCGAATGTAACAGAACATTAATTCAAATTCCCCAGTCTCCTTTTCCAAATGCACGCTGGCATATGTCAAGCAATTCTCTTCTCAAGTAGCCTGAGCGGTCCTGTTCATTCATTCAGCCTGGTACTGGCATTTACATTGTAAATATATTATTCATATTTGTGTATTTCTTATTCTCATCCGCCACATGGCTCATTTTCCCTTGCTATGGGTTAAATAGTAGGACTATCAGTAAATCGTTATTATATCTCAGTCGAGCTAATTTTGCTAGTTCTCAGACTGCATGAATTTAAACGTGCTACTAGGTTGGCAGCTCAGTCCCGCCCTTTCACTGTCGAAACGGTTAAATGTCGCCGTCTCTTCTACCCCAGTAGCTTCATGTCTCGCACTTCCCATCTGTGGAACTCACTTCCTCTTACTTACTTCCCTGATTGCTATAATCTCCAACTATGCAATGTCAATCGACATCTTCAAATGCCTTGATCTATTCCCCGTCCTTCTCTTCATCCTTTCCTCTATCACGCCTCTTTACTCTTGCTCCCACTCTCTGTGACCCCTTGCGTGCTAGTGGCACTCGCGCCTTGTTTGGGATGAAATGCTTAAAAAAATACAATGTGGATCTGAAAATATAATAATATAATAAGCTTAATAATAGGATAAGCTTAAAAAAAATCTCTCAAAAATTCTTATAATCGTGATGTAATGGAATAACCAAGCATCCCCACGAATGATTACACGAAAGGTAGTAAGTACCTATAAAGTCAACTGTCTATGAGTGACGAGGAAGGAAGAGTGAGAATAAAGACTCAAGCACGTCCGACCTTCCAACTAGTAGCACTCACTACTACATTAACCAGTGTATATAACTGTACCGTATTTCCTATTGTACTGGTTGTGTACAATAAAGCTTTCTTCTAGTATCCACCTGGTGTTACTTTTTATTCCTTTGGCACGGAATATAACAGTTCCGGCGTGGATGTGTCGCAACATAACTGGTGATGAGGATGCTTTGAAACGAACTCCCAGCAACATAACACTTTTCGTATTATCTTTATCATCTGAGACTTACTATGACTTCTTGCTTTTGAATTCCGTTTTTTCCTTCTCGCAGATTGTCTTCTATCTAAGCCTACAGAGTCTAGTCCACTAAACAAATAGCTAGGAAGCAAAGAAATGGGTTCATTCCATTTCGAGGTGGATTATTGAATACAACTGTCAAGACAGGAATTTGATTCTGACTGACCGATTCCATAATCAGTACTTACCCAATCCGCTTATCTCAGATTCCGAATTAGTATATTATTGTCAGTATCATTGTCTAACCTGTGCAAGTTGTTTACATACGGACATTTTAAAATATATATCGTAGATATATCGCAGATCAGCGCGGGCCGTTGGCCTACGCCTATCAGGGATCCTAAGCACGGCCATGCGGCGGAAGCAAACAAGAACTCCCCACCGTGATACCACTCCCCATACGACGTATTAGGGTCAGTCCTAGGAACCGACAGCCAGACAACCTGGACATTGTTTTCGAGAGAATGGAGACTGACAGGAAGAGCAAGATTGAGAAGACGCAAACACGTCCGACGTTCCAGTTAGCGGCACTCACTACTAGATTGACCTGTGTGTATAACTGTACCGTATTTCATATTGTACTGGTTGTGTACAATAAACCTTTCTTCTAGTATCCACCTGGTGTTATGTGCACAAAATATAACAGTTCCGACGAGGATTGTCGGAACATAACAAATCGAAAAATATTTTCTGTTTTTAAATAACCTGCAGTGGGTTGATAAGCCGTAAAAAATCCCGCCTTTTTTAGTCGGTGTACATATTGTACGTATTTTCGTTTATTGTAGCTGCAGTTTATTTTCGTATTTTTTTCTCTTTCCTAGTTCCATTTTAACCTTTTAAAATATGTCAGCGATTTTTGTTCTCTTTTTGCACTGATTTAATTTTGTACTTTTAATAAAATCTATAAACCAAGGTATTTACATTTTCCTAAGATATATAGTGGGGAAAGAGGGCTTAATGTCAGACTTTATTACATAAGTCAATGCATAGAAAGATTTTCAGTATAGGATTTATTTCTATATGAACAAAATAGCATATGAGTTTCAGTCTATAGCACCTATTGTTATAAAAAAAAATACTATTCTGATACCTGTCGTTTCACTAACAGTAAAGTGATCAAATTTCAAATCTAAATTGTTTGTCCATTTAAAATACTTTATTAGAAATATATTCAGTTTAAATACAGGAGTAATAAAATGACTTCAAAGCGCCGCTAATTTCGGTTTATATTATTTTCCTATTACCCAGCAATTGTTGCCAGGCAGAAAGTAAAATTAGCCCTTGAGAAACATATGTCTATTTTATTATTGGTGTATTATTATTTATTAGTCTTCAAGTTATACAGAAACAGAATTAAAAACAAATGTAACCTGAACGAGACTACAAAATCAAAGTGAAACATACAGAGAAGCACAATGGACTCGGCGAATGAGATCATCCCAAAGTAAACGAAACAAGAAAAGAGTGAATGAGGAAAGAAAAAACTACAGCAAACAATGCGAAGGAATGAAAAAGAGTAGCGAACACTAAACACAACAATTAAAAAGAAATGTATGCAGGCTAAAAAGGAATGACTCAATGAAAATTGCGCAGAAATAGATAGAATGAACAACACAAATACAGCAAGTATGCACAAATGAACAAAAGAATTAACAAGACGAAAGGTGAGCCAACCAACAGGCTCTATAAAATCAAACGCAGGGTCACTGATAATAGAAAAAGAAAACAGTCATACTCCAAAGGTGAATCGAATACGTCAGAGAACTTTTTTCACGATGCCTGAATGAAACCTACAGCGCTTAAAAAATAAGGAAGAGTCAGAAATAAGATCAACACAGGAGAAGATAAAGAGAAACAAAGAAATCAGATTTGATTGTAACAGAACGCTGTCAGACGATTTTGGCATCGACAAGATCAAAGAAGTAATAAATGAAATATGCAACAGCGAGGACATACCGGAGGACGTCATTAAATTCATTTTCTTAATATTACCTAAGAAAACGGATGTGATCTCTACCATAAACAAACTAATGATCGGAATCTTGATGAACAGAGCGCGAAACAAAATTAGACCAGAAATTGGACATGGTTTGGTTTGCTTGATTGTGTTTTACGGTATATCAACCTAAATGGGCTATTTAATGCAAACAAGATATTTTACTGCTGGTAATATATTTTCCCAAAAATTTATTGCTGGTTATATATTTTTCAAAAATGTATTGCTGGTAATAATTTTTCCAAAAATATATTATTGGTAATATATTTTTCCAAAAATGTATTGCTAGTAATATATTTTTTCAAAAATGTATTGCTCGTTATATACAGTGTAACCCGGATATAAGAGACCCGGATATAACAGTAACCCAGATATAAGAGACTTCTTCGCCGGTCCCGACAACTCTCTTATTTCCGGGTTGCACTGTATTTTTAAAAAATGTATTGTTGGTAATAATTTTTCAAAAAAAATTAATTCTTGGTAATATATTTTTACAAAATCTATTGCTGAAAGTGTAATGAACATTCGTCCATGATCGATTGCTTAGTCTGCCATTTAAAATTTGGAAAAGGCGGACATATCTAGCGAGAGAAGACCATGCAAATTGTAAACATATATAAAGGCTACGAATGGAAATTTGACTTCCACTTGGTAAATACATAAGAATGGAGACAGACAGACTGGAGAAAGAGTGTCTCGCCAGAGAAGAAAGTGAAGAAGAAAAAAACCTAGAGTACAATTGAAATGGTTTCTTTTTCTTTTATATGCCGTTTGCCTTCAGAAGGTTGACGATCATGACCCTCCACATCTTCCTATCTCTTGTAGGTCTTAATAAGGTTTGTCTTTTTTTTTATTTCTCCCAAACCCTGTTCTGCCATCCATTTGCTAAAGCAGATCAAAATTGTTACGCGCTGCTTTCCCCTGTCCCTCTTTACCTCTATCCGTCCTGTGAGTATCACATTTTCCAACCCTCCTTCCTCATTACGTGACACAGAAGTTTCCTTTTTGTTTCCACTTTTTCCAAAACCCCGTTGTTGCTCACATATTCGGCTCACATATTGAGCACCATCCGTTGAACTAAATTTCTGTTCTTCCAAGTCTCTTCTTCATCTTTGAGGAGATTGTCCAGCATTTACTGCCATACAGGAGGACAGACATCACGTACCAGTTCAATATTCTTTTATTTGTTTCTAACGAAATTTTCCTGTCTCTTAATACTTTGCTTAGCTTCTGGAATGCATCTTTGGCACTTTCCGTCCTCTGTTAGAACACTTCCCATTTATTTAAATCTTTGTATTTTTTTGATTTTAGTAACCCCGATTTGTAATTTGCATTTTGGGCTCATCCTTTTTTGCTGATAACCATGCATTCTGTCTTCTTGTAGTTTATACTTAGTCCTTTCTTCTTGCTTTCCTTTACTACATTCTGTAGGCCTTTTTGCAGTTTCTTTCCCGTGTCTGTTATCAATGTTGTCATCTGCATGCCTTATGTTGTTAAGAAGACTGTTTGCAACCAAGAATATATCTTTGAGGGACTTTTAATTTTCCCAGAATTGCCTCGCTGTATAGTTCGAATAAATTCGGTGAAGCCACATCCTTGTCTGACACCCCTTTCTATTTTTTTGTATATTTTCTGAAGAAGAGACTCGAGACAACGGAGGTATGGTTCTACAGAAGGATGCTGAGGATATCATGGACCGAGCGTGTGAGCAACGATGAGGTTTTGAAGAGGATACAAACAAGGAGGAAGCTTATACTTAACATTAGAAAGAGGTAGCTACAATTTCTGGGACACGTAATGTCAAAGAGGGCTTGGAGAATCTGATACTCACAGGGCAGATGGAGGGAAAGAAAGACAAGAGCGGCGCTGAGATCCGAAAGCGTATTGGGATGACCAAAGACGCATTCCAAAAGATAGGCAGAGTATTATGAGACAAAAGATTTCGTTGATAACAAAGAAAAGAGCACTGAACTGCGATATGTCTGTCCTCCTTTACGGCAACGAATGTTGGACGGTCTCCTCAAAGATGAAGAAGAGACTCAAGGCAACGGAGGTATGGTTCTATAAAAGGATGTTAAGGAGATCATGGACCGAGCGTGTGAGCAACAATGTGCTTTTTGGAGAGAGGATGCAAACAAAGAGGAAGCTTATACTTAACATCAGAAAGAGA
This sequence comes from Acanthosepion lycidas, assembly GCA_963932145.1. Classification (NCBI taxonomy): domain Eukaryota; kingdom Metazoa; phylum Mollusca; class Cephalopoda; order Sepiida; family Sepiidae; genus Acanthosepion; species Acanthosepion lycidas. The sequence goes on from OZ010593.1 coordinate 20,194,602, forward strand.
CAGCTGAAATTTCTGGGACACGTAATGAGAAAGGGATGCTTAGAGAATCTGATACTCACAGGTTGAATAGAGGGAAAGAGAGACAAGAGAAAGCAACACGTGACATACCTAGCGGGTTTAAGCAAATGGGTGACAACATGGCCTGTGGGAAGTAGCAAAGGGACAAAACCTATTGAGAGCTACAATGGATAGGGTGGAAGTGGAGAGCCATGATCGCCTACGTCCTGAAGGGACACTGCACATAAAAAGAAAGAATAGCTTCTGAACTCATTTCGTCCGTATGCAGACGGTTCTGAATTCTAACTTTTCGGTTTGTTCTTTTTTACTTTTCTTCTTTCGCAAGATCTGTACAGAATGTGGAAACCATCTTAGCATTTAAATCATAGCTTGGGAGTAACTGAGTGTTAGGATTGCATAAATTAAAGTAAGCAATATTGATATTTTTAATAGTGTTTTTAATAAATATTTTGAAATATAAAATAGATGCCTTATATGAAATGACGATCAAAATGGTTGGACCCCTTTAAACAGACGGCATCCACAATCTCTCAAAAAATGCATGTCCAGCGAAGCGGAACAAAAAAAATGAACTTGACTGTGCAACATCGGGTATCATTGCTAGTTGTATATAAACAAACTTTTTCTGCATCGTTACCAGGAAAAGAGGTGTTTTTTTTGGGGGGTGGGGGGCTTTTTTTTAATGAGAAGCGAAAATCTTACCTTCGGTGGTCAAACTGTCGACAGGCCGAACGTCACGTCTGTCCCTTCCGTTCTGAATGACGGCTTAAGTGTGATTAATGGAGAAAAGGTACTGGGTCGGTGTCACGCCCCGTAGAGAAAGTGCGCCAACAAGGGGACGGTCACTTTAAGTCAACGTACGGCGTAAAAGTAATGATGACAAATGGGTGTTTCAATAAAATAGGATCAGAAAAGGAAAGACAATTCTGTCGCACAACGAACGGGAATTGTACAAGAGCAAAACACGTGTAGAAATAAAGATACCATTTGAATTTTACCATTGTACCATACCTTCGACGTAGCGCAATAGTTAGCAAGCTTGTCTCGCTAGATCAATTTCGACTGAGCAGTGAGTTCGATCTTCATAGGATGTTCCGCCATTTCAGCCTTGTGCCACATAATATGCCGTATCTAAGCTATTCTTAGAAAAGCACCATATTTTCAAAGTCTTTACGAATAGATCCATTTAATATTAACGAAAAATTAGCTGTTCAACCAATTAAACGGTAGACGCAATCGTCAGGCCACGAGTGTTGGATGTTTTTTCTCGACTATTTATATATATCTATGGGTCAGTGGTGCATTGTTATTAATATTTTGGCGGGATTGGCTTGTTTATTTATTTATTTGTTCATTTATAAACACTTGCGGCCTGACGATTGCTTCTAGCATGAAACAGCCTGTTGCCTCTGAGTGTTGACTTCAATGTTCACTTTTTACACACACACACACACACACACACACACACACATATATATATATATATATATATATATATACTAATGTTCACGTAATATGAGGCTCAAGAACCACTTAAGGTAGTGAATTACTTAATGAGGCTTTTGCATGAGCGTAACAACAAGAGGAGTGTTAAGAAGTGTAATTTAACAGAATATGTGGGAAAGATAACAGTTAATCTAGATTTGAAGAGCTTAAAATTGTAGTGATCGAGAAAGCATCCTCTCGGATTTCTTCTCCAAAAAGTAACAGTTTTTGGAAAGAGTGCAACTTCTTCTTAACTAATGGAATACGAAGGAAATGGGATGATTTGTCTCAGTGTATGTGGCATAGCACGTCTTACCTCTAAAGTACCAAAATGATGGAATTAATGCTATGTGCTCTCTTAAAACATTTGCCATGGAAATAGTGATAACTTAACCAGAGGTTTTCGACGTTGCATATGCGGTATAGGGGTTGTAGGGATAAAATATAATTGCTCACGCACATGGCTGCGTTGAGACTTTTGAACTCTGGAAAGTGGTAGCAATGCTCCATTTTTTTGGTGCCATTTAGCTCATGTGGATAGAGAGCATAAAACGAGGAGTCAGGTACTTTCTGGGACAGGAAAAGTAATCGACCGTTTTTCCATCATATTTAGCGATGGCTTGTATACGACGTCTGATCAAAAAGAAAACTATAACACATATCAATTCGGCATTTAATCTCCTTCGAAGTAGTGCTCTTTTAAAGCTACAGACTTTATCCAGCGTCGTTTTCACCGATCTAGACATTCCTAAAACTCCTCTTTGGGGATTGCTAGCATGTATTTGAATTTCCTTGACAACATGAAATCGTGTTCCTTTCGAGTAGGATTTGATTTTTATAAAGAGGAAAAAGCCGCAAGGTTCGAGATCTGGGGTATATGATGTTTCTCGGACCTGGAGAATATTGTGCTTGGCTAAAAACTGCTGCACAAGCTGAGTACCATCCCTGTTGGGTAGACCAAGAATGAGTTGAATGGACGGGTGTGTTAATCATGTTGGAGTCTCTACTCACTGGATACATGCAATTCTGACCTTTTCCGGTAAGCAGCTTCCTCTAAACGCTGCAAAATTTTACAATAGTGCTCTTTGTTGACTATCTGACCAGGTGGAGAATACTCGTGATAAACATTGCACTTTTATTCGAAGAAAAATATCAACAGCGTCTTCAAATTGTTTCGGCTCATTTGTGCTTCTTCTGTCTCGGAGACTGCGAAGACTGAACCTTGGTTCCCGTTTTCAAAAAGATTCCTGTGGTGTGGTGAAACGACAACCCTCTCGACCATAATCTACAGCATTGCTATAAGTAACGGAAGTGAGTGAGAACGTTATGACTTAATGTGCATGCGCACCAGGGTTCAAGATCAATCTGTGCCAAGTAGCTTCAGGCCGTAGCAAGAGTCCCGATAATTTTTGATCAAAACTTGTATGAGCCCCACATGAAGTCTAAGGTGAACTTGAGTCGACATAAACATTCCAAGCAAGGAGCCTCACCGAGAGAACAACCGCTCATTATGACAGGCGAAAATTCTGGGTCTGACGGCGAAGTTTTATAGAAAATGGAAATAAAAAAGAACACTTAGACGTAAGGTCAGGAAGAAACAACTGAAAAATGAGCAGATCTTTGTACCGCTCTAGTAAGTACCTGACTCCGCGTGCTATCCTCTACATCTACAATAGCCAGCTCAGGCTGAAAATGTAATACTTTTTGTCATATCTGGGCGGGAGCTGTCCAATCCTCACTTTTCCAGTCTCGAAAGAGTTTAAAATCGTCTCCGAGTCCTTTTGGGTGACAAATAACTTTCGACCCTCGAACCTCACAGGCGGACGTGGCGAGCCTTTCGCTGTTCTATCACTCTACTTCCATGGAAATTGCTCAGACGAACTATGGTACATTCCTTGGTGCCGCCAGTCGTAACCTTCGTAGCTATGATTCGTCATGACACTTATATTGTAGCAAACTATCCACATTCGTTCCGTATTCCATCTTTGAGAATTAAGTTCCACTCAAACAGTTTCTTCCCACGAACCACTGCTCTGTGGAACCTACTCGCAAGAAGATGTTTCACCGATCACTTCAAGCCTAGGGCTAGCCGTTATCTCTCTCCTATCAGTATAAACTGCCTCTTAAAGTAACCCTCTACCTCGAGTGGATCCCGGGCCTTTCACAGGGCGAACCTTACTTTTTAAAAAACTCCTGAGGCGGGCACGGAGCATAGAAGAAGAAATACCTATTATACAACACTATACTGTAGTAATAGTCTTTTCGGTTCGTTCACTTATAACTGTTCCCATGTGATGTGCGTTTTTATTTTTCTGCTGGGACATTTCGGCATTTCAACCTCACATCATTCAATAGTGTTCTGCGGTTGCTTATCTCTGTAAACATCTACGCTCTCCCGGAAAAGAAAGAATCTAAAAATATATTTGTTCTCTATCATTACTTTTTTCTATTTCTACCCGAACGTTACTGAATCTTTGTTAAGGTCATTAATTTCTGTTTCAGAAAAGAAAAAAAAAACAAAAAAAAAACAGCCCTGTTGAGTTGATAACAAATTCCAACCAGACTCTCTTTGGGTAATGCTCCAACTTAGATTATTATCAGTCACTGAAATCCTAAAGACAACCTTGAAAAATGTCTATTCAGAAAATTTGATCAAGCATAAATACGGTAACAGACTTTTTACAGAGATCTTTTAAGATTAAAAAAAAAAAAACAAATCCACCCAAGTTTTATGTTAAATTTTAAAAAAGTATTTTGTTTTGGTATTAATTCGACAAAGGACATTCTTCTTCTAAAAAAAAAAAAAAAAAAAGAAAAAAAAAAGCGGGATTAAGATAACTATTTTTTATCAAAATAATGTGAGACGAAATAAAAAAGACGAAATAAGGATTTCGAAAGCGTAGTAAACACCATAAAATCAACGATTAACCAGGACATAATTTTTACTCATTCTGCCCGACACACTGCTTTCTAATTCTTTAAAACATATTTATTTATATACATTTATTATTTAGAACTATTGTTCTTGTCTTGGTTCATCTATATTTTTCATTACAGATACAACGTTTCGACCAAATACCATATGTCCATCATCAGGCTAATAAGGTGTATCTGTTGATGATTGCGGTGATTTTCTCCTTTGATGCCATCACCTTCCTGCTGAGACAGTATTTCACTACCTGATCCAGGGATTCAGCTCACAACCAACATATCCACTATGCCACCGAAGTACACCTCATGTCCATCTACAGCAGAGTCAACTACTATTCGACCCGCCATCTGCAAACTGAAGACAACCACGCAGCAGACCACGTAGCTGCTGGAAGATCATCCTATCACTGGAGGATGTTCCGAGTGATTAGCTAAGTCTGTGAGAGCTGGAAGGCCAAGGTGGCTCTTGTGGGCATAAAACTTTTGTGGCATGAGATTTAGCAGCAGTAGCAGTAATCGAAGGACATCAGGGGATGTATCTTTGGAGACATTATATTAGGTTGGTGCAAAAATAATGACGTAATAATGTCGTTTTTTGACGTATTTTTAACGTCAAAAAACGACATTATTACGTCATTATTTTTGCACCTACCTAATATTAAATGTCATACTGTTTCGATATTTTTCTTTTAATGGCGAGTTTGTACTGCATTTTGTAATTTCATAACAAACAAGAACTGATATCACAGAGACAAAATAACACAATAAGCAACAGTTAGACCTATCTCAATTATAATGAATAGATGTTCCTCCAGGGAGTCCCCATAACTTGAGCAACTATTGGGCTTTAAACTCTAGTACAACTAGTACATACAATCGATCATCTCTAAAGATGCAGGAAAGATAGTCGGTTCTCTGCACGCTCCAGTAAGTACCTGACTCCTCATGATATCCTGTACATTTACAAAAACCAGATCAGGCCGTCAATGGAGTACTGCTCTCATATTTGGGCAGGAGCTGCCTTCCAGTCACGAGAGAGTCGTGGGTGATAAATAATTTTCAACCCTGCAGCCCATCTCTCACAGAGGTAACATCGCAATTCTCTCACGGCCCTATTGCTACTTCCATGGAAAGTGCTCAGACGAACTAGACTCCTTAGTCCTACAGGTTTTACCCTCCACAGCTCAGACCATGCAACGGTATTGTAGGAACCACCCTCATTCCATTCGGGCGTCTTCTTCTCGCGAAACAAATGCGCTTTGGAACAGACACCCAAACGAATTTTTCTAGACTACTACAACCTTCATCTGTTCAAATGTACCGTTATCCTCCCCTCGTACCTGCATAAACTTTGCCTCTTACTCTGTAGCAATGGAGGCTTAATGATGGCCAGAGGAAATCTGGATGAAACACCGTGTATGTAATATGATCTGAAGCAGCAAAGAAGCGAACAAGAGTTCAAAATAATAAAAATATGTAAACAATGACTCATCTCAGAAAATTAAATACTAAAACTTTGTTTTTGTTTCTAAGAAACGAAAGTAATTAGTGTAGTAAAAAAAAATACATCACGTAAAATGTGCAGATATAGAGAGAGTGTAGTGGATGGGCGGCCATTATAATTCAATGATTTTTATTGATTGTAGGTTGACATGTCATTTGGCAAAATCCAGTGCAGTTCGCAGACACATAGATCAACATTTCACCAATAAGCAAAATGATATTAACATGAGAGAAATTTTAGTCGATATGACCAAAATATTATATGAAACTCAATGCGTAGAAAAACGAGAAACTGTTGCAATGTAAAAGAGCGAGCCAGCATAAAATAATATATATTTTTCCATGGGGAATCATATATTGAAATGTGTATAATAATGAAAAAATAAAATACACAGAAATATATATATATATATATATATATATATATATATATATATATATTTCTGTGTATTTTACATTATACAGCAAAAAATCCGAAATGATCACATGTGAGCATAGTCTATTTCAGACCAGCACTGCCATATCCCTGTTTTCCTCAGCCCTAGAGTGACTGTCTCGGAATGGGGGTTTAGGCTCTACTTTTGTATCGAGCACTTTAAAAAAAAATAATAACAAAAATACTAAAGAAATTATTTACCTAACGAGTTCTTTCCTATTTTCTATATATTTTCACACACGCACAGACACACACACACAGATATATATATATATATATATATATATATATATATATATATATATATAAAAGTGAACATAGAAGTCAACATTTAGAGGCGACAGTCTGTTTCGTACTATATGCAATCATCAGGCCACGTGTGGTGTTATTTTTGTCGGCTATTTATATGTATATAAATAGTCGAGAAAAATAACAGCACACGTAGCCTGACGATTGCATCTAGCATGAAATAGACTTTCGCCTCTAAATGTTGACTTCTATGTTCACTTTTATATTTACACACGCTCTATCTCTGATATTGACCACTTTATTGCATAAATATAACACACCTTCAGACTATATTTCTTCATATATATATATATATATATATATATATATATATATATATATATATATATATATATATATATATATATATAAACTAATAGAATTCCTTTTTCCAGGTTTTCAGATGAGACGTTGAGCCATCTTGACAGCATTTTCCGTAAGAATCACTGAAAAACATTTTGTGTTATTCAGCTAGAAAGAAAAAAGTTAAAATCGTTTCGTGTCAGACCTACTGTCTTCCCAAATGATTAATGGTGAGAGGAAAAAAATCATACAGGCCTTCAGTAATGGTACCAACATTTATACTCTGACTTCCATTTCATCAGGATACTTCTGTTAATATATAATTCAGTTAATATATACTTACTGCTCAAAGTAGAGTCCAACAGGGTTATAAAAACCTCGGAGAATTCCAGTAAGATATCTTTAATAATTTCTAAGATAGAACGCTTAAAACTTATCTAACAAATGGACATATTTTGCTGTTACAAGATTGGACAATCTTTCTGTTACACCCGTTATGTATATATATATATATATATATATATATATATATATATATATATATATATATATATATATGAACGAATAAAGAAAATCATAAATCACAAAATCATATATATATATAAGTGAACCTTGAAGTCAACACTCAGATGCGACAGGCTGTTCCATGTAAGACGCACTCGTAAGGTCGCGAGTGTTGGATTTTTCCTTGACTATATATATATATATATATATATATGTGTGTCAGTGGTGCTTAGCGGGTAATGGATTTTGGCGGTTATATAGCAAGAGTGGCTTGTTTATTTATGTATTTATTTATTTGGGTTAATTTATTTTAATTGTTTTTTTATTTCCATTTTTTAATTTTATATATTTATTTATTCTTTTCGGTTTTCTATGATTTCTTAAAGTGATAAAAAATTGCGAGGTATTTGCTTAGGTTGCTTATTTTACTTTTATTTACTTATTTATGTTTATTTTTATTAGTTCTAACGGTTATTTTAGCGAGAGCGATTTGTAATTTCTTCATTCATTTATTTATTTTGGATTTACTTTTACTTGTTTTTTCTTATTTATTTGCTTATTTTCATTTATTTTTTATTTTGCATATTTTTATATACACTATTCGGTTTTCAATTTTTCAGTAACGTAGTATATTTTATCTTTATATAGCAGTTATGGTTATTTTCTCGTCTAATTTTGGTTTGATTGTTCTAACGGTTATTTTGGCGGGATTGGTTTGTTGATTTGTTTATTGTTATTTACTTTATTTATATAGTTATTCGGATTGACTATTTTTACTTGTATTTTATGTATTTATTTTCTATTTTTATTTGTCCTATTTCGTCTATTCTAACGGGAATGATTTGTTAACTTGTTTAATTTATTTTATTTGTTTTTTTGTATTATTTTGTTTATTTTTGTTTATTCTTCTCAGTTTTCGAATTTTAAGTAACGTAGTAAAAATTTGTTTTCGTGTCTGCATTTTGAGATGAGCTCAGATCGTTTATTTAGTAATTTATTTTGGTCTGGGAAGGTAATAATAGGCATTTTTCCCCAAGAAATGTTTGCAGGCTTTGGATAGATTGTTGCAGGTTGATGATTTTTTCCTTATTTTCCATGATATTTTTGGTGTGATTTGCGTTTGGTTTTTAATTTCTCAGATGTACTTAGAAATTATTATTTATATATATATATATATATATATATATATATATATATATATATATATATATATATGCTGCATTTATTTGCATTTATATATGTATTGATTATGTGTTTTCCAACAGTTACCAGGCTTTTATTTTTTCAACTAACGTGAAGGTCGTTTGTTTCATGTTTTCTTTTATACCTCTACAGAAGGATGCACATAATGAGGAAAGAATGCTTGAAGAATTGCAAACTGACAGCATATATTAAAGGCAAGAGCGGCATAGGAAAGCAAAGAATAGCATAACTAAAGATCTTGTGTAAATGGTTGGCAGAAAAAGGAATAAGAAAGATGGCAAAAAGACAAATTTTACTAAAAACTACAAAAGGCAGGAAAAAGTGGAGACCTATTAAAAGACACGAAACGTAGAGGAAAAAGAAGCTTATATTTATCAGCTTTACCTATGAAAGGACAAGAAACATAGAAGAAAAAGAAGGGGGTCATATTTATCAGCTTTACCTATGAAAGGACACGAAACATAGATAAAAGATAAGGTTATATTTATCAGCTTTACCTACAAAAGGACACGAAACAGAGGAAAAAGAAGGTTATAGCCATCAGCTTTACCTATGAAAGAACACGATACGGAAGAAAAAGGTCATATTTATCAGCATTACCGATGAAATGACAAGAAACATAGACGAAAAAGAAGGTTATATTTATTAGCTTTACCAATGAAAGGACACGAAACATCGGAGAAAAAAAAGGTTATATTTATCAGCTTTACCTATGAAAGGACACGAAACATGGAAGAAAAAGAAGAAAGTCATATTTGTCAGCTTTACCGATGAAAGGACACGAAATATAGAAGAAAAAGAAGAATGTTATATGTATCAGCATTACCTATGAAAGAACACGAAACAGAAGAAAAAGGAGGTTATATATATCAGCTTTTCCTGTGAAAGGACACGAAACAGAAGAAAAAAGGTCATATCTATCAGCTTTACGTGTGAAAGGACACGAAACATAGAAGAAAAAGGTCATATTTATCAGCTTTACCTATGAAAGGACACGAAACATGGAAGAAAAAGAAGAAAGTCATATTTGTCAGCTTTACCTATGAAAGGACACGAAATATAGAAGAAAAAGAAGAATGTTATATGTATCAGCATTACCTATGAAAGGACACGAAACAGAAGAAAAAGGAGGTTATATATATCAGCTTTTCCTGTGAAAGGACACGAAACAGAAGAAAAAAAGGTCATATCTATCAGCTTTACGTGTGAAAGGACACGAAACGTAGAAGAAAAAGGTCATATTTATCAGCTTTACCTATGAAAGGACACGAAACATAGAAGAAAGAGAAGGTTATATCTATCAGCTTCGCCTATGCAACGACACGAAACATGGAAGAAAAAGAACGTTATATCTATCAGCTTTACGTATGAAAGGACACGAAACATGGAAGAAAAAGAGTGTTATATATATCAGCTTTACCTATGCACCGACACGAAACATGGAAGAAAAAGGTTATATCTATCAGCTTTACCTGTGAAAGGACACGAAACGGAAGAAAAAGAAGGTCATACTTATCAGCTTTACTTGTGACAGGACACGAAACATAAAAGAAAAAGGTGATATTTATCAGCTTTACCTATGAAAGGACACGAAACATGGAAAAAAAAAGAAGGAGGTTATATTTATCAGCTTTACCTATGAAAGGACACGAAACAAGGAAAAAAAAAGAAGGTTTATATTCATCAGCTTAACCTATGCAACGACACGAAACATGGAAGAAAAAGAAGGTTATATCTTTCAGCTTTACCTATGAAAGGACACCAAACATGGAAGAAAATGAAGAAGGTTATATTTATCAGTTTTACCTATGAAAGGACACGAAACATGGAAAAAAAGAAGGTCATATTTATCAGCTTTACCTATGAAAGGACACGAAACATGGAAATAAAAGAAAGTCATATTTATCAGCTTTACCTATGAAAGGACACGAAATATAAAAGAAAAAAAGCATATATTTATCATCTTTACCTTTTCTACTTTCATATTTATTGTCCTCATCTTTATTGTCATATTCAAGAGGTTTTGGCCGTTGTACGCTCTGGCCTTCTTCAGGTGATAAACGTTAGAATTTCGAAACAAACATTATTTCATACACCGAGGTAGAGTGATCTAATCCATGCCCTTTCTGGATATCTCAGTTTCAGTAATATTCCTTTATTAACTCAACTCTCCAAAAGAAAAAGTTCAGTTCGAAATTCTAACGTATATCACCTGAAGAAGGCCGGAGTGTACAACGGCTGAAATATCGTGAATATGACAATAAAGATGAGGACAATAGTCCAGACAATATAAATAGTGTAAATATACTAATGCATCTTTGAGCATAATTCCCATTTAATTCTATATTTGTCATTTTACTATACAAGTACTGCTTATTTTAGGAAAAATCCTTGGTTATTATAATAATGGCTTCAACCTTTTATATTATACAAAATTATAATAATCATAATGAATGTACTTAACGATGTCTATATGTTGTCAGTGTGAAACTTCCTTCACTGGTTGGTGGACAGAAACTCCTGTACGTGGTTGATTCTTGTATCATTGAGTGAGTGACTCACTCGTTTATGTTTGTCATGTGAACCACTTTAAATTTTAAAAAGATTACCGTAAATTGTGGCGTACAAGTCGAGTTTTCAAGCTTCATTTTTTTGTTCCCCCAAACTAGGGGCCGACTTATATGACGGGTATAAAATGCAAACATTTACCGCCGAGTTTTCAACAAGTGGGGCAGCACACCTCACAATTGTCGTATACAACTTATCGCACTTATTGTTATACAACGTATACAGAAATATATTACGGTTTGTGTCTTAATATATAGGTAAGTGGTGTGACCTTATGTAGTTTTGGCACAGGTCATCGTATATCTTAGCCTAAGATACCGCTAAGATTTGAGCCACTGGTATCTGAGAGAAACTGTTATATCGTGGATAATACGATATAAGCAACGAGGTAATTCCGAGTGGAAAGATTACGCTAAACACAGGGATTAGGGTAAAACAAATAACATGGGATTTATTGTACGGAAAGTACAATGAGTAAGAGATCTTAATAATTATAATAAAGAAAAAAGGGAGGTACGTCACGGAGATCCGTAGTGGTACTGCTACTACAATACTTAGTCACGTCTTTTATCAGGTTGGTGCAAAAACAATGTCGTTTTTCTTTTGAAGTTGAACGACAAAAACGACATTATTTTTGCACCAACGTAATATTTTCTTCTCATTCACGTCTCTTTAGACTGACCAATCACTGTCAGGGTGTGATAGGTTGTTCCACTATAACAGTAACTTTGGGGGTCGACCTGTATAGGCGTAGACTAAACGCAGTATTTTGATCTAAAAATCTTGAGGTTAATTTGTACACCAGGTCGACGGGCACGCCGCAATTTATAGTTGATATCAATAAAAGAGATAAATATTTATAATGGTATATAATCATTTTTATGCAGGGGGTCCCCTGAAAGATGAAAACTATTTCAAGTGTTCAGCAAGGGTAAAAACATCGGGAAAGACTGCTGTAGGGTAAGAAGCGGTTATTACTATATTATCTTTCGCTTGGAGTCATGGAATTTCACAAGTTATAAATAAAGAAAAGAAATATTTCGTGTGTCATGACAGCTGGTGTACTGAAGGAACATGAGGTTTAAAATATTATCTCTTGATTCAACCGAAAAGATCATAACACCTTGTCGCAAACTTGAAACGGCGTTTTGATCGTATCATCGAGAAACCGTTTAAAACAGAGAGTCACTAAGGACACATTTGCATAAAGAGCTTAAATTAGGACCCACCCACATCTTCATTATTTGGGTCATAACAGCTTCCATCAAATAATTCGAAAAAAAAATGGCGACTTCATTTAAAGAATGGAACGTGCTCAAGTCAATCTTTTAGATGGGCAAGAAATAATTCAGCTACTTCCGCTCCAGGATCCAGTGATAAGGTTGATTGATAGATATATAAACAAAAATATATATTTTATGCACAGAGAAAATCTGAAATTTTTTACATAAGGTACAGTCATCTCTCTCTTTATATATATATATATATATATATATATATATATATATATATATATATATATATATATATATATATATATATATATATATAATATACATACATATATATATATATATATAATTACAGACGATCCTAAAAAATAAAAGAAGTCTGATCCATGTACTTTAAGTCATTCAGCAAGTAAAGAAAAACTTATTTCTATGGCACTCTATCGACTCATGTCTAATTCTTCCTTCTTTCCTTTATTCTCTTTCCTTTATTCTCTTTCTTTCCCCGCATCTCTCACTCTCTCCTTCTCTCCCATTCCCTTCTCTTCCCCCCTCTTCGCTTTCTCCCTCCCCACCTCAATTTTTTTTAAAACCTTGAATTGAAATTTTTATAAATTTTCTTCCTCTTTTAATATAAAAATATTTTTTCATTTTCATTTTTCTTTCTTTCTTTCTTTTTTTTTTTTTCTCTCCCACTTCTTTTTGTCTGGACAAATTGACTCCATTTATTTAAAAACTTAGGTCCGAAGAGCTGAATATTTGTATATTCATGAAATAGATTATAACCGAATGGATTTTTAAGGATCATCTGTATTTATTATTAAAATATTGCCCTGTTTCTTTGACATCTCTTTGGCCTCAGGTCCTCCTTGGAATTATCCCTACCAATTATCATCAGATATTATATATATATATATATATATATATATATATATATATATATATATATATATATATATATATATATATATATAAACACATACATATATATACATACATACATTTTTTTTTAAGCTTAGCGCCCCGAGCAAGGCATGAAGCTACTAGGATGCAGGGGGTTGCAGAAGATTTGTAGCAAGAGCAGATAGGAGTGATAGAAGAAAGGATGAAGGGAAGGATAGTGTGTAGATCAAGGTAACTGAAGATGTCGATTGACATTACATTTGAATATTTGGAGATTATAGCTTTCAGGGAAACAGTAATTGAGAAGGGTGTTCCACAGGCGAGAGGTGCGAGGTATGAAGCTATTGGAGTAGAAGAGACGGCTATATTTTAAAGTTTCTACAGTGTAAGGGTGAGAGCGGGAGGCCAGCCTCGTAAGGCGCTTGTATTCATGGAGACTGGGGACCATGGAAAGCAGCTCATCGAAGCAATTGCCATGAAAGTATTTGTAGAAGAGACAGAGAGAGGCGACGGCGCGTCTGTGAGATAGTGGCTGCAGGCGAGACGCCAGATCATATATATATATATATATATATATATATATATATAGGATGAATACAACGAAATTTGTCACTTAACTGACGAGTGGACAGGCCGATTGCTAAAAGGTCCGTCCACGAAGCTCTGGAGTCGGAGTGCTGAATATAACATCAATCAACTAAGTGTAATAATCCCTCTTTACACTATCTGCGTTTTCACTATTATATATATATATATATATATATATATATATATATATATATATATATATATATATAATACATTTAATGTAAACAAAAACAGACCATTTTAAGGCTCCATTGTAATAATTTGTTTCAACAGAGAATTTTATCCTTCTCTGGATCCTCAAACTTCACTTTCAAAAGGTGATATAAAAAATGAAATTAAAATTTACGTTTTTGACGGGCAGTATGAAACTTATATAAATTGACATAGAGGGTGGTGAGGGATGGTATGAGAGACATGCTCGAGTTTAGAGAGAGAAGGGAGAGTGTTAAAATTTATTTTTATATTTTTTTTTATAATACTTAATATTGAAGAATTGACCTATTTAATCGGTCAATTTAACGGAAATTATTATATATATATATATATATATATATATATATATATATATATATATATATATATATATAGGATGCATTTAGCATTTACTAATTCCACGTCCTGTATTTTTATACTTGCATTATTGCCTGACCACATACAATACATTTTTTTGATAGCTCATATTCAGAAAATTAAAACTGCCTGCATGCTGAAACTTGCTAAAAGAAATTTTAACTTTAAAATATTTGATTTTTTTTCATTCTTCCGTTTTGATCGATACGTTCTCCAGTCTTCTTTAAGCGATCCTTTAGTATAACTGCCCTTATGCATCGTTCAATGTATTTCGGCACCAAAATTCTGCCGCTTCTTCAGAAGATCATTGTTAGTTGCACTACCTTACTTTTGATCGACTGTAAATCATATCTCTACGAGTCGCCTGTTAATAGTAATAGTAATATTAGCCGTTTCCTTATAAGGAAATATTCAGTATTTATTAACCGAGTCGACAGTACTACTACCGGTTGAAATTTATAAAATCTTTCTATGAAAACAATATTTCAGAAAAATAGATTTCTCAAGTTCAGTAGATGTTATAGATCTTTCCATTATTGATTGACGTTTCCTTCCTCACCTTTGTTTTGAAGTAGGGTGGAATATCAACAATTTGATGATGATTTTTTTTTTTTTCATCTTCGAGTTACATGTCCTGCCAATTTTAGTTATTGCTGTTTTGGAAAGACCTCAAGTGATATGGTTTCTCTTATTTAGTAAAGTTCTTTGTTTGCGACTGTGTAGCGCCAGTCCACAACTGTTTCGAAAACTACGGCATGAGGGTAAATAAAACGTTACAGTACCTCAAGTTATATTTTCATTTAAAACATGTATTTTTTTTTTATCAGCAATATTTTAATTTTAATGTTTTTTTTTACGTCGGTTTCACCCCATGCAAGACTGAAAAGCCAATAAGACACAAGGGGGTTACTGGGTGTGGAAGAATTAGGAAGTGAAAAATTAATAAGCGGGAAGAGGAAAGTGTAATCAGGAGGAGAGTAGATAACGATTGATATTGCATTTAAATTTTTACAGATTAGAGTTGGCTGGAAAACAATGAGCCGGAAGGGAGTTCCACAAGCGAAAAATGCGAGAAAAGAAACTGTTAGCCGATAACTTACGGCTACATATATCTTAACGCATATTCTCTTGGCGTAAGTTTAAACTGACGCGTTCTTTCTTTAATTAGAATTATGAACTAAAACTTTGGAAAGTGAATATTTATCTCTCCAGAATCTATCTTGCATATAAGTCTACCCTTCATCCTTCCTTTTAATATCTCTGACAAATATAGTCCTTTGCTCCTGCTATATATTTAGAGATTTTTGATAAAATCCGTAGAAGAACTGGCAATATTATTGGTCCTGACCTGGCAATTCGGTTTTAAATCACTTTCCCACCGCCGCTTCTCTTTTCTATAAAACCTTTCATTGTTCGTATGTACTCATCGCTATGGCACCTAGAATTTATCAATTTAAATGCAGTACAATGTTGGCGGCAACATCTTATCAATTCAAAGATGAACTGACTGAATCTAACTGTAAGTTCTATGGTAACAGTTTATTTTCTCGCACTTCTCGATTGTAGAACTCTCTTTTGGTTCCATGCTTTCCAGTCAAATTTGATCTTCCAAAATTTAAATGCAATGTTAATAATTATCTACTGTATTCTTGATTCCTCTTTTTGTATTGCTCTCCCTCCTGAATACTGTTTCTCTTTTTTCTTATTCTTTCACACTCAGTAACCCCTTGTGTCTTCGTGGCTTTACTACCTTGCTTGGGGGTGAAATGATTTAAAAAATATGTTGCAAATTTAGCAGCTTTTAATCTGGGATCAAGAAAATACGAACTTTATGCAAAATGGTCACGATATGTGCTGGTGGGGAAAGAAGGCGCCATTTTAAACTCACACAAGAACGATATGAGTTAATAGCATAAAAGGAAACCTTCGCTATTCACTGACCGAGCAGGCTTTTCTACTCCAGTTACGCTTTCTTCAATCCTTGGCCATCGATCCAACAAGAAAGTGTAATATATCTTCGCCTTTTTTCTAATAGTAGTAATATTAGACGTTTCCCTATAAGGAAATATTCGGTATGCACAGACCGTGCGTCCAGTTCTATTCGTCTTACGCTTTTTTCAATCTTTGGTCATGAGGCCAGAAAGACAGTGTAATCTCTGTCCTCATTTTCTCTAATGGCAACGGTAATACTAGCCGTTTCCTTATAAGGAAACATTCGGCATTCACTGACCGAGCACCCAATGCTATTCGAGTATACGTTATTCTTATGGATATAATTTATTAAAGTAAATGCTCTGTTTTTTTTTTGTGTGTTTTTTTTTAATTAAACGTCTAGTTAGCAAAAAAAAAAAATAAAATAAAATAACGTATAAACAGCAAATCTAATAAATAATTGTCGGAATTAATCCATTTCTTAATATATTGTCATGACCTACGTTCAAATGTATTTCGTGAGAAGATATGATCGACCGAGAAAAATCGTCGAAGTTGTGTATTTATAAACAGTAATTCAGGCTTGGCAAAAAACAGACTCTTCTTTGTGGCTGAATGGCAGATCAAATGACAGTTCTCTCTGACAGAAATCGAACATTTAACCCTAAGGGTTAAAGGTTCGATTTCTGTCAGAGAGAGCATAATTCCTAGGTAATTTCTCGAAGATTCATGCCGGTAAATGTAATTAATACTGTTTAATTAAAAAACAGAGTACTTACTTAAATAACTTATATCTATAAATATATGGTATGAACAGAAAATATATTAAATATATATCTGTGTGCGTGGAAGTAGTTATACAGCGGTCGTATTT
>OZ010593.1:20216936-20274436 GCA_963932145.1 Acanthosepion lycidas
GTGTCGTGTCAAAAAGTTCTTCTCGACAGAATCCACCTAGCACATTTATAAATCTACCATTCGTCCGTTTAGTCTTTATACTCTTGCTGTATGTAGTCTAGTGCTCCTCTACTGTACATCTCGAGATTCTTGACAAAATCCAGAGAAGTGTCGGCAATACCATCGGTCCTGACTAAGCATTTCGTCTCCAGTCACTTTCTCACCGACGTAACGTGGCTACCCTCTGATGGTTCCACAAATATTTTCATGGTATCTGTTAGAACGAGCTTTTTTTTTTCGGTGACCAGACTACATGAATTTAAACATACAACTAGATTGGCAACAAGGTCTCGCTGCTTTACTTGTTGAACTACCTACATGCAACAGTAATTTCTACTCAACCATTTTTTCTCGCACTTCCCATCTGTGAAACTCCCTTCCGATTTTTTTCTTCACTGATAGCTGCGTTATTCAAAACTCTAAATGCAATACCAATCGCCATCTTCTGTAAGCCTGTTGCTTTTTTGCTCTTTCCTCAATTATCCATATTTTAGATTCTCATTCACTTTCACTCCATATATAAGGTGACTGATACATGGATAAAATTATCTCTTACACCCCTTATCAAAATGGTCGCCCCAGCCATTTCCATAATAATTAATTTTGCGAATGAACATACTTATAAAGATGCGTAAATTTCAAGATTGGTTATTCCTAAATTTTCGCTTCAGGATGAAACAGGGCTTGATACTTTAACTCAATTTAATTTTAATAATTCTATTGAGGTTTTCGGCTGTTGTTTTTGAAACATGAGAACCCTTATGTAGCGAAGGAATCATATTTTTAAAAATAATTATAATATACATATATAAATTTTAAACTCCATAGTCTAAATAAAAAGTTTACTTGTCCTACCCCCACAAAAAAGATAACCTTTATGAAGTCGTCAAAAAACAAATGTTAGCGAATTATGACAGTTTTTTTTATATACACAAAACCCTTTCAGAAAAAAATAAAATAAAATAAAAAATAAATAAATCTCCATAGACACTTAACCAGACTAGACGATGTCATCTTCCGCTTTAAATTAAGACACGCCAACCTTACCCTGACTTGACGTCTGTGAATTTTACTTAGATATTGATACAAATTATTAACCCTTACGCCCCTTTTCTTTAAATAAGTGCTTTAGCCGTTACCATAGTAATTTTAATTTCAATAATGAATATGCTTATAAAACGCATAAATTTCAGCAATTAGTTATTCAAAAAAAAAAAAAAATTCCCTTGAAGATGGAACAGAGCTTGGTACTTTAATTCAATTTAATTCAAATAATTATATTGAAGTTTTCAGCTCTTGTTTGGAAACATGCGAACTCTTATGTAGCGATGGAATCATATTTTTAAATAAATATATATATACATACATACACACACACACATATATATATATATATATATATATATATATATATATATATATATATATATATATATATATATATATTGCTTACAATTTACTATATTTAGGGAGTCGAATGCGCAATAACGGACATACGTATCATAATGACGATTAGTTTCATGTCTTAATATGTTTTTCTCTCCATGTGTCACTCCTCTTTGAACGATCTCTATATATCAGCCACTAGGGATTATGGGAAACGAGAGGGAGATTAATTATAGTCATTAAATTTAATTTGCTTATTTGTTTATTCTAAGCTTTTGAGCCCTTTGTTTCTGAACAATTTGAACCCATCTGCCTGAGTTCCCGAGTCAAAATTTGCAAACAATTGGTAGGTAATGTATCACGGTAGATATAAAAATAGTTACAAGTTTTACCCATCGTTCAACCGGTAGCCGGGCAATAAGTCATTTTTCTCTACCCTTGTTCAACTGTTTGCTGGGTATTACGTAATTTTTCTACACGGTAAAACGGTGGTCAGGGCTCAAAAGCTTAAAATTATTATTTTATGGTTATTTAGTTGATTAAATTTAAGTTATGGAATGTTATTTAGTCTTTGGGTCATAATGAGGTTGTAAGCAGCGTAGTAGGAAATTCTTTTCGTGTTTATATTTGGAAATAATCCATGATCTTTACATTATGAGTTTATCTTGTTGAGCCAAAGTGAGTACGTCTATTTACAGCTCTTGGCAAAGTTTATTTTCGAGGTGTTGTTGAAAGTCAGTGCTGTTTTTCTAATTTGCCATTTTATTTTTGGTACGTTTTGTTTTATGTTGACAGATCCCATCCTGGTATCTATGGAGATGATACAACTAGTTATACTCCTGTCTACGTAGCCTGTCCGACAGGCCTGACAAAGTAAAACTGGCAACTGCTCGAAAAAAAGAAAAGAAACGGCCTGTAAAATTTAACGCTTCCAAAAGATAAATGCTTTCATATATATATATATATATATATATATATATATATATATATATATATATATATATATATATATGTGTGTGTGTGTGTGTGTGTTTTGTCTAGCGGATTTCCCTTGACGAGTGTCCGTCTAAGAAAATCTAGAGTCAGGATGCTGCGGGTGACATCAGTCAGTTATGTGACAAATTTTATATTTGTATCAATCATATATGTATTTCCAATCTAACTATCTATCTATCTATATATATATATATATATATATATATATATATATATATATATATATATATATATATATTTATAGGTGTGTGTACGTGTGTGTGTGTGTACATGTATCAGGCCTAAAAGAATGACACATTTCTTGAAAAAGAAGTTACAAAATACGAACAAGGTCAACGTTTGAAAAAACAGTGATTTAATAACGAATTTATACCACGATATATATATATATATATATATATATATATATATATATATATATATATATATATATATTCACGTACATGCACGTAAAGCGATATATATATATATGTATGTATGTATGTGTGTGTGTTTGTGTCTGTACGTATGCGTGCGCCTGACTGCTTTTGTTTATGTATGCTTATATATCTATCTATATGTATATATATACACATACTCGCATACATATAAATGTTTGTACGTATATATATATATATATATATATATATATATATATATATATATATATATATATATATCTTCATTGAATGAATATATGTATATATATATATATATCTGTGTGTGTAAATATACATCTATATATATATGTATATTTAGGCAGCAATCCTTCTTTCACGCACATTTCATTGAATATGTCAAACAAGGTGCTTTTATTTAGTTTTTTTTATACAATTTCTCATGCTATCTAATTTTTTTTTCTTTTCAGATCCTAAATTATATAAATCATCTGAAAAGGAAAAAAATTACAAACAACACCTATATACACATTCATTCTACGTAACAATTTTCCTAGTCGGTAAAACCGTTGGCGTGTGAATTTGGTGATATGGTGTTTGTGAGTTCAATCTCCGGGTTGGGCAGCGAGTACTTCAACTCAATGGAAATACGCGAGTAATAATTGAACAGTGCGAAATAAAATAAGAACTAGACGAGAGATAATAAAAAAAACATATGCAGAGGAATGAAAACAGAAGACTACACCCATAAATTAAATAAAGGATTCAGTCCGAAAGATCGATTTACACTTGAGGAAGGCCACATAATACAACGGCCGAAACGTTGGGAATAAAGCAACAGAAGATGAGAACAATATATCCGAATATACATATCACTATCTATAAAAGGCAGAATGTGTTGACCATGTTTGCCGTATTCATTGAATTTAGAATCCAGTGCAGTACGTAATGTGTTCAATAGAACAACGCCAATATCACTAGTAGCAGCTGTTCTGTAATTCTTCAGGTCTTCGATATCAGAGGCTGGTAACTAATATTCGGAAAAAAAACATGGCCGCCTTTATACTCGTCGCATTGAATATTCTGAGCATTCTGATTGGTTAACGCTTATATTGGTGAACTATAAAATGAGTCAGCTCATTTTGGCTGGCTCACTAGTACATAGATATATCGAAAAAACTGTAACAGGATGTGTGTGTGTGTGTGTGTGTGTGTGTGTGTGTGTGTGTGTGTGTGTGTAACGAATGCACGGCCGCAATTTTCGACGGATTTGCACCAAAATTTACATGCACATGCTCCAAGTTAGAGGGAAGGCCAAGACCGACTTTGCATTTTCCAACTCCCAGATAGTGGAAATAATCGATTTTTTCATGCTTCTACGATAGTTTTCATGTAGTTTGCGGCCATTTTCTACTGGCTAGAGTGAGAGCCAATAGCTGGCTGCACACGAATAGTCGGGAAGATTCTGTTGGCCAGCATGAGAGCCAACAGCTGACTGACATGAATGTTAATTAGCATGCTAGCATGCAAAAAAAAATCGATAGCTGCATTCGTCACAAGTGGGAAAAATTTAAATCTGCATGGCACTTTACTCCAATTGGCTCATTCGCTTGCTTAAAATCAACGTTGATTCTGATTCCGCAGAACTGGGTTAGGTGTGAAAAAGTATTTGTTATTAACATTCTTTTTTTCATTTGGTTTTTCCAGTTACGAGTCCTTTTTTAAAGCTGATCGTTTTGTATTCATTTTGTTTAGTTCTTTTTTCCTAACAGATTTAATGTTTAGTATAGAGCTTAGAAAAAATTGGCAGTGTGAGATAGGCAAGAAGTAAGGCATTTAGCAACATCAGCTCGGCAAGGGCACTCCTTTAAAGGCAAGAAAGGCAAAAATATTTTAAGATAAGTGATAACGATTGCTGTATAAGTCGTACGATTTTTGGATCAAGGACGGGCAACGCCGACCATGCTGCTAGTAGTTTATATAATAACTCCACATCACAGAAATTCAGACAAAAACAAATATTGTTTAGAGTAAACGGAGTTTCAACTTAAATACACTCTTGGGCAAGTTAATTGAGACAAAACTAATAATTCCTTTATTGTTTACTTTTCCTTTCCATGAAACATGTTAATACTTCGTCTGTCCATTCATGTCCGTTTATCATCTGTCTGTCTGTCTGTCTGTCTGTCTCTATCGCCCTCTGCCCTTTGTTGCGGGATCTTTAATTTGTATCTTTTCTTCTTCTTCTTTCCTTATCTTCCACCTCTTATACCACGATATTTATCTCGGCCATTGATTGGCTGAAAGATGTCGTCTGGTGTCATCACGTCTCCTAGTCGCACAGAGTTTCACACTGAGATCTTTTCACCATTTGGTGAAGGTAATTTTATTATCGCCTAAGTCAAATGATACCGTCCTCCATCTTAAAATTAATTCTTAAGATATATACACGCGCATACATGATATACATACGTGATGGCCAACACCTCTATGTCAAGTATGGCCATATACATACGTACGCTCTTATCCAATTAATTGAAACAAAACTAATAATACCATTATTATTTACATTTTTTTTCGTATTTTCCCAATGAAACCTGACCCAGTACAAATGTTAGTACTTCGTATGTCCATTCCACGAATTCGTTCCTTGCAGATTGACCACAGATTCTCGACTGGATTTAAATCAGTAGAGTTTCCGGGCCAGTCTGAAGCACTTTGATTTACTCAATGGTAAAGCTTGCCAGTGTGTTCGTGCAGCGTTACAAATTTTCGTACGCTTCCTTGGAGTAGTGTCCATCGCAGCTAATGGCCGCAGGACAACTAATCGCCAGTCGAGACAATAGTGTCTGGGCGTGATAAAAAAAAAAAAAAATGCACCCTTGTTGTATGTCCGTTTATTACTTGTCTATCTATCTGTCTCTCTCTCTCTCTCTCTCTCTCTCTCTCTCTCTCTCTATCTATCTATATATATATATATATATATATATATATATATAAAGAAATATAGTTTTAAGGTGTGCTATATTTATGGAATAAAGTGCTCAATATCAGAGATAGAGCGTGTGTAAATATAAAAGTGAACATAGAAGTCAACACTTAGAGGCGACAGTCTGTTTCATGCTATATGCTATCGTCAGGCCTCTAAGTGTTGACTTCTATGTTCACTTTTATATATATATATATATATATATATATATATATATATATATATATATATATATATATCTTTCTCTGCCCTTTGTTGCGGGATCTTTAATTTGTATCTTTTCTTCTTCTTCTTTCCTTATCTTACACCTCTTATAGCACGATATTTATCTCGGCCATTGATTGGCTGAAAGATGTCGTCTGGTGTCATCACGTCTCCTAGTCGCACAGAGTTTCACACTGAGATTTGTTCACCATTTGGTGAAGGTAATTTTATTATCGCCTAAGTCAAATGATACCGTCCTTCATCTTAAAATCGCATTCATTCTAAACACATACACACGTGCATACATGATATACATACATCTCGAGTATGGGCATATATATATATATATATATACATATATATATATATATATATATATATATATATATATATATATATATTTACCGGCCTGAATGTCCGAGAAAGGACGAATATTTTCTATGAAAATTTCTCGGACATTCAGGGCGGTAAATGTTATTTAATACTGTTTATTATAAACAGAGCATTTACTTAATTACTTGTATCTATAAAAAGAACGTTAAACATAAAAATGTCTTTAATAAATATATATATATATATATATATATATATATATATATATATATATATATATATAAGCGTTTCACCCCAAGCAAGGCGAGAAGCCACTAGGACGCAAGGGGTTACAGAAGATTTGGAGCAAGATCAGATAGGAGTGATAGAGGAAAGGATGAGGAGAAGGGTAGTGGATAGATAAAGTCAACTGGAGATGTCGATAGACATTACATTTCAATAGATGGAGATTATAGCTCTCAGGGAAACTGGAATAGGGAAGGGAATTCCCCAGGCGAGAGGTGCGAGACATGAAGCTATTGGAATTAGAAGAGACGTCTACATTTAACAGTTTCAACAGTGAAAGGGTCAGAGCGGGATGCCAGCCTCGTAGGGCGCTTGAATTCATGAAGTCTGGGAACCAGCGAATGCAGCTTCTCGGAGCAATTGCCATGAAAGTATTTGTAAAAAAGACAAAGAGTATACGTACACCCTTGTGCAAATTAATTGAAATAAAAATATTATTTAATTTTTTTCGTATCTTTCCAATGAAACATGCCCCAGTTCACTTGTTATTACTTGCAGACTGACCACAGTTTCTCGATTGTATTTAAATCAGGAGAGTTTCCAAGCCAGTCTATAGTACTTTGATTTGCTTACTGGTAAGGCTTGCCAGTGTGTTCGGGCAGCGTCACAATTTTTGTACACTTCTTTGGAGTAACGTCTATAGCAGACAATAGCCATAGGACACTTAATCGACAGCGGAGACAATAGTGTATGGGCCTGATAAAAATCTAATGCAATCACGGATGACGCAATATTTTTCGAGGCCAAATTTCATCATAGACCCCGAAAATAGATTCATATAACTTCACAACGCAGCAAATGAGCTACTCTAAGGAAAAAATGGAAACTGATTACACCCTGTCACTCTTGTGGGTCAAAAACTAAACATATAATGAAAGAAAGCAAACTAAAGCGGTTGTTTCAATTCATTTGCACAAAAATTTAAATATCTGGGAAATGTTCTAACAGAGGACGGAAAGTACGACACTGAGATCCAAAGGCGCATTGGGGTGACCAAAGTTGCATTCCAGAAGCTAAGCAAAGTATTAAGAGACAGAAACAAAGAAAAGCGTTCTGAACATTTAGATTATTTATATTATACGGACTGTTATCCGCATCTTTATTGCCATATTCACAATATTTCGGCCCTTGTACGCTCCGGTTTGATTTTGATTTCTTTTTTAATGCGAAATTTTGTTGATGTCGGCAAAAAGCCGTTTACTCATGTCTATGGTTTAATAAATTTTCATTATTTAGAAACTTAATAATGTGTAGTTTTTTATCTAGGCATAAAGGGCATGGGTCATCCGAGGTTTTGCAAGTTCTTGTTCTATTAATTATTTTCCATTTTACTTTTGGTGTTTTATTCATTTCTTTTAAATACCAAAAATATTTGGATAGGGATGTCTGATTTCTACTTCTAATATTATTGAAGGAGCTTTTATGCTGCCTCCACCTAATTTTAAATGCATACTTCGTTGATCCAAGTCGTAAAAAAAAACAAATATTATATATTATATCTACCATTTATGACTCTCGTACAAATCGGGCGCAATATTACCATTCATGACTCTCATGTAAATCGGACCCATATCTCCCATTTATAGCACGTGTACAGACCGGGCCAATATGACAGTTTATGAATCTAGTGTAAATCGGACCCATATCTACCATTTATGACTCTCGTACAAATCGGGCCCAATATTACCGATTATGACTCTCATGTAAATCGGACCCATATCTACCATTTATGACTCGTGTAAACATCAGGCCAATATTACAGTTTATGACTGTCTTGTAAATTTATATATATATATATATATATATATATATATATATATATATATATATATATATATATGCATGTATGTATGTATATATCTATGTATGTATGTATGTATAAATAAAAAGAAAGAACAGTAAGATATATAATCCGGTGTTCTTATTGATATTTTTTATTTTTTATTTTTACGAAACAATGCTCAATGTAAATTTACAGTGCATAAATATATTATAAAGTAAGTGACTGAAAATATGTTTTTTCGCTACACATTAATAACCATGTTTCAAAAATATAAGCTAAAAACTTTAAATTTAATTATATATTAGGTTCGTGTAAAAATAATGACGTAATAATGTCGTTTTTTGACGTATTTTTTAACGGCAAAAAATACATTATTACGTCATTATTTTTGAACCAACCTAATAATAAAATTAAAAGCATTAGTTCCGTTTCATCTTCAATGCGAATTCCAATATTCGGTTGAAGATGAAACGAAACTAATGCTTTTAATTTAATTATATAATTAAATTTAAAGTTTTTTGCTTCCATTTTTGAAACATGGTTATTACTGTGTAGAGAAAAAACTTTTTCAATCAGTTAATTTATAAAACACACACACACACACACACACACACACACATATATATATATATATATATATATATATATATATATATATATATATATATATATATATATATATATGGTAGATTCTCCCGTCGTATTCGACGTATTAGGCTCAGCTACTCAGTTCCTAGGAACCGACAGTCAGGCACCAGCATATATGATTTGATTATATTAGTGAAGGTTTCGTGCAGGACCATCCACACTCTTTGTAGGGCTGAATACAGAGACCTGGTGTACTACGTGCCACAAGGTCCCCAAATGACCCTCCTCAGGTTTTGAATTCAGAGTTGTCCTTCTCCTAGACCAGTTGCCATCCAAGGCTATAGAACCCAGTCTGTCCTGCTATTTACCCATAGCTGGAGGGAGAAGAGGAGGATTCACACCTTTCCCAAGGGTATTAGCACGTAACTGGATGTAATAGAGTCCGAACCGTTACACACCGTGCCTCCTCATATATATATATATATATATATATATATATATATATATATATATATATATATATATATATATATATTAAGACTGTAGTGATCAGGGAAAGATCCTTATATATATATATATATATATATATATATGTGTGTGTGTGTGTGTGTGTGTGTGTGTGAACGTATTATTACAAGTTGTGTTTACTTGAGAAGAGCTAAGAAAGATGTGGCCAGTCGGGAGGATAAACACGTTAAGGAAGGGTGATGAGAGAAAAAACTGCAGACACGTACCGGCGGGATTCAGCGTTGTAAACAGAGAAAGCCGAGGACAGACAGCATGTATCTCGGCTTCGCTTCCTCATTTACCAACTAAAACATTTTTCAATCGAAATACCACAGGCGAGTCCCCTGCAAAATAGAGCTATCACATACATTTTACATGCGTTCCTTTCAAACTGGGTAACCGAGTGGCTTTAATTACCAACTCAATGTATCTATTACTATTTCGACAACGAGAAACGATATTGGTTTGTTATGGTTTATTTATTTCCTTTTTTTTTACGGCATATCAACATCTCAATGGGTTATTTAATACCGATTTTTATTGCTGCTAATATTTTTTATCTATCTATCTATCTATCTATCTATCTATCTCAATATATATTAGTTTGGTTTGGTTTGGTTTGTTTTACGGCATATCAACCTGATTGGGTTATTTTATACCGACAAGATTTTTATAACTGCTAATATTTTTTATCTATCTATCTATCTATCTATCTATCTATCTATCTATCTATCTATCTATCTATCTCTAGATGTCTGTTTGTGTGTGTGTGTGTGTGTGTGTGTATGTGTGTGTGTGTGTGTGTGTGTGTGTGTGTGTGTGTGTGTATATTTATCTCTGTATATATTTGCTTGGTTTGGTCTGTTTTACGGCATATCAACCTCATACCGACAAGATTTTTATTGCTGCTATTTTTTTGTATCTATCTATCTATCTATCTATCTATCTATCTAAGTCTGTTCATATCTGTCTATCTATCTATCTCAGTCAGTTCTTATCTATCTATCTATCTATCTATCTATCTATCTAAGTATGTCCTTATCTATCTATCTATCTATCTATCTCAGTATATATTGGTTTGGTTTGGTTTGGTTTGTTTTACGGCATATCAACCTCATTGGGTTATTTAATATCGACAAGATTTTAAATGCTGGTAATAATTTGTTATTCAAAAGTTTATTGCTGGTAAATTTCTTTACCAAAAATGTATTCCTGATATTAAAATCTATTTTTAAACTGTCATGGTGTTTTGACCCCCAATTTGGAGTTAACTATTTGCCCTTAGCTTGGACACTGACAGATTCTACCACCCCGTGGTCAAGACGAACCTGGAAAGACCAGTTGTTAAGTGAATGTTCCACGCTCCGTAAAACCTCCTGATCTTGTAGTTTATCGTCATACCCAGGACGCCTCATTGGAGGGGTCCCCTCTGCAGAGGTGCAGTCGGCGTATTCCGAAACCCCAGCCGTCAGGGCATACGGCATTGAGTAGTAACCATAAAGTTGGTTTCGTTACATCTTATGAAATGATACCATGACCTCGTTGAAATACCGATTCCCGTACAATTAATGAAGTCAAGTAACATCAAGCCTGGTCTGTACCTGGATGGGTGACCGATTCGGAATACCAGGTGCTGTAAGTTTGGATGTGTGGGTGGTGTAATTGATAATGGGTCGGAATTGTTAATCAGATAACCGAGTTCCAGTTCCTGCTAGGTTAGTTATATTGACTTAGGCGCAAATACCTTTAGAAAAGGCATGAATCCACCTCTTCTTCCCCAAGCTATGGGTTAATTAGTAAGACTTGTATCCCTAAATCATGAGTATCTCCAAAAAATATCTTACAATCGAAAATATTTCCTGGCTTTAAATAACCTAAAAACGTTGATAAACTGTAGAAAACAATGAATGAAAAAAAATAATGTTCCAATGATCAAATCTCTGTCAGATTATGTCCCTTAGATCCACTACTTTATTGGTGCTATGAATGTTGGGCGTCTAAGATGCCAATGGATTGCAAGACTTTTAATGTGGCGTGACGGGAAATAAAAGTTTCTAAATTCCGTAAATGTACATAAGATCCTGCATGTATTCAAGCGGGAATGTTGGCCTAATGGTTATGTCGTTTGCCTGCCTGCCTGCCTAACGATTGATTTTTCAACCCTCAGCAACTTGTTTGGGGTTTTTTTCCACTTAATTAATCACTTGTAAATACAAGCAGAATATCTTCCCGGTGTTTAGCACACGGGGCATAACTTTAGAAAGCAGAATGAAGAATACGAACTGATATCCTAGATGTTTCACAAAAGTTATATAAAGAACTCACAATTGTCGCCGTTTTTTTTTTAATACTATATTCCTTGGGGGCGTAGAAGATTGTAGATCTACGACGACTCCTTTCTCTTTATTTTCTGTTAATTACCGCAACTTCTTTGGAAAGATTTTTGCGCGGTTTCTTGTTCGAGTAAATATTGCATTAAGAATGTTTTTCCAGATACAAGTCCTATTATTTAACCCATAGATGGAGGGAGGAGATGGGTTTCCTACCTTTTCTGAGGGTATTTTCGTGTAAGTGAATATAACGAATTCGACCGGAATTCGAACTCGGCTATCTCATTCCGAGTCACTTTTCATTACACCACTCGCACATCCTATCACTTATGATGGGTAACAATTATGATATATTTTATGTGCTCCTTGTAATTTTATCGCATTTCTCAGCTGTTCATCTTCCATGTAGTACTCATTAAACGACTGTCCTGAAGCTTCATACGGGTGGACACTTGCAAATTTCGGGTGTGAACTGGATCCATGTTTACCAATTTTTAAAACTGTAATATAAACCATACAAAAGAATCCCTTTTTATTATTCTTTTGTAAACTGAACCCATCTCAACTACTTGTGACTTCCACTTAAATGAATTAATATCAAACAATTATGACTCGTGCAAATCGGGCCAATGATTCCCTTTTATAACTATCGTGTAAATCGGACCCATTTATAAATCGTGTAAACATCGGGCCAATATTACAGCTTATGACTCTCTTGTAAATCGGAACCATATCTACCATTTATAACTCGTGTAAACATCGAGGCAATATTACAGTTTATGACTCTCATGTAAATCAGAACCATATCTACCATTTATAACTTTCATACAAGTCAGGCCCAATATTATCGTTTATGACTCTCTTGTAAATCGGACCCATATCTACCATTTATAACTCGTTTACAGACCAGGCCAATATTACAGTTTATGAATCTAGTGTAATTCGGACCGATATCTACCATTTATGACTCTCAAATAAATCGGGTCTAATATTACCATTCATGACTCTCATGTAAATCGGACCCATATCTCCCATTTATGACTCGTGTAAACATCGAGTCAATATTACAGTTTATGACTCTCATGTAAATCGGAACCATATCTACCATTTATAACTCTCATACAAGTCAGGCCCAATATTACCGTTTATGACTCTCTTGTAAATCGGACCCATATCTACCATTTATACCTTGTTTACAGACCAGGCCAATATTACAGTTTATGAATCTAGTGTAATTCGGACCGATATCTACCATTTATGACTCTCAAACAAATCGGGACCAATATTACCATTCATGACTCTCACGTAAATCGGACCCATATTTATAGCTCGTGTACAGACCGGGCCAATATGACAATTTATGAATCTAGTGTAAATCGGACCCATATCTACCATTTATGACTCTCGTACAAATCGGGCCTAATATTACCGATTATGACTCTCTTGTAAATCGGACCCATATCTACCATTTATGACTCGTGTACAGACCGGGCCAATACTACTGTTTATGACTCTCGTGTAAATCGGACCCATATGAACAATTTATGACTCCCGTGCAAACTGGGCCCATGATTACCTTTTATGACTCTTGTTTAAATGGGACCCACATAACCATTTCTACTTTTTATAGCGCTCGTCTAAATCAAACCCTTGCCTACATTTTATAATTGAAGAACGTAGGCATCATAAATAGCGAAATTGTTACTAATCTTACCT
Source organism: Acanthosepion lycidas (assembly GCA_963932145.1). Classification (NCBI taxonomy): domain Eukaryota; kingdom Metazoa; phylum Mollusca; class Cephalopoda; order Sepiida; family Sepiidae; genus Acanthosepion; species Acanthosepion lycidas. Next base: position 20,230,470 of record OZ010593.1, read on the forward strand.
CCCTTTTAGACACAACGCGATAAGTATTGCGCCCAGTAAGAATCAAGCTCAATTACTCACTAATAACGTTGAAACATGAACAACCTACTTGATATGTTTCAGTAAATAAATGGCGAAAATTGTGCCACAAGATCAAAGAAAGTTCGTAAAGTTATAAATGTTACTCGGAGAAACAAAAGACAAGAAGCTGTGGAGAACAGTGATTGCCTACGCCCTGAAGCGATATAGCAAATAGAGTGAAGGAAAGAGAAATAGAAAGGAAGAGAGTGAGTGATTCTAAGGGAGAAAAACTGGTGATTTAAGAACTTAAAAAATTATGTATGTTTATAGACAAAGATAATATAATTGTCTATAGTAGAACTATAAAATATGCGAGATTCAAACTGTAATCTAAATTTTTAATTACCCTGTCAAAAAAAGAAGAATCCGTTCTTATAAATCACATTTTGGTGATAATCGATATTCTGATTTTTTCTTGCAGACATTTCGCATGCTTAATCTTAGACAGAGACAAAGCAAGTTTCTTATTTTGAGTTTGCATTTCTCAGCTCTCCAGAGACTCATAATGAGAAGCCGCAACGTGTCGTGGAGGTGTTGATGGGGACGCAGGGAGGGATAATTCAGGTGATTCTTTATAATATAGTAAATAATAAACATTGCATAGTAATTGGTTCGCAGGTTTTATAATTTTGCAAATCAAAAATGATTCGTGTAAATAAACTGTTGTAATCTAGAAAAGTGTTCATAGGTACTATATATAACTATCTCATTTTAGGTTCTATCTATCTATCTATCTATCTATCTATCTATCTATCTATCTATCTGCTGTAACCTAAACATGGGTTACTGAAAGAGGGATAAACAAAACGGAGGTTGGAAATGAAATGGCAATCTTTAATCATTAACAAAATACAATACTCGCCAGCGGCGTGAAGTAGGTAAACCACTGCTATTAATGGACTACTTAGACAGCATATTACCCCAACTAACAATAATGTCCAACATATTTATGAGGATTTGGACATACCCATTAGTGTCCATAGGTACGGTATATAACACTATCTCAGTTCAGGTTCTATCTATCTATCTATCTATCTATCTATCTATCTATCTATCTATCTATCTATCTATCTATCTGTTGTAACCTAGGAAAGATTACTTAATGAGGAATAACCAAAACGGAGGTTGGAAATGAAATGGTAACTTTTATAACATCAACAAAATAAATTACTCGCCAGCGGTGTGAAGTAGGTAAACCACTGCTAGTGGCGGAATACTTAGCATATTACCACCACTTACAATAGTGTCCAACGTATTTATGAGGATTGGGACATATACATTAGTATTCATAGATACAGCATATAACATAAACAATCTAACAAATAGGTTTTAATATTTTTGTTCTCAGTTCTGGGCTTGACGATAAACTACATCCCGCAGCAAGGCTTCTGATCACGAGGATTTGAGGAGCGTGGTATTATTTCTTAACTGCTGTCGTTCCCAGGTGCAACCTTACCTGGGGTGATAACAACAGTTTTCCACTGCCTTACCCGGGTATTGAACTCACACTCTTTGGTTCCTGTCACTGGATCTAACTAACGCCTTTATCAACTGTGCCATGTGTCCTCAAAGGCCCAAAGAGGGTGTGTTCAATACCCATCAATGGAGAACTTGGAGAGACGAATTAACAGGAGATAACTGACAACTGACATCCATAAAACATGGCACGTGGAACTTGAACAGTCTATCCCAGTGAGCGAAATAAAGTGTTCAGTTCGACATTCCAACTACCTGAAGAAGGCCGGAGCGTACAACGGCCAAAACGTTGTTATAAATATGGCGACAAAGATGAGGACAATAGTCTGAATAATGTAAATGGTGTACATAATACCTCATTTCAGAAATATAGACAGATTCTGAAGAAGGCCGGAGCGTACAACGGCCGAAACGTTGTTATAAATATGGCGACAAAGATGAGGACAATAGTCTGAATAATGTAAATAGTGTACATAATACCTCATTTCAGAAATATAGACAGATTCTGAAGAAGGCCGGAGCGTACAACGGCCGAAACGTTGTTATAAATATGGCGACAAAGATGAGGACAATAGTCTGAATAATGTAAATAGTGTACATAATACCTCATTTCAGAAATATAGACAGATTCTGAAGAAGGCCGGAGCGTACAACGGCCGAAACGTTGTTATAAATATGGCGACAAAGATGAGGACAATAGTCTGAATAATGTAAATAGTGTACATAATACCTCATTTCAGAAATATAGACAGATACTTTAAATAACCAATTGAGATTGATATGCCGTAAAACAAAATAAACCATTTGAATCATTAATTGTCGAGAAATAGCGAAAATGCATGGATCCAGTTTTATTAAAATTCTAAAAATAAAAAATACTGAGGAGGTATGTAATAACAGCGGTGTCAAAAGACGTCCCCTTGACACGCAGATATTTTTTTCCAGTTCTTCTGATATTAAACTTGGGAAATTTTTGTGTTTGTGTCTGTCTGTACAACATTCGTTAACCTGAGAAATGCATTTTTCTCCAAGCTCAAAAATGGCGTTTAACCATATCTTCGAAACAGGAAATTATTTAACATCTCTATTTATCTTTGCATGAGAAAACATTATGATGCTTGTTCGGCCTTATGGTCTTTTTTTTTTTTTTTTTTTCATCGAATGGTTCGATAACACCTGTGCAATACGAGACTGACCTTGACAACTTTATTTTACGAATGCACGCTTTTAATAATTGAACCATTATAAAGAACTCAAAGTAAAATTAACTATTTTCAATGATTTATAGCACCAGGTAGTCCTAGATGTGATAATCTTTTAAGTAACATCTTCGATCAGAGATTTTCTACCACAAATATCGTGACAAACGATCGTTGGGAGAATAGCAACGTTTTGAAACAAGGGACACTTATAGTTAGACAATCCAATCTGGAACAGATGCTTAGTCTCAAAATTCAAAATAAAATTCAACTTAGAGCCATATTTCTTTTAATCAAGTTTACCCTGAGGAAGGCAGTAAAGCCACTGAGACACAAGTGTTTACTGAGCATGAAAGAATTATAAAACAGAAATATTAATAAGGAGCGAGACCAAAGGAAGAGTAATCAAGAGGACAGCAGATAGCGATTAATATGGATTTAAATTTTTTAAAATTAAAGTTAACTGGAAAACAGGGAGCCGGAAGAGAGTTCCACATGCCAGGAAAGAAATTGTGAGCATAGAAATTACGGTTACATCTCTGTGTGTGTGTGTGTGTGTGTGTGTGTGTGTGTGTGTGTGTGTGTGTTCACCCCAAGCAAGGCAGTAAAGCCACTAAGTCACAAGTGGTTACTGGAAGAATTAGGAACAGAAACATTAATAATTTGCAGAAAAGGAAGGATAGCAGATAACGATTGACATTGCATTTAATTTTTTTTAGATTACAGTTGGCTGGAAAGCATGGAACCGAAAGAGAGTTCCACAAGCGAGAAGAGAAATTGCTAGAATAGAAATTACCTTTATATTTTGCCAACTCGATGGTAGATTGATGAGACCACGTCGCCAGTTTAGCACTGCGCTTAAATTGATAAAATCTTTGCGAAGAGCTCATCCAAACAATTACCATGAAAATATTTTAGGGAGGCCAACTTTAAAAAAGTTGGAATAGCGACAGAAGCCGAAGCGCCAGATCAAGACCAATAATATTGCTGATTCTTCTTTGGATTTTATCAAGGAGCTATAAATATAAAGCAGGAGCTCCGGTCTATATGTAGCATCAGTATCCTAACCATGGGCGAATGAGAGACATAGATATTCAGGATAGACTCACGAGAGAAAAATCGTCTACCACGACAAAAGAAACCAACTTTCTTAGCAACCTTGTTTATAGTTATTATATAGAAAAAATAGCAATAAATTGTTTGTAGAAATGTCATTTTTAACAAATAATCTAAAATATTAGCAATAAGTTATTTTCACTTTTGGAAAGGATTTGTAATGACGATTGTATCATTTTTTTTTTTTTTTTTTTTTTTAAGCTTAGCGCCCCGAGCAAGGCATGAAGCCACTAGGATGCAGGGGGGTTGCAGAAGATTTGTAGCAAGAGCAGATAGGAGTGATAGAAGAAAGGGAGGGGTAGTGTGTAGATCAAGGTAACTGGAGATGTCGATTGACATTACATTTGAATAGTTGGATATTATAGCTATCAGGGAAACAGTAATTGGGAAGGGTGTTCCACAGGCGAGAGGTGCGAGGTATGAAGCTATTGGAGTAGAAGAGACGGCTACATTTTAAAGTTTCTACAGTGTAAGGGTGAGAGCGGGATGCCAGCCTCGTAAGGCGCTTGTATTCATGGAGACTGGGGACCAGGGAAAGCAGCTCATCGGAGCAATTGCCATGAAAGTATTTGTAGAAGAGACAGAGAGAGGCGCGTTAGGGAGATAGTGGCTGCAGGCGAGACGCCAGATCAGGGCCAATCACATTACATATCCGTCTCTGGATCTTGTCAAGAACTCCGAGGTAAAAACAGAAGGTGCCCCAGACCATATATGGCAGTAATACTCCATGCAAGGGCGAATGGTCGTTTTGTATATTTGAAGTATCGATTCAGGGGAGAAAAATTTCCTGGCGCGGCACAGAGAACCAACTTTCCTCGTGGTGGACGATGCAATTGACTCAATGTATTTGTTCCATCTCAGGTCAGCAGTCAACGTGAGACCGAGCAGACGCAGGGAGTCGCTCTCAAGAAGTTGACTATCAGACATTCTTTCAGGTAAGGATATTAATCATACGTGGTGGTTAAAAATAATTTGGGAGTACACTAAGATAAGTTAGTTTTTATATGTTTTTTTGCACGGCAAAATCCAATATGGCTATAATGACAGCGGGCATATTACACGAAAAGATAAATTTAAATGGACAATGAAAATGCGTTTACGTTGCATAATTTTATGAAAGTTCAAGCAATGGAATAAAACTTTGGAGAGATCTCGAAAAACAAATGCTAACATTTCAGGACTCGTAATGAAGCAGTCATCGAGGCTTACAGTGAATTCATTAACAGTCGCCAAGAAGCGTCCCAAGAAACTTCATGCCAATTTTTCCTCGAATAAATCTCTTCTTTCCTGACTTGCTCCTTTTACTAAATTCATACAAATATCCACAAAAAGTGAAAAATCCTGTATCGTAGATTGTTAGATTTACTTCTCGAGTATTTTGCAGTGAATTGCTTTCTGGTAACGACTTTACAGTTTCATCATCGAGGCCTCATGAACGGCCCTGTCTGTGTTCATCTTTCAATGACGTTTCTTCAGAAAGAAACTTGGCAAATCAAATTTTGTACTTGTAGGTCATTTATGACTCCCTGGCCATTTTGCTATAAATCATTATTTTTATACTTTCATAATGTTTTGCTTTTATTTGGGATTTCGCTATTTGCCCACAGCTGGGACACTAACAAGGGTAACAACTTCGGGTCAAAGTAGACCTGGGAACAATAACAGAAATTAAGAGGTCATTCCACGCTGCTCAAAATCTCGAAAGTCCCGATAAGAGGCCTTGCTGCTGGATGTAGTTTATCGTCATGCTCAGGAGTAATTTTGACCAGAACTAAAAGGTCATAAGAAGCAATGACAGATGATTTTGCTAAGGACCCTAAGGATGTTCTAGTGATTATGCACACAGTTTTCGGCAATTGCGATGGTTTGGGGTGTAGTGAGAAACGAGGGAGATATCATGTTTCCTAACATTTCTTCCATCCAGCAGCAAGGCCTCTTTCATTTAAACTCAGTATGTATGTTACTTGCATCATGACGAGCTCAAAGATACTTCATTTTTATTTCTACGCCACTGCGTTTAGCGAAAAACCGCGGGAAAACGAAAAATCGATTTCAAGCCAAATCGATTTCATGACAAATTTTAAACATAAAACGCCTTCAGTTTTCAAGCAATCTAATACAAACTTCATTCAATTGTGTCAAACAATAAGTTGATTGATTGTTTAACTTGATAATTGAGTCTACCCATATAGTGAAAATCCGCGTAAATAGCGAAAAATAGCGACTTTTACTACTTTATTTCTTATTTTTCGTTCATCTTTCAATCAATTAATAATTGCTTTATAAATGTATCCTCTTTTATAACCCTGGTAGCACACTCTCAAATTGAATTTCAAAAACTCTAAAATAATTGTGGTCTGAAGTGGGGCTTCATGTTGTCTGTTTTAACCCTTCATGTCCTCTGCTAACTTCGATTCAATAAATAGTCTACTTCTGTTATATTAATAACTGCATTAATTCGAAATGTTTTTTAATGAAGGTACTTTAAAGTAATTAAAGACGATGGACTTCAAAACATGATGCTGTTTTTGTTCCATTCTAATTGGATGCTTTTTAGATCGACCAGCTGGGTATGACTGCTAGTTCTAAATAAGTTCAGACAATTGAATTCTTTCTTTGTGTTGTTGACGCTGTAATCAAGTCTATATCTACCCTCGATAACTTTGAGAGGAGTCATTAACATTTCAAACTTTTCCAAGATAGCTGAATTGCTACTTTCCCTTCTTGATATTGTTACCAAAACATTTCGACCCATCTATTATACATCTACCTTCTATAACTTTGAGAAGCGCTAGAAGCTTTTTCTGACAACTGAATGCCTCCATTGCGTTGTCGATATCGTATACATATATATGTTTACATAAACAATTATATGTTTATAGATTTTGTCACTGATTGGTTGAGTTTTCGAAATGATGTTTTTCAGATAAGGCCAACATTTACCTACTTGAAGTATTTGCAAAAAAACATTCCTTTCACGTTGTTTCTCGATCTGGTTCTGTACAATGTTCTGAATTTTTATCTCGTTCATTCTCGCTGATCTATATATATATATATATATATATATATATATATATATATATATATATATATATATATATATTATAATTTTTTCACAAAAACTGTTTGCTCACTACAAAGATGTAACTTTGTTTGGGTGCATTTCAATTGCACATCTACTGGTGAGAACAAAAATTCTGCTTGTAAGCAGGCCGTATGTTAAACGTCACCCCGTCAGTGACGTTTCATATACGGTCTACTCACAAGCAGAATTGTTCATTCAAAACGAAGTTGCATCTTTGTAGTGAGTAAACTGTTTTTGTCTATATGAAAAAGTTATAATAAATAATTATTGCTCTACTATCGGTATCGAGCCCTCTTTTGAATTAATTCTGTGAACGTTAGAATTTATATATTATTTTCGTTCTCGTTGCATCCGATATATATATATAATTCATCAGCAAGAATTTTTTCGAACATTTTTTTTATTAATTAATATGGAGAAATTCTATTTATCAATATTAAATTAATCTAAATTCATCCAAATAAATAAATAAACTAACAAACCGATCCCGATAAATTAACCGTTAGAAAAACAAATAAAGCTAATCAATCAAAATAAATACATGAAGTAATAAACAAATTAAAAACTGCTCATGCCAAAATAATAGTTAGAATAAACTACAATAATCAACCCAAAAATTGAATAAATAGCTTTATTTATCTCCCCAAACCTAAACAAAACTATCAAATAAGCGATATAAACAAATTTTTACTACGTTAATAAAAACACCGACTAAAAAAATTAAAAAAATAAATATATAAGGTGAGAAATAAAAATGAAAATAAAAATAAATAATAACAAGCAAAATAATTTAACCCAAATAAATAAATAAGCATATTAACGACTTCCGGTAAAATAATCGCAAAAAAAAGTCTACCCACAATGCACCACTGACACGTATATATAAATAGCCGAGAAAAATATCAGCACTCGTGGCCTGACGATTGCGTCTAGCATGAAAGAGACTGTCGGCTCTAAGTGTTGACTTCAATATTCACTTTTATATTTACATATGCTCTATCTCTGATATTGAGCACTTTATCCCATAAAAATAGTACGCCTTAAGACCATATTTCTTCATATATATATATATATATATATATATATTGAAGAAGTTATAGTTGTTCCAACAAGAGAAAAATGTATATTTATAAAGAAAGAAACCACAAACGTTTTTGGTTGTAGTGTGGATTTGAAAAAAATATATATATTATTCTTTATTTTCCATAATAAAGCATAATATACATTTTTAAAAAATTCACATTACAACGAAAAAACATTTGCAGTTTCTTTCTTCTTTTTAATATATATATATATATATATATATATATATATATATATATATATATATATATCTGTCAAATTTCCGAATAATTGTTTTATGTTATGAGTAAATTTGCCAAAAAATAATGCCATAATAACTCTAATTTTATATTATTTTTTATGCGTACTTTCGAATGTTGCTACATTCGTTTTTAAGGATTGTTCTTTGCATATGCTTACGCAGATGTCTGTCGTTGAACGAGACTGAGAATTTGCTCTGATTTAGTTTTTATTGTGGTTTTCATGTATGCGAACAAACAGTTTCCTTTCCGGACTTCATGAATGAAAAACTTGCATACCACCCACCACAGAAAGCAGGAAGAAAAACATTTTACGTTGAATAAAAACGACAGATTCTCCTGCTAAAGGCGACACAGATTCGTATCCCGTCGGAGGCCGCATCTTTTCTTTAATAAGATTTCTCAAATATTCAGGCCAATAAACGAAAATTAATAAACATAATCTTTAATAAATAAACGCAGCGTCTACTCTAATATGAGTATCCACTAACAATCACGTTCAACTGATAAAATATATGTGATTAATAAACTGAAAAACCCTTTACTTCTTTACATTTATATATATATATATATATATATATATATATATGTGTGTGTGTGTGTGTGTGTGTGTGTGTGTGTGTGTGTGATATAAGGATAAAAAATATTGGGAATCCAAGTAATCGCAATCAGTAAACAGTGACAGTTTATCACTTGAAGAGCCCGTCAACAAATGGCTAATTTGACTATATATATATATATATATATATATATATATATATATATATATATATATATATATATATATATGTCCTTTATTTTGCAATCAACACCATCACTTGATAATACACCAGTAGTGTTGAAACAAGATTGCAATTTTTGTAGTGATGTTATAACATGCATATGTTATAGTGATTTTCCAAGCATAGCTTAGATGTGGCACAAGGCCGAAAGTATGGAGCACCCAGTGAGGATTACATGCATATGTTATAATTGGGATATATATATATATATATATATATATATATATATATATATATATATATATATAAGCACATGCATATATATATATATATACACACACACATATATACATACGCACATACATACATATATATGCACACACACACATATATATACATACACATACATATATGTATATATATACATACAAACACATATATATACATATACACACGCACATATATATATACATGCGGACACATATATATATATATATACACATATACATACACGCGCACACATATATATACTAGGTTGGTGCAAAATAATGACGTAATAATGTCGTTTTTTGACGTTAAAATATACGTCAAAAAACGACATTATTACGACATTATTTTTGCACCAACCTAATATATATATATATGTAGGTAGATAAATAGGCAGATAGGTGAGCACTTCGAGGTGGTGTAATGGTTAGCAAGCTTGTCTCACTAGAATTAATTAGTGGCGCTTCGTTAATTTCTGCCTTAAGCCACATCTAAGCTACGCTTGGAAAATCACCATATATATATATATATATATATATATATATATATATATATATATACGTGCGTTTATGTGTTTATCCGTTCTATTCCTTGCATTAGAAATCTATTCATTTTTTTTAAAATTTCGTCCCTCTTTCTATTATCGCCTGTTTATTTTCTTATTCCTTTCTTTCTTCCGTTCATTCTTACTTCTTTCTTTCTTTCTTTTTTCCTTCCTTGTTCTTTTTCTCTTTCTCCCATGCTTTCTTTTCTCCTTTCTTTACTTTGTTTATCATTTCTGTCCTTTATTTCTTTCTTCTCTCATTCCTCCGTCCCTTTCTGGCTATGAGAGGAAATCAGCCGTTGCTGACTGTAATCATCTCAAAATATTACTCGTTCTTACTATACTGGTGCGCACTGGACATCGCTCAAACAGCGACACCAGTTATGGAGTGCACGTCGACACGGTAAGCTTTACTTTCACAAAAAGCAGGCAGGCAGGAGTCGTCTTGGAAATCCCATGGCTTTTTTTTTTTGTACTTCAAAGTTAATTAAAAACAAATGTAATACTGCAGCGCCTATCTGTCAGGCCATCACTAGTCTAGTAACTTCAAATCCTCCAATGCTTCATATTTACAACCTTGTACCATATATTAATTTCAGCTTAATAATTAATTATTAATAAAGATGAGGTGGAAATTATTTCAGTTCGGGTAGCATTAACGTAATGGGCGCTTAAATGAAATTAGCGAGCTGATTTCGAATTTTGATCTATTTTGCTGTCGTGGAAAGAAAGGCCTTCATGCATCTGCTTTCCTTTCTCCACTTATAGGTCAAATACTCTACGCTGATATTACACACCAGAATACTTCCTCAGTGATGTCTATTCTGTGTTTATAGAAAGATTCAGCCTTGGATGGTAGCCAGTCTAGGAGAACATCAACACAGAATCCAAAACCGTTTAGAAGACAGCAGGAAACCACTGCGGCTACCACTACGGTAGTTACGAAAAGGAAGTTATGGAGCCCCATAACTACCGATGTCCTGAAAGAATATAACATTAAAAAAAAAAAAAAATTAGAGATTAGAGATTTTCGATGTTTCTGTTTTATTTCATCCTCTTGCTATTGGAGATTTTCGTAATTTCTTCCCTCTTTTTATGCTAGCATCTATTATTCACGATTATGATATACACTTATCAGAAATCCTTCTTCAGTTCATCGCCAGGGTTAAAAGCCTCTCCTTATATTTAAAGTCCCTCTCTTCTTGCAAAACATGTCTATTCGCATATAAGATTATAAAAAAAAGACTCGGTGAAGAACTTGATCACCTACGTCCTAAAGATACTTTTTTGTAGCAAGTTCCTCGTGGAGATGGGCGATCTTCAAGCACTCTTTCCTCGTTATGTGTCCCAGAAATTCCAGTAGTCTCTTTATGATTGTAAGTATACGTTTCCTTGTTTTTCTTCCATTTTTTTAATCATTTCACTCCAAACAAGGCAATAAAGCCACCAAGACACAGTGGCTTACTGAATGCGAAAATATATATAAAAAAAAGAAAATCTTTATTAAGTAACGAGAATAAAAGAAGAGGGATCAAAAATATAATCAATAATGATTGGCATTACATTAAAAATTTTTGAAGATCGAATTTGGCTAGAAAGCATGAAGCCGGAAGAGAATTTCTCAGGCGGGAAGTACGAGAGAAGAAACTGTTAGCATAGAACTTACGGTATCATCGGTATATATTAAATTTAACTTCATTCGGGATAAAGATATAATTGTGGATTACCGGACCAAAAATTGCTTTTGTGTTATGCCAGAATTTTTTTTTTCTTGTCTGGGTTCATCCTTCAACTCTATAAATCAACCATCCGTCCTTACATGGAATATTGCTGTCATATATAGTCTGGTACTATTCATGGTCTGTACAACTCGAGGTCATCGGCAAAATCGAAAGACGAATATGCAATGCGATAGGTCCTGATCTGGCGTCTTGTCTACAGTTACTTTCTCACAGACGTGCCGTCGTCTCTTCTACAAGGCAACTGTACTAACGACCTACTTTTGCTGGTTCCCAGACTGCATGAATGTAAGCCTCTTTCACTGTCGAAACGCTTAAATGTAACCGTCTCTTCTACACAAACAGCTTCTTCTCTCGCACTTCCCATCTGTGAAGCTCTCTTCCTCTTGCTTACCTCCCCGATGACTATAATCTTCAAATATTCAAATGTAATGTTAATCGACATCTTTTGATACCTTGATCTTGTTCCCCGTCCTTCTCCGTGTCCTTTCTTCAAACATGCCTCTTTACTCTTGTTCTCAACCCTCTGTAACCCCTTGCGTGCTAGAGGCACTCCCGCCTTCCTTGAGGTGAATTGCTTTAAAAAAATTAAATGAATCCACTACAGTAATCAAGGTCTGGAAAAAATTTGCGAGTCGTAGCTCCAACACGAAATAACATCACTTAGTTTTCCTACCCTGGATAGCATGTATAGATGCAGTAAGTTGCCTGATTAGCTTGGAAAATTGTTTTTCCTTTATTTTTTTTCACGAATGCAAATCGCAAATACTAAAATCAAGTACAAAAAATTAAATATCTAGGAAGTGTTTTAACAGTGGACGGAAAGTGTGACACTGAAATCCGAAGATGTATTGGGAATGCCAAAGATACGTTTCAAAAGCTAAGCAGAGCATTACGAAATAGAAAAAAAAAAGAAAACCTTCGCTAGACACATTGAAAAGAGTACTAAACTTATATATTATATCTTTCTTCCTTTATGGAAGTGAGTGCTGGGTGATATCCTCAAAGATGAAGAGAAGACTTGAAGCAACAGAAATGTGGTTCTACAGAAGGATGCTGAGGATACATGAACAGAACATGTGAACAACGATGAAGTTCTAGATAAAATATATTCAGAAAGGAAATTTGTACTTAACATCAGGAAGAGAGATCTGAAATTTATAGCCCACATTATAAGGAAAGGGGCTTGGAAAATCTGATACTCGCAGGGCAGACGTGGGACTGGGGTAAATAATGCATAACATACTTAGGAAATGGATGGCGGAACAGGGTTTAGGAGAAATAACAGAAAGGTAATATTTATTAAGAGCTATAAAAGACAGGAAGTTGTGGAGAGTCATGATCACCTACGCCCTATAAATAATATTATTATTATTTTAACCCAAACAAGATGATAATGTCACTAAGACGTTAGGAATTACTGAGAGTGAAAGAGAATGAGAAGACTTTAGAAGGAATTGGACAGCCATTCCTAAACAGGAAACAATGACTAAATCTCTACTGGTGTTCAATAGACGGGAAAAAGTAGAAATTTATTCCTTATATTGTGATTTTATCAGGACTGGTAGCTTTCGTAGAGTCAAGGCTTTTGATAAGTCTGCAAACTTCCCAGGTCGAAATCGAGATATCACGAAGCTTGTGATCCGTGAGGTGAGGGAGGTTAGATTAGGAATGGCCTTTGTCATCTATCGTGGAGGTAAAATTCATTGCAAAGATCGTAGCCTTATCTGACGAGGATGTGATAACCTCAGGGCCATTTATAATGGACGGCATTGAAGGTTTGTGTATGGTTTGCAATTTTCCAGATCACGCATGTTTCAATTTTTTTTTTTTTTTTAGATCTATTTTGGCTTGGACTGCATATGGCTGCTGCTTGCATTTCCCAGGACTCTCTTTTAGTGATCACGCGCAGTTCTGAATGAGGGAAAGTTCTGCTATACCGTTCTCTTCTGATAAAGGTGTAAGTAGTGTTTACGATGAGCCATGGCCGCAGCAATTTTATGCGTGAACCAATGCTGGCTATTTGGTGTTTGTTGGCATTTTTTGTTGGGGATAAAACTCTCGGCAAACTTGGACCTTCATGAGCCAAAAAGTGTGTCAAAAGGATGATTTTTACCTTGACAACAACATTATTTTAACACCCTTCACTCATCAATCATGTTTATTGTTTTAAAAGGCGGTGATTAGAATTTTAATAAAATCTAAATACAGGGTGTCCATAAAGTTCGTGCGTACTTTAAAAAATTTATAACTTTATTTGTATTTGCGATGGAAATAATTTATAAAAGGGATTAGAGAAAGAAGTAAATCTATGTTTTTTAGGGTTTTATTGAAATTTTATTTAAGTTTCCACATATCCTCCATCATTAGCAATACAAAGGGTAATACGATTTTGCAGTTCACGGAAAAGATTTGCTAACTGATTTACAGTAATGCCTGAAATCGCATTAGTTATTTTAGCTATACTTAAAACTAGTTACATTAAACTTTATAACATTTTTTACAGATTATTTCTATCGCAAATACAAATAAAGTTATAAATTTTTTAAAGTGCACACGAATTTTATGGACACCCTGTACATGATGAAAGTGATTTTATACATGTTTTAGTTCTTGAGAATTCCCTGTAAAAATATTAAGCACTGTTTATTTATTAGACTGTTTATTTACATGAATAATTTTATACTTACAACATTTTAAAAACTGATACAATTAGAACTAATGCAATATTTATCATTTAACACTTTAGAAAAGAAATTAATATGAAAATATTTTTTATTCATAAATTTATAAACATTTACTTATTAAAATATGTGAACCAACTATAAGGAAATTCTTATGTACCATTTTATAAAGTTCGAATCAATTGGCAATTTGCAGATATTTTTTCAACCATTCCAATAAACAACATAACTAATAAATATGTTAGATTATACAGAGAAAAATTATCTAGTACGACACAAGGCACCAACCTTCCTATCACCAAATCAAACAACTGATTCAATATACCGTATTTTCCGAATTACAAGACGCTTCGGCATAGAAGACGCACCCTAATATTGGAAGTAATTTCTAAGAAAAAAAAATCATTCCCATACAACACATTCACCATAGGTCCCTCACATACTCGCGCCACATATTGTTTACATTAATCACTCGTCCGATTTTCTTTGCAGTGACATACTAGTCAAGAGCAGAAAAGATCCCGTCGCTGCTAATATACAGAGCATGTTTAAGCTTGTGGCTCGGCTCCAGGAAGATTTATAGTCTTGGAAATACTTGAAACAGCTAATTACTGAGGTTACATCATATAAAAGGCTGAATTAGATAAATAGCAACATTATAGTGTAATGACGCAACATACAAATCTACAGCCCTATCAGTTAAGTCAATTAGGTGACCGCCAAGCTTACTTGAGCCTGGGCGTTGCTTTACATTCGTCTTGTAAGACGCATACGCACTTTCCAATGTATTCTTTAGGAAAAAAAAGTGCGTCTTGTAAGCCAGAAAATGCGGTAACCTTTCCACTTCTTGTCAGCGAACAACGTTAGTCCGGGAATGCGCAATGAGTCACTCTCTTGGAGGTTAGCATCAGCCATGCTGATCACGGTAAAAAGAGTTCTCTCGGGCGACTAAAAGAGAGGGGTTTCGTTTTGGAGGCATTCAAATTGACAAGCTATTCTTTGTCCCGGTTAACAACAGAAAGTAGATCAGCTGCCAATTTCTTAGGATGACTTTGGTTCGGCATTATCCTTGAAAAACAACAATAATTAGTATTAAGTGAGCAAGAGATTTAACACCTAGGCGGTATATTGATCAGGGCAGAAATTGATGAATAGCTCTAAAATGTCACCATGATGCCCAGCAGCGTCGGGAACATGAATAGGTTTATCTCCAGTCTGGGTCAGCTCGTAAGACATAACAGTTTTTTTTCCCATCTTCGTCGATTCTTTTTGAGTAAACAAGACACTCTTTGTCGTGAATGTTGTCATAAGTGTGAATAGTAGCTGAGGGATGACCGCAGATACTAATACTGAAAGAAATTATAGTAAAAATTTAATGTTTCATGTTATCTAATAAAAATCTTATCTAATAGTATCGCTATTCCTACAACTAGCGTTAGTAAAGACATTAAATTTTGCCTATTGCCCAGTTAACAATCCCCTCCAGTCTTTTTAACAGCGTAGAAATTTATCTCTTGATTCCTGTTTAGTACTGTTTTTCTTCTAAAGTTAACTTTAAATCCATACTTCTACTGTTTCTGTCTGAACTCCATCTTATTTTGTATTATTAGGTTGGTGCAAAAATAATGATGTAATAATGTCGTTTTTTGACGTAACGTTAAAAAACGACATTATTACGTCATTATTTTTGCACCAACCCAATATTTAGGATTAGATTTCCGGTTCGTTCTAAAGACTCTTGATTTTATTACATAATGATGTAATAATGTCGTTTTTTGACGTAACGTCAAAAAACGACATTATTACGTCATTATTTTTGCACCAACCCAATATTTAGGATTAGATTTCCGGTTCGTTCTAAAGACTCTTGATTTTATTTCTCTGGCAGTAACCAAATTGCTTCTTGCTGACATTATAGCCTTGCTTGGGTTTATTTGATAAAAAGACTCAGCAATATTATTGGTCCTGATCTGGCGGCTCGGTTTCAGTCACTTTCCCACCTTCGTAAGGTTGCCTCTGTGTCATTTCTCTAAATAATTGCATGGTAATTGTTCGGATGAATTCTATGCTATCTAAACTTTTTGAATTCAAACGCTGTACTTGACTGGCACCTAGATCTCATCAATTTACATTTGAGCTGGCTAGATGTAACCGTAAGTTCTATATTAACAGTTTCTTCTATCACACTTCCCGCTGGTGGAACTCCCTTCCGGTTCCATTCTTTCTAGCCAATTTTAATTTGCAAAAAAATTTAAATGCAATATCAATCGCTATCTACTCTCCTCCTGATTACTCTTTTCTCTTCCCTCTCATTATTAATGTTTTTGTTATTAATTCTTCCACACCCAGTAACCCCTTGTGTCTTAGTGGCTTTTTCGCCTTGCATAGGGTGAAACCGATAAAAAAATCGGCTGAGCTGTAGGTCAATAATGAAGAATATATCTTAAAGGTTAAATTTAATCTTCTTCCCACGGTTAATCCAATCAGTAGAAAAAAAACTCCCTGTATTAAATGTTCGCGTTTCGACGGGGGACTAGTATTTATTTTCAGTCGTTGCTAATGTTCTGGATATTTGTCATAAAATATAATTAACAGAGTGAAAAGAAAATGCCATTCAAAAGTTAATATTTTTTTAATCTCTTTAGTAACGCGTTTCCATACTTTGCCTAAACATAGTACTTACTTATTCAGCATTTATATGCAAATAAACCTACTTGGAATTTCGAGAATTGATTCAATGGTTAATCGGTGGTATGCCCTAGAAAAAAATGTCTTTGAATCGAATCCAAGATTAAAAAAGTAAACAGGCTTATACCATGTATATATATATATACACCATATTGCATTGTATATTATTCAGATGCGTTTCACGTTTTAAAGAGTTGATTGGATTATTGATCTTATTCTATTTTTTTTTTTTTTTTTGCAATCACGACATTGAGAACGGTCCGTTCTCCGACTTTCCTCATGTGTACAATCCGTATAGAGGAAAAGTTTGACATTATGTACTGATCACAATTGTTTCACGATAGAAAACTGAAAAAGATCTATAAAAAATAGATTCCATAGATTTGAAAATGACGTTTTTTGACGTAACGTCAAAAAACGACATTATTACGTCATTATTTTTGCACCAACCCAATATTTAGGATTAGATTTCCGGTTCGTTCTAAAGACTCTTGGTTTTATTACATAATGATGTAATAATGTCGTTTTTTGACGTAACGTCAAAAAACGACATTATTACGTCATTATTTTTGCACCAACCCAATATTTAGGATTAGATTTCCGGTTCGTTCTAAAGACTCTTGATTTTATTACATAATGATGTAATAATGTCGTTTTTTGACGTAACGTCAAAAAACGACATTATTACGTCATTATTTTTGCACCAACCCAATATTTAGGATTATATTTCCGGTTCGTTCTAAAGACTCTTGATTTTATTTCTCTGGCAGTAACCAAATTGCTTCTTGCTGACATTATAGCCTTGCTTGGGTTTATTTGATAAAAAGACTCAGCAATATTATTGGTCCTGATCTGGCGGCTCGGTTTCAGTCACTTTCCCACCTTCGTAAGGTTGCCTCTGTGTCATTTCTCTAAATAATTGCATGGTAATTGTTTGGATGAATTCTATGCTATCTAAACTTTTTGAATTCAAACGCTGTACTTGACTGGCACCTAGATCTCATCAATTTACATTTGAGCTGGCTAGATGTAACCGTAAGTTCTATATTAACAGTTTCTTCTATCGCACTTCCCGCTGGTGGAACTCCCTTCCGGTTCCATTCTTTCTAGCCAATTTTAATTTGCAAAAAAATTTAAATGCAATATCAATCGCTATCTACTCTCCTCCTGATTACTCTTTTCTCTTCCCTCTCATTATTAATGTTTTTGTTATTAATTCTTCCACACCCAGTAACCCCTTGTGTCTTAGTGGCTTTTTCGCCTTGCATAGGGTGAAACCGATAAAAAAATCGGCTGAGCTGTAGGTCAATAATGAAGAATATATCTTAAAGGTTAAATTTAATCTTCTTCCCACGGTTAATCCAATCAGTAGAAAAAAAAACTCCCTGTATTAAATGTTCGCGTTTCGACGGGGGACTAGTATTTATTTTCAGTCGTTGCTAATGTTCTGGATATTTGTCATAAAATATAATTAACAGAGTGAAAAGAAAATGCCATTCAAAAGTTAATATTTTTTTAATCTCTTTAGTAACGCGTTTCCATACTTTGCCTAAACATAGTACTTACTTATTCAACATTTATATGCAAATAAACCTACTTGGAATTTCGAGAATTGATTCAATGGTTAATCGGTGGTATGCCCTAGAAAAAAATGTCTTTGAATCGAATCCAAGATTAAAAAAGTAAACAGGCTTATACCATGTATATATATATATACACCATATTGCATTGTATATTATTCAGATGCGTTTCACGTTTTAAAGAGTTGATTGGATTATTGATCTTATTCTATTTTTTTTTTTTTTTTTGCAATCACGACATTGAGAACGGTCCGTTCTCCGACTTTCCTCATGTGTACAATCCGTATAGAGGAAAAGTTTGACATTATGTACTGATCACAATTGTTTCACGATAGAAAACTGAAAAAGATCTATAAAAAATAGATTCCATAGATTTGAAAATGTTAAGATTGTAGTATCGAGGAAGTGTCCTCTCTGGAGTCGGTTCCAAAAATGAGAGAATCTTAGGAAGAATCTGTCCAAATGGTACTTCCTCCTAACCAATGGAATACGAAGAGAATGAGGGTGATTTTGAACAAATGGCAATGGCATGTAGCTCTTCTAACACCAATATGGGTTTCTATAGGAAAAATACTCTTCAAAATCGCCTTACTAGAGTCGGTTTGTCACAAAACTTCTGGATGACCTAAAACTGCATCTACAACATCCCATGTAAATGTAAGAAACTGGTATAGAAAAACTCACTGAATACTAGAAAGCCCAATCTAAATGAATAGTCAAAGAGTTCAAACTTAGAAAGTAACACTAGCCCTTCTGGGATAGATTCCATGTTATCGCAAATGAGTAACATAGTCGAAAGAAGTATTGTAAAAAATCACGAGCGAATAACTGTAAAGGTTATGTTGGTGCGTATTACAACATAGAATACATTTCTTAGAAATAAAAATATTGCATACCATCCTCGCGTATAATATACAATAATTAACGGTGTTTGAAACTGCTGCCATACGTGATAATGCGAGATTTCACAAAAGTGAATCGTTCAAGTTAATATATTCGTTGCTATCTGGCTTTTGTTTATAGAGCTTTTAAGAAAAAGCAAAATTGTGGGCATTTCCAGACAAAAGGCCAACTCCTTGCAGTGATTTCCTGAAAGCAAGGTTTAAAAACTGATGTGTCGAAACGTTATGGTAACAAGATCAGCTGCCTAAGTACGGTTAAGGTTGTGAATTATGAAAAGAATGCATTTTCAAATCGGATTTATTTAATCTAAAGAATGTAACGATCTTTAAAGTACGTGAAGTCATATCGGGAATATATTCTCGGTGGCCAAACATAACAAGGTAAGATATGCGAATGGTAGTGTATTGATGGCAGACTTAACAAGCTAAGATACGCGAATGGTAGTGTATTGATGGCAGATTTCACACGGCAAGATACGCGAATGGTAGTGTATTGATGGCAGATTTGACAATGTAACATACGGGAATGGTAGTGTATTGATGGCAGAAATGACAAGGTAAGATACGCGACTGATAGTGTATTGATGGCGGACTTAACAAGCTAAGATACGCGAATGGTAGTGTATTGATGGCAGAAATGACAAGGTAAGATACGCGACTGGTAGTGTATTGATGGCGGACTTAACAAGCTAAGATACGCGAATGGTAGTGTATTGTTGGCAGACTTGACAAGGTAAGATACGCGAATGGTAGTGTATTGATGGCAGACATTACAAGGTAAGATACGCGAATGGTAGTGTATTGATGGCAGACATTACAAGGTAAGATACGCGAATGGTAGTGTATTGATGGCAGACTTAACAAGCTAAGATACGCGAATGGTAGTGTATTGTTGGCAGACTTGACAAGGTAAGATACGCGAATGGTAGTGTATTGATGGCAGACTTAACAAGCTAATATACGCGAATGGTAGAGTATTGTTGGCAGATTTGACAAGGTAAGATACGCGAATGGTAGTGTATTGATGGCAGACATTACAAGGTAAGATACGCGAATGGTAGTGTATTGATGGCAGACTTAACAAGCTAATATACGCGAATGGTAGAGTATTGATGGCAGATTTGACATGGTAAGATACGCGAATGGTAGTGTATTGATGGCAGACTTGACAAGGTAAGATACGCGAATGGTGGTGTATTGATGGCAGACTTGACAAGGTAAGATACGCGAATGGTGGTGTATTGATGGCAGACTTAACAAGGTAAGATACGTGTATGATAGTGTATTGATGGCCGGCTGATCAGAAAAATTAAAATAACTCATAGATAAAGAAGTAAGGGAAATTGAGTAGATAAAAAACACCAGTTGAAAAAAGACAGAATGTATAGTTGTCAGCAAAAGTGATAAGCCCAAGATCTCGGTTACATGTTGTGGACGTCAAAAATCAAACAGGTAACGAAATTCAACTGTCTTGGTGAAGTCGTAAAAGGCGACGGAAAATGTGATGCCGAAAACCGAAGGTGCGTAGGAGGAATCAAATGCGTCTCCCCAAAACTAAAAGTTACGAAAATTTCGATAGGAAGAAATAATAAAAAATATTATCGTCCTGCTATTTGAATATATAAAGCTGAAATTCCTTAAAACCATAGAAAGGAATTGATGGGTGGGGCTTGGAAAACTTGATCCTCACTGGGGTGTATTGAGGGCAAGAGAGAGAGAAAGAGGAATGCAGCCGTCCACATACCTGGCGAGTTTGTATGAAGGGATAGAGGAACGGGTGTGGGACACATGACATAGGAAATTATGGAGAGCCATGGTTCTGAAGATACACGGAACATAGAAGAAGAATTTCCTACACAGCCGTAAATGGACCTGCCCGTTGCGTAGCAGTTATCGGTACGAACGGTAGGGTTGGCGGATCGGATTCAATCCAGCCAAGACCGTTGGTTTAACTTTAGAAAAAAATATTTTTGGAAAAGCATAAACCTATCACTTTTCTTCCAAGCTAGGGGTTCAATTTCAAATCAAACTGGATACTAAACTTTGGTGGCAACTAGTTTAGGAGAAAGATTGGGCGTCTTGCTATGCAACTTCATCCTGTAAAAACTCACTGTAGTGTCTACAGAATTATCATACAGGGTGTCCATAAAGTTCGTGTTCACTTTAAAACATTTATAACTTTATTTGTTTTTGCGATAGAAATAATCTGTAAAAAGTGTTATAAAGTTTAATGTACCTAGTTTTAAGTATAGCTAAAATAACTAATGTGATTTCAGGCATTGCTGTAAATTAGTTGGCATATGTTTTCTGTAAAATGCAAAATCGTATTACCTTTTGTATTGCTAATGATGGGGGACATGTGGAAACTTAAATAAAATTTCAATTAAACCTTAAAAAATAAAGATTTACTTCTTTCTAATCCTTTTTACAAATTATATCTATCGCAAATACAAATAAAGTCATAATTTTTTAAAGCGCACACGAACTTTATGGACACCCTGTATATACATACACGAGTCAGAAAATTGTGTTTTTTGTGGGGGGGTCACAGAATAATAAAAGGAAACGACAGTCATTTGATTCTACGAACGTAAGTCAAGAATAATTTAGACTGAATATGAAAGCAACGAAAATGATATTGTGCGCTCAAAGGACACATATCAAAATTCAGAAAAATACACCTTTGGGCAAATTCATTAAAGCAACTGCTTTAGTTTCCATCCTTTCACCATACGGACAGTTTTAGACCCCCTGGGGTGACACGGTGTAATCGATTTCTATTTTTTGCCTCAGATTAGGTCATTTGCAGCGGTGTTCAGTAATATGAATCTATTTTTGGGGTGCATGATGAAATTTGTTTGGCCTTGAAAAATATTGCGTCATCTGTGGTTGCATCTGTCGATTGATTGTCCTATGACCATTGTCTGCGATGGACGCTACTCCAAGGGAGCGTACGAAATTTGTAGCGATGCACGAACACACTGGCAAACCTTACCAGTGAGAAAATCAAAGTACTATAGACTGGCCCGGAAAGTTCCCTGATTTAAATCGAGTTGAGAATCTGTGGTCAATCTGCAAGGAACGACTTCGTCGAATAGACATACGAAGTACTGGCTAATGTTTCATTAGAAAAATACGAAAAAAATAACAGAATTATTCCTTTTGTTTTAATTAATTTGCACAGGGGTGTACAGTTGACATTTCAATGATTAGCAACAAGGATCTGAAGAAACTAACCGTCAACGGACAACTTGCCAAAACCTCTTATCCCGATAAAGTCGCGAGCAAAAACGACAATACTGATAAAAAAAAAAGAAAAAAAAAAGCCTAAAGGCAAACTAAGCTATTCAGTAAATATCTCGAAGCCTAGATTACCTAGACAGAGCAAAAAAAAAAAATCGCTGAACAACGTCAAATACTATGAAAGGATAGCCCTACTCGTAACCCGAGTTTCACGTTCACGTGCCACTCAGACAAATTGAACGCCTCGTTTGGGAACGATCTGTAATGTAATCGATCCTGACTTGTCATCTCGACTTCAGTCACTTTCTCATCGACGTGACGTGGCTAACCCTCCCTCGGTCTTTTCCACAACTAATTTCAAGGCAACTACTCAAACGAGACCCCGACTACATGGATGTATGTGTGACTCTAGAGAACAGAATAGCCGAAAGCGCAAAAGAAAACACTTCTACGAATGCAAGAAAAATTGACTGAAAAGCTCAATCGCATTAACTTGTCAGTCGTCTTGGAAAAGGTATGAATATCTCTTCTTCCCTTCCTGTACTCTATAGACTCTATAGGTCAGCAACCAATCTGGGAGAAGGAAAAATCTGAAATCGAACCAGCCTGGAGAGGATTCGTCTCCGCCAGGCAATATTACCAAAGACACACCACTACTACAGCTGTATTACACATGGTGTCCCTGGTGATCGTGATATATATATATATATATATATATATATATATATATTTAGCGAGATTAATGCTCGACAAGCGTACATATAAATTTTAGATCATAATAGAATTCTTTTCATTTTTTGTTTTCATTCAAAATACTCAAATTTTAGGAATACGTTTTGAAAGCGTCGCCCATTTGACGACAACGTGACCATGCTAAAACGGAAAGCTGATCATTTAAAATTTTTAGTTATCTATTTTGGATATGTCTTGTTTTTATGTACATCGTCTTTGTCATGTTGAACTGATTATGTTAATTGTATTTTAATGAATATTGTCCTGAAGAAGGTTTATTAAACCGAAACGTCAGACGTGGACATTTCATTCATATTAAAACAACATAATTGCATTTAAGGATTTTTGTT
Source organism: Acanthosepion lycidas (assembly GCA_963932145.1). Lineage (NCBI taxonomy): Eukaryota > Metazoa > Mollusca > Cephalopoda > Sepiida > Sepiidae > Acanthosepion > Acanthosepion lycidas. Next base: position 20,254,179 of record OZ010593.1, read on the forward strand.
TGCTTTTTCCAAATATTTTTCTTCATATATATATATATATATATATATATATATTAGGTTAGTGCAAAAATAATGACGTAGTAATGTCGTTTTTTGACGTATTTTTTACGTCAAAAAACGACATTATTACGTCATTATTTTTGCACCAACCTAATATTAATCTCATGATGTCTCAACAAATTTTGTATTATAATATCGAGACATGATTTTCCTTTCTTGAATGTTTATAAATTTTTGGGCGGATTTCCTCTCTCTCTCTCTGTCTGTAACCGATCGGCCACCAATGACGTCATATATTACGAAATGGACAGAGTCCGACAATTTATTTATTAAAGACATTTTTTATGTTTAACGTTCTTTTTATAGATACAAGTATTTAAGTAAAGGCCGGTAAATGTTATTTAATACTGTTTATTATAAACAGAGGATATATATATATATATATATATATATATATATATATATATATATATATATATATATATATATATATATATATATATATATCCGTGATGATTGCCGGCAGGCCGTTTAGGAAACTCTGGAATCGGGATGCTGAAGGATAACATCAATTAATCAACTAAGTGAAAAAACCTATTATTTGTAATATATATATATATATATATATATATATATATATATATATATATATATATATATATATATAAGTGAGAAAGATTACTATCAGGTCATCCTATAAGTTCTGTCTGAATTTTAACTTTTTGTTAAAATGAAGGAAATTTAAAGAGTAATTTACAATGTCTAATTGAGCTGAACATTATTTTTATGTTCAGATGCATTTAAACTGATAAAATTTTATTTCAGAGAACAATAAAATTAAATTTTGTTTAAAACCCTGCTAACATGGAAGTACCCAAGAATCATTTGAGGCACATAAAGCTTTATGAGTTCAAGAAAGGAAACTCAGCAGCCAAAGCGGCTAGAAACATTCACTCAGTTTATGGAGAGGAATGTGTGAATGAAATAACTTGCAGAAGATGGTTTGCAAAATTCAGAGGTAGAGATTTTACCCTTGAAGATGAAGATCGAACCGGACGTCCAGTTAAGTCTGATGAAAAGATTCTTGAAGAAGCCCTTGAAGAAAATCCTGTTTTCTCAGTTGAGGAATTGGCAGCGGTTCTAAGTTCAAATCATACAACTGTTCATCGTCATCTTCAACAACTTGGAAAAGTTCCTAAACTTGGAAAATGAGTGCCTCATGAATTGTCTGAAAACAACCTCAAATCCCGAGTTGACATCTGCTCTTCTCTCCATTCTCGCCAACTTGTTTCACCTTTGTTGGATAGCCTTGTGACTGGCGCCGAAAAATGGATCTTTTATCGAAATGTTAAGCGTCGTAGCTAGTGGCATGGTAAAGGGGAAGGACCCCAGCCACAGCCGAGAAGGGAACTTCATGGGCAAAAGGTTCTTCTTTCAATCTGGTGGGATCACCAAAGAATAATCCACTTTGAATTCTTACCACCTAATGCAACAATTAATGCTCAAATATACTGTCAACAATTAGAGCGTTTGAACCCAGCTTTTGAGAGAACAAAAAGACCTGCTCTAGTGAATCGAAAAGAGCTGATGTTTCATCAGGACAATGCGTGACCCCACACAGCAAGAATCACGTCACAAAAGATCGAAGAACTTGGTTGGGAAAAAATTCCTCATCCACCTTATTCTCCCGATCTTGCTCCTTCAGACTACAATTTGTTTCGTAGCTTACAGAATCATTTGGAAGAAACAGCTTTTGTAACACATGAAGAGGTTAAAACTGACATTTGTGAGTTCTTCGAATCAAAGCCAAAAGAATTTTACAGTAATGGAATTAGTAAGCTTGTTAATAGATGGAAGGAAGTCATAGATAATCAGGGAAAATACATTGTTGATTGAATCTGTAATTAAATGTAACATTTGGTCACTTGTTTTCTTTATTCAAAATTCGGACAGAACTTATGGGATGACCTGATACATGTATGTTTGAATGGAGGAATTATCACTTCATATACTTCATAATGACAGTTTTATATTTCAATGCGATCTTCAAACCAAATGCCTCCACTACTTCAGTGATCTGTACATACACTGGGTTGTGTAAATAGGTTATATATATATATATATATATATATATATATATACAAGCCTGTTTCGCTGTATCACAGCTCATCAGTGTGGCAATATATCCGATTGTTTCAAGCCGGGATCGAAACTGGCGTCAGACACTCTACCCATAAGCTATCGGCGCACATCAGAGAAAGGGAATCTTTTAACGTATTATATACGTGATGTATATAAACACCAAATCAGCAGCCAGAGCGTTCAATTCATGACTGAAGAGCAATCCGTTATATATATGTAGGAACAGAGACAAAAGGAAAACATCTTAATTGACGCGTTTCGTTTCCTGATGGCTTTATCATGGCAGATCTTTTACTGATATACACTATCGAAAACTTTGATATATATATATATATATATATATATATATATATATATATATATATATATATATATATATATAAGCTGGATGGGTTCATGTGACACTGAATCCCCTTGATCATTTTGACAATTTTATTGGTTCCTGGAAAGGGATGTGTCTGTGTTAAATGTATGTTATCATTTAGTTCTTCGGGAGTGTGTATGATATGCGTAAGTGTATATATTATTGAGTATGTGTATAAGTGTGAGACTAACACTTGCACACACACACACACACACACATACACACACACACACATATATATATATATATATATATATATATATATATATATATATATTTCACATAGTTTTATTATCCATGTTTTTCTTATTTCCTTATCCATTCCCTTTTTTCTTCCACATCATGTTATATCCTTTCCTTCTCTACTTCATTCTTCCCCATATTTCCCTGCTTATTATTATTATTAAGCATTTTTACGGACAGAAAGTGTAACTGACAGGGATCGGTGTTTGGACCCGAACACTACACTCTGAGCCTTAAAACAACACAATAATTGTACAAGCAACCAAGCAGAATAATATTGCTAAATAGTCATAAATAGATTGTAAATTATACGACAGAAATTCGGGAATGAGGAAAAGAAAGGAAAAAAAATGTATCTGCCGAAGAATGAAAGGGAAAAATATTCTACCATATGTGCAAATCCAGCGACACCAATTACTATTTCAAATAACCACCTGTTTCTCCCCAGCCCCTCATATGTTTAAAATAAGACTTGTTATGATGGATAGAGCTAGTTTGGTTGGTCATTATGATTGAGTAGTGAGTTCGATCCTCACTGGCGCCTTATATGTTTATGCCATGTAGGCAAAGCTAGAGTAAATGGCAAAGGCATTTCGGGGACACATAAAGCTTGTCTGGCTAAATATTAAAATTAGCTCGCGCAGAGAAATGGAGAACTGCTACGTCATATCTGTCCTTCTGTATGGCAGTGGGTGCTGAACGATCTTCTCAAAGATGAAGAGGAGACTAGAAGCAGCAGAAAAGGGGTTCTACAGGAGGATGTTGAGGATACCGTGGACTGAACACGTGAGCAAAGAGGAAGTCTTGGAGAAAATGGAAACGAAAAGGAAACTAATAATTACCATCAAAGGGAACAGCTGAGGTTTTTGGGGAACCTAATGAGGAAGGAGGACTTGGAAAATCTAATACTCACTAGATGGCAAGAGGAACAGAGGAAACCAATGCATAACATATTTAGTGAAATTCAGTAAATAGATCGTGGACTTCAGCGAAATAATAGAAAGACAAAGTTTATTAAGAGCTACAAGGAACAGGGGTTGGAGGAGAGCCATGATCGCTTACGTCGTGAGGGAACACAGCACATAGAGAAGTTCGATCCTAACTAGATATCCTTTTTCTTTCACCCTGTACAAGACCCTGGAGCCACTCGAGGTATAGGGTTATGGAATAAGAAGTATAGTTTATAGGGTTATGTTCAAAAGATAACGGTTAACCATCGACTTGAACACGTTATGACTGTAGGAATCGGGGAAGCAACATCTTGGGAGTCAGTTCCATAAAGCATCGATTCGTCGGAAGAAGAAAGTGATTCTTTAAAATGTGCGAGGCATGGCGGGTCGTAGCCGTGAATGTTAGAACTGGGGAAATGCAGAATGTCTGAGCACTTTCCAAGAGCAGAGAGAGGCTTGCGACGTTTCATCTCTGGTAAAGGGGTTGTCGGCAGGAAAATAATTCTTCATCCACAAGGACGCGGAAACACTTTTTTTCTTTATCGAGACTAGAAAGTGGAGGTTGTGCAGTTCCTGCTGCTATATATGCAGCGGTACTCCATTTACGTCCTAATCAAGCCCTTTTGTTTGTTCTGCTTGTTTAACGACATATCATCTCCTTATGGGTCATTTAAGGCCGAAATTAAATTTTCATGGGAGCTTGGAAGGAAGAAAAATATATGTTATTCTGCTTTCACAGTTGAATACATGGTAAATGATACTCAACATTCAAGCATATACATGTTTGTGTGGACATAATTACTGGTTATAGTGATTTTCCAAGCGTAGCTCAGATGTGGCACGAGGCCGAAAGTATGGGGCACCCAGTGAGGATCGAACTCACTATTGAGACGTAATTGTTCTAGCGAGACAATTTGCTAACCATTACACCGCCTCGAGGTTCCCAATCGGTCCTCCTATAGTGATTTTCCAAGACTAGCTTAGATGTGGCACAAGGCCGAAAGTATGGGGCACCCAGTGAGGATCGAACTCACGATTCAGTTGTAATTGTTCTAGCGGGACAAGCTTGTTAACCATTACACTGCCTCGAGGTGCCCTACTAGATGTGGTTATATGTGTGTTTTATGTTGTATAATAATGTCGTTTTCTCACATAATAACATATGTGAGAAAACGACATTATTTTTGCACAAACCTAATAGCGTTGTTGATGCTATATTTTGGAATACAGTTGAAATAATATAAGAGTTTGTTGTCTTTTGGTTCTTTGATTTTGTTTAGCGGCATATCAACACCTGTATGGGTTATTTAATGCCGATATCTAAATATTTTAACACAACTGTATGGCTTCAACGACATATGATTTGAACGCAATTAAATGCCTTCAACTACAGATGAAATATATTTTGTGACATTTTGCTATAAAATGTATTGCTGGTATTTTTGATTTCAAAATGTTAGTCATTTTGCTATAAATAGGTATTTTTATATCTTCATAATGTTTTGTTTTTGTTTGGGGTGGTTCACTATTTTCCCAATCTCTACAGGTGCCACCACCCCGGTCTGGATGAACCCAACAGCAATTACGAGGTGGTTCAATGCTCTCCAGAACTTCCAATGTCCCGTTCGGAGACCTTGCTGTGGGATTTAGTTTATCGTCATACCCAGGACTGGATCTGGCTCTTGTAAAGATAGAAGAATACAGGAAATTTACCATTTTTCCAGCATCTTTACGATGATCGATCGTATATACAAGTTCCATTTGCGGTTTGGGTTGAGTTTAAGTCCCCAACAAGAGCTCAAGACATTGGGCCTCCATGACGGAACACTTATTCATCGTGATCGGTGAAATGGCAAACTGGGTTTAATTTCACATAATTAAAGACGTTGGTGACCAAATAAAATAAAGAAAATCTGGGCGAAAAAAAGAAGACATGAAAAATAAAAATTAAAAAAGTATTCCTATTGAAACGACTGCTTGATTTATGAGCAACTGCTTAAAAATAATTTTTCAAAAGCTAAATATATAATTTTCAGGTTATTTTTCGGCATCCACTTCTTACTAAACACTTTGGTTGATTCATTTTCCGTTTATTATCAAGTGACAAACTATTAATCATTTTAGATTCGTTCTTTAGTGAAGTCTAGTAGGCAATGTTTGCTGTAATGTAGATCATAATTCATCATTCACAAAACAATGGTCACTGGTATTGATTACTTGTAGGCTCAACATAAGTTTACGAGTATATAATACACGTCGCTCATTCTTTATTTCCTTCTCTCTCTTTCTCTTTCTGTGCACAAACACGCAAATACACACACACACATATATATATATATATATATATATATATATATATATTAGGTTGGTGCAAAAATAATGACGTAATAATGTCGTTTTTTGACGTTAAAAAATACGTCAAAAACCGACATTATTACGTCATTATTTTTGCACCAACCTAATATATATTTGAAAATATTTTTGACGGTACAAAGTCTAATTACAGACATAAAAGTGTGAAGGGTCGGGTCAGTTGGACACTGTGAGAAAAAGAGATCCATGGAGCAATTTATCCCGCCAGAAGTCTGGAAAAGGCATGCTGTACTGTTTGGCATTTGTGTCGGAAACCCTATTGTTCTTCAATAGTGATCACTCCAAACACATTCGTAATCACATTTAGACTCATCCAACTCTTTCCAAATCCTCTGCACTGTTCTCAGATTGAAACGCAAAGACTTTGATGTGTTCGTATTGGGGTTTCCAGCAAAGGACATGTGCGAAGCAACCGATTTCGCTCCCGGTCTTCAGGCCTCTACGGGAGATTTAACTTAAATTAAAACAACAGAAAATGTGTAATGAGAAGGATACATTTTCTGTTGTATTAATTTAAGTTAAATCTCCCGTAGAGGGATGAAGTGCGGGAGCGAAACCGGTTGCTTCGCTTTTAACATGTCTTGTAATATTAAGCTTCACACTTTTATTTCTGTAATATATATATATATATATATATATATATATATATATATATATATATATATATATATATATATATATATATATATATATATATATATATATATATTAATAACAACACGCAAAGAACTATGGTTAAATGTTGAATTTCAATTTTAAGATGTTATTATTTGAGGTAAAAAACAATTTTTTCTGAATATATATATATATATTGAACAATAAAAAATATTAAAAAATTAAAATCTTCAGACACACTGGGTTGTAGATTAATATTCTTTCGTTTTTTTTTAATTATTATTTCATTTAGATTCCTCAACTAGTTTCGGCCAAAATGGCCATCATCAGGAGAAGAAATATTTCTGCTTGCTGCTAGCAATGAACTACAGAAAAAAAAGTTCTGAATACACCTTAGAACAAAATATTATTATAATATTTTATATCGATACACAAAAATTTCTATGTTTCGGAACGATAAAATTGTTAGTCATCAGACAATGTTAGATCATTTATGATCTTGGATCATAAGTGATCTAACATCGCCAGATGAGGAACAATTTTATAGTTTTGAAACAGAGATTTTTATACATTATTTACATTTTTCGGGCTATTCTCCCCATCTTCGTCGCCATATTTATCACAACGTTTCGGCCGTTGTACGCTCCGCCGGTGGTTGGAATATTGAAATGAACCCTTTATTTCGCTCACTGTTCTAGTTCCACGTGCCATGTCTAATGGATATCAGTTATCTCCTGTTATTTTATCTCTCCAAGTTCTCCACCGCCTTAACCAGGTATTGAACCCCCACTCTTTGGGTCCGTCACTGTAACTAAATAACGGTCTTTATCCACTGTGTCAAGGCGGTGGAGAACTTGGTGAGGGAATTAAGCAGGAGATAACTGATAACTGACATCCATTAGACAAGGGTTTTTAAATGATTCTTACGAAAAATGGTGGCATGATGGCTAAACGCCTTATCTGAAAACCTGGAAAAGAGAAACTCATTTTAGTGGTTTTGTAGATATTAAACATTTTGGGGGTTGGATAATTATGCTGTTACACGATTTGGACAATTTTGCTGTTAAACTCGGTATATATATATATATATATATATATATATATATATATATATATATATATATATATATATATATATATATATATATATATATATATTATTTATTTAAAAATATGATATAAATTTTAAAATCCATAGCCCATATACATAGTTTTAATAACCTACAAAAATTGATAACCCTTTATGAAGTCGTCAAATAACAAACGTTACGGCCTTTTCATATACACAAATCCCTTTCATAAAGAGAATAAAATAAAAATAAACAAATAAATCTCCGTAGACGCTCAAGCCAGACTATGCGAAAACTTCCTCCGTCGTAAATCTAGCCACCCCCACCTTACCGTGACCCGGCATCTATGAAAGTAACTCTATAGTATACTGATACAAATTATTAACACCCCACCCCTGCCGATTCTAAACAATCCGCCCTTGATGTTACCATGGAAATTTTTGATTTCAATTCTGACCATACTATTAAAACTCGTAAATTTCAGAAATAAGTCATTCCCAAAAAATTTCGCTTGAAGATGGAACAGAGTCTACTTTAACTCAAGTTAATTCAAATATTATTTTGAAGTTTTCGGCTCTTGTTTTGAAACATGAGACCTCTTATGTAGCGTGTTGGAATCATATTTTTAAATAAATAATTATATTTATGCTCTACTTTCGTATCGAGCACTATTTTTTTAAAATAATTACAAAAATACTAAGGAACTTTGGATTATTTACCAAACCAGTTTCTTTCCTATTTTCTACAATATTTTCACACACACACACACACACACACACATATATATATATATTAAGACATTTTTATGTTTATATATTCTTTTTTATAGATACAAAACTAAAAGTAAATGCTCTGTTTCTAATAAACAGTATTACAATTAAATATTTGTATCTATAAAAAAGAATGTATAAACATAAAAATGTCTTAAAATAATTGTCGGATATGTATATATATATATATATATATATATATATATATATATATATATATATATATATATATATATATATATATTACGTTGGCTCATAATTATCAGGCGTTTTTAAATACTATTTATTATGAAAAAAGAAACATAACAATTTAACAATAACATTTTTAAATGATTATTCCGCTGAGTAAGATTATCGACATGCATTTTTTATAACCTGAAAATAAAATAATATTTTTATTAAAAAAAAAGTAAACAAAACAGCAATTTTTATTAAGAAATAGCTCGCCTACAAAAACGCCTGATAATTATGCACCAACCTCATATAATACACGCGCGTGCACGCACACACACACATACACACACACACACACACACATACATATATATATATATATATATATATATATATATATGTATATATATATATATATATGTTATACTGCAGCAAACGTATGTAAATATGCATTGTAGTGCATTACGTTTTCGAATAAGGAGTCCTACCTACTCAGAGAATCAGTATTAGAAAAACTAGATCTTTGACCCGTGATATATATTCCGACCTCTCGCTGTCAAATAATAAAGTACATCTGTTACTTCCATTACATATTTGACGCATTCAGAAACCTATATATTTGATTTTTATTTCATTTTTTTTTTTTTTTTTGTCATAACTTTTCAAACAATGCTTCATAAAAGATACGTTCAAAGAGGCAGTAAAGCGAAACCCTTGTACTCCAGGATAGCAGACGACTTGCAAGAGGTCAAAGAAATCTTGCGAGATGCGTGAAAGATCTCAGAAAAGGGGGTTAAAACGAAAGACGAAGCAGATGTGAGCAGAATGCTTCTGACTTATTCATCCAGAAAGACCGCCATATTGTCGGGCGACAGTGAATAAAAAACACTTTTTCATTTGAAAGGCATTCCCCCGAGAATTTTTTTCACAAGGTTTGTTGGATAGTTCTATCTATCTATCTATCTATCTATCTATCTATCTATCTATCTATCTGCCTCTTCTCATCTAACTCTTTATGTATCTATTTCAGTTTGTTCTAATCTATCTTTCCTATCTATCTCAGCTTTTTCCTCACGCTATCCTTCTTACTCTATCTCTTTCTTTCTTTCGCTCTCTCTCATACACTTTTCACTCACTCACTCTATCTATCTATCTATCTATCTATCTATCTATCTGTTATATTCCATGCTAATTAGAATATATACTTGAAAACACGGTGGATAAAATAAGTAAAGGCTTATTGTAAAAACTAATACAATAACAATAAATATAACAGTTATGCACAAAGTCAACGTAAGTCAATCCAGTAGTAAGTGCTTCTATTGCAAGGTCGGTAGTTCTCTCGTAAGTCTAAGTCGTACTCAACAGATCCGACCTAGAAATATTTACCAACCTCCCCACGATGTAAGATGTGGCACAACGCCGAATTTTATGTGGAGCAATCCGAGAACGTAGGCTCGGTCAAAAATTCTCCGTAACCTCGCTTAAACGGGTTCGGGTTTGTCTACCTCCCTGGACGATACTCCTCCCTTCGGCAGAGCCTCGTCCGAGTTCCTCTGCCCGGAGGCAGAGAGTTCGACAACAGCTACGTGCTGAGTAACAGATCCTAGCTAGAAATATTTACCAACCTCCCCACGGGGTAGGATGTGGCACGAAGCCGAATTTAATGTGGAGCAATCTGAGCCAGTAGGCTCGGCCAATATATATATATATATATATATATATATATATATATATATATCGTACACAGAGAGATGTGGTAAGAAAATAGTGCTCGATTTAATATAACAGAGCTATTAAGTATATATTAATAAATATACATATCGCCGATAGCACAAGTATTACTCATCGATAGCACGACCCGGAGTTTCTTGTATAACGCAATCTTCAGGTGCTGGTTGAGACTGACCGTTACATAATTTGAATTCTAATAAAGATTTGTAGAAAAATTAGTTATCTTAAAGCACTAAAATAAACCTAACTTATTAAACAGGAGAAATAAATACAATCTTCATGTAAATTATGACCTTTGACACGTCATTTTATGGTCACCAGATCCGTTTATTTTTTTTATATAATTTAACACTTTTTTAACAAAGTTTTTTAAAAATCCCGAATTTAAAAAAATACATCCAGTAATCTCCTTTTATGTTTAATATAAAATAATATTTTCTATTTATTTAATATAGATAAAATAAAAATCCTGTCTATTTTAAATGCAACATATATATATATATATATATATATATATATATATATATATTTAAAATAAAAAAAAACTGTAATCCCCGTATAATATATGGCAGCATTGTGTCAATCAGATATTTTTATTAAAATTTAAATTATGTAACGATCTGTCTCTACCAGCACCTAAAGACTGCTACCGGTAAGGGATAATATATATATATATATATATATATATATATATATATATATATATATATATATATATATATATATATATATATATATATATATATATATATATATATATTATGAAAATATTATGTATATATTCCTATTAGCATGGAATATATTATGAAATGGACAAAGTCCGACAATTATTTTAAGACATTTTTTTGTTTATACATTCTTTTTTTTATAGATACAAATATTTAAGTAAATTCTCTGTTTATAATAAACAGTATTAAGCAACATTCACCGGCCTGAACGCCCAAGAAATTGCTATAGAAATGTGGCGTGATAGGTAAAAGCACGTCAGTCTATACGATGGTTCCGTTTAGGCTACAGGATCGGTTCCTGTCGAAGGACGCCTATTTTCTATGACAATGTTGTTTAATACTGTCTATTATAAACAGAGCATTTACTTAAATATCTGTATCTATAAAATCTTGTATAAAAATATATATATTTAAGCAAAAATGTTGTAGCATATAATTTTTAAAATCAGACAACGCATCCTTTTAAAAGAACATTTTTCGACCAACATTTCTTCAGAAAGATTCGTTTGAACAACAATAATCAAAACGGCGAAACTGAAAAAGGCAAAAACTGCGCTTCCGAATATGTTGACGAGCGTTCAGGATCCTGCACAGGGCATTTACGGTTTTATAGAAGGTCTTTACATCAAGTTTCCTCGACCGACTTTGTGCAGGCAGAAGGAGAACTTTCTTCGTTTTCTGAGTCTCATAGGCACTTTTCAGTTTTAACGTTTTCATTATTGTTATTACAACGAATCTTTCTGAAGATGTGTTGATTCCTATAAAAGAATACGCTCCATGGTTTTAAAATTCATAAACACACACACACATAGATAGATAGATAGATAGATAGATAGATAGAGGGGCGATAAAGAGCAGGCTGCGATATGAGGGTGGGGTGAAAAATTCATAGCCTGACTATGAAGCCGTTATACTAGAGCTTTAAAATATTGAATGCATTAATTTCAACTCTTCTTATTAATAACTACATTGCTTTTTTTTCCGGGTATGGAGGGTGGGCTGAAAGTTTCGTGGGCTGAATATGAAGGCGTGATACTACAGCTGTAAAATATTGAATGCATTAATTTCAACTCTTCATATTAATAACTACATTGCTTTTTTTTCCAGGTATGAGAGTGGGCTGAAAGATTCATAGGCTGAATATGAAGGCGTGATACTAAATCTGTGAAATATTGAATGCATTATTTTCAACTCTTCTTATTAATAACGACATTGCTTTTTTCCCCAGGTATGGAGGGTCGGCTGAAAGTTTTGTGGGCTGAATATGAAGGCGTGATACTACAGCTGTAAAATATTGAATGCATTAATTTCAACTCTTCATATTAATAACTACATTGCTTTTTTTCCAGATATGAGAGTGGGCTGAAAGATTCATAGGCTGAATATGAAGGCGTGATACTAAATCTGTGAAATATTGAATGCATTAATTTCAACTCTTCTTATTAATAACGACATTGCTTTTTTCCCCAGGTATGGAGGGTCGGCTGAAAAGTTCGTAGGCTGAATATGAAGGCGTGATACTAGAGGCATGAAATCTTGAATGCATTAATTTCAACTCTTCTTATTAATAACCGCATTGTTTTCGTTCCAACTAAACTTCACATGACAGTTTGTTCTATCGTCTTGTTTTTCTATTCATGAAATATAATTAATATAGTTAATATGTTTATTTCTAAATTTTATTATATTGATGTTGGTTTAGTTGGTTCTTAGGCTTAGTGCTTTTAGTATTTAACATCACATTTGCACCATTTTTATGCTATCAATATATATCTTCACTTGTGTTTTGTTATTTTGCAGTTTGATGATATGCGATTTAATTGAACTATCATCATAAATGTTATGATAACCGACCCGATAATGTAGTGGTTGTGTAACGAATATATATTTTGTTCGATTATTATTATTAAAGAAACATACCTAGGCAATCGAATTCGGAGGCAATATTGGATTTGATTTTTTTTCTCTACTATGTGGTAGGCTTTTAGATATATGCACGCGCATGCGTGTACACTGGTTCTCTTAATGTTTTATCGATATATAAAAACAAATAATTGTTGGAATCTCAAGGTTTGTTCCTTGAATAATGGCGCCATCTCTCAGCGTAATTGGAATGAAGCCATCTCGTTTTTCGATGTTGTAAATAAACGGCAACAATATGTATGAAATCTGATGAATTTGGAAGTCTCACATTAGTAGCCATGTTGCGAGATTTAAAATCGGCCGGAAGACTGATTTGACAGATAAGCAGAGATATTTCATAACACTAGATGTTGCAAATAAGAATAAAAGTCTAGAAGGTGCAATACGTAAGTAGCATCGACATGTAAAAATGTTTGTTGAAGGTCCTGGAAGACATCGATGCTGGACTGATAAGGGCAAGTTGAGAAGTTTATCTCACCGAAGTGTCCATATTAAGATAGGATATATATTTTTTTAAATAAGTATTTATCAAGATATTAAATTGTTAGTCGTTGTGACAGTGGAAACCATTAACCTAAGAATTCGAGAGATGTTCTTAAATATCTTTGTCAGATAGAGACTTTCATATGAATGTCATGCATGATTCCAAACTCGTTCAAAAATATCTAAACTACCGGATGTACGCAGACTGCATTCTCAGTTCAATGGTTCAAAACGACTTCGTGCAGCTGAAGTTTGTAGGTCTTAGCATAAATCATCCAAAATCGTGGACTGGCGCTACAGAATCACAAAGAACTGTACCGAGTAGCAGAAACCAAGTCACTTGAGGACTTTCAACAGCAGCAACAACCAAAATGGATAACACATGTGTCTCGTCGAGTTAATAATGACATAAACAAGATATTGACATTTCCCGCTACTTCGAATAAAGGCATAGGTAGAGAGATGTCCATTTGAAAAGACTGAGAAGCTCTACACAGACATACACACAACACACACACACACACACACACACATATATATATATATATATATATATATATATATATATATATATATATATATATATATATATATACATATATATATATATAGAAAGAGGGAGAGAGAGAGAAAGAAAGAACAGGATAGATGGATGTCAATTTGTACAGACTGTAAAGATATATATATATATATATATATATATATATATATATATATATATATATATATATATATATATATACAGACACACGCATATATATATGAAGAGAGAGAGATAGAAAGATCAGACTGCGATAGATAGATAAATGTCAATTTGAACAGAGAGCTATATATATATATATATATATATATATATATATATATATATGTGTGTGTGTGTGTGTGTGTGTGTGTGGTTCTGTGTGTCTGTTTGTGTGTGTAAAGAGATAGAGAAAGAGAGAACAGAATTAGATATCAATTTAAACAGACTGAGAGAAAAAAAAAATATATATATATATATATATGTATGTATGTATATACACATATATAATTTATATAATTATAATATATTTATATACTCTACATATTTATATATATGTGTATGTGTGTGTGTGTGTGTGGAGAGAAAGAAAGAAAGAAAGCACAGACTGAAAGAAAGAAAGCACAGACTGCGATAGATAGATAGATAGATAGATAGATAGATAGATAGATAGATAGATAGATAGATAGACTGACAGACAGACAATCAATCAATACTGGAAAGAGTAATAACATTTAGTGGACCCGAGAAAACTACTTTCCTGAAAAATCGTTTTGAGAGAAGGATTTTATAAATTTTAACTTAAATAAACACTGGCTGCTCGGTCAATGAATTCAGAATGTTTCCTTATAAGAAAAATGTTTATATTATCGTTGACATTTGGCCGCCTCGGTGTGGGTGTAACGTTTTAGCAAGCTTGTCTCGCTAAAACAGCCACGACTGTATCGTAAGTTCGATCTTCGTTGGGTACTCCATACTTCCGGACCCGTGCCACATCTAACCTACGCTTAGAAAATCAATATCGTTGTCATTATTATATTACAAAGATCATACAGCAGCCATTAAAAAACATTGAACGAATTGAAACATGGACACAATTTTTACAACCGTTTCCCCATCGATGAATTCCGTGCTATCCGTAATGGACCAGACTGTACCGAGGCTGGGTGATTACTAACATAATCCACTCTCAAATTTTGAAAGCTGAAGGTGGCGGGGCGTGAGGTGATATATTTAGTTAAGATTAGAGGTGGCGAAATAGAGGCTCCATAGAGAATTCTAAATGATGTTCAGATGTCAGCTAAGTCTGCTATAATTCATAAAATCTATGTAGATTATCCAGCAAATAGAAAGCGTAAATATTCCTTTGATTCCAAAAATACAGAGGGTCACAAAATTAAACATTATGCTGAAGAGAAAACGCATTGAAAATAATTTTAACCCTTCTAATATCGATATTAATACATAGATAATGCCTGCTCAAATATCGTCACTATTTCATATCCAAATAACCTATCGTCATTATTTAATATCCAAATAATTTATCGTGATTATTACATATCTAAATAATTCATCATCATTATTTCATATCCAAATAAGTTATCGTGATTATTTCATATCCAAATAACCTATCGTCATTATTTCATATCCAAATAATTTATCGTGATTATTACATATCTAAATAATTCATCATCATTATTTCATATCCAAATAACTTATCGTGATTATTTCATGTCAAAATAACCTATCGTCATTATTTCATATCCAAATAATTTATCGTGAATATTACATATCTAAATAATTTATCATCATTATTTAATATCCAAATAATTTATCGTGATTATTTCATGTCCAAATAACTTATCGTGATTATTACATATCTAAATAATTCATCATCATTATTTCATATCCAAATAATTTATCGTGATTATTTCATATACAAATAACCTATCGTCATTATTTCATATCCAAATAACTTATCGTGATTATTACATATCTAAATAATTTATCATCATTATTTAATATCCAAATAATTTATCGTGATTATTTCATGTCCAAATAACCTATAGTAATTATTTCATATCCAAATAATCTATCGTGATTATTACATATCTAAATAATTTATCATCATTATTTAATATCCAAATAATTTATCGTGATTATTTCATGTCCAAATAACCTATAGTAATTATTTCATATCCAAATAATCTATCGTGATTATTACATATCTAAATAATTTATCGTCATTATTCCATATCGAAATAATCTATCGTCTTTATTTCATATCCAAATAACTTATCGTGATTATTTCATATCCAAATAACCTATCATTATTTCGTATCCAAATAATCTATCGTGATTATTTCATATCCAAATAATCTATCGTGATTATTTCATATCGAAATAATTTCATTGACGCTGCTCTATACTCATTTCCTCATTATTTTATATTGTCATTGTTTCATAGATAATGACATTCCATAATATTATCATTATTTCATCAATAATGCTCTCTCCTAATATTTCCATTGCTTTGTAGATAATTTCCTCCCCTAGTATTCTCATCATTTTAGAGATAATGCCCCCTCCCACATTCTCAGTGTTTCATAGACAATGCTCTCCTCTCAAATTCTCATTGTTTCCTAGATAATTCCCACCCTAATAATCTCGTTGTTTTATAGATAATGCCCACGTCCAGTATCCTCATTATTTCATAAATAATGCCCTACACCCATATTCAAATAATTTAACTGATAATGTTCTCAAAAATCGACATTATTTCACGCATTATGCCCATAGTAAAACTCTTCGGGTTCATAGAATTAAAACTTCTGGATAATGAATGCGAATGACAGTGTGTTACTTGTGTCATATTTTTTCAACTTTACTCCTGGAGGCCGTAGCCCAACATATCATACCATTTTAGAATCAGGCCGACTCCGTGAGAGAATAAAAATCTTTCCGGGCAATACTGAAAAATTGGATGTTCATGTTTTCATTACTGCATTTATTTTCGGCGATTTTTTTTACGTGATATTTTGTGACGAATTTTTTTTTTTTTTTTTGTACGATAACAATTTTTATAACTTGAAAATCAGGAATAATCGAATTTAACTGCAAAATCCAGCGAAAGTCACCCATGAAATAAAAATAATTGTTTGTACGGAAATTAAAGACCAACGTACATCAAATTGTCTTTAAATTAAGTGGGGGCAGAAAACGTATCGTTGAACTTTTAAAAGGTAAGCTTAAATATTAATGCAATAAAGCGATAAATTTTGAGTTCTTCTGTAGTTTATTGTTGTCTATTGCATCTACTCCTTCCTACCTATTGCGATGCAGGTCCAATCAAAAACCTTCCGCAAGAGTTAGCTTAAATGCTGCCTGATAGGGCGGCTTTTAAGCTAGTCAGCAATATAAATAATCTTGATTAAACTAGACATAATATCACTTGTCACCTCACTAACAAATACAACTGATAAGAACTTATCTACATTTTAATACCAGATTTGTTACAACTACTGCTATAAGAAGGGGAGCTTTAAACACTACAAAACAATAACAGTCTAAAACCTGAAGGGGGATTTTACAGAATAGACCGAAAAAAATTGCCCAAGAAATCCACTGGAATTTAAACCAAAATCTATACGAACACAAAAGACTATAGAACACAAAAGACTAATAAAAACAAAAATCTATGCGAAGAAAAAGTCTACATGAACACTAAAAAAAAAATAAAAAAATAAGTACAATGCATTAGTAGTTCGTCGTAATATGTTGGATCAAGATGCAATTTTTTAAAATAGTTTTAATTAAAAGCGGAAGTAATTTATTAAGCTAAAAATGTATAAAAAGTACTGATCTCTGTGAGTCTTCCATTGCAGACTTCTGTCCAAGAAAACAAACAGCATCTTTCGTAACAAAACTCCTGCTGATATAATGTCGGATATTTACAATGAAATGCGACAGGAAGCTGAATGAGTCGACAACGTTCTGCATCTCGACTAGGGGTTTCCAACATTTTTTGCGTCATCGCCCACTTTCACATGGAAACTTTTCCCACCGCTAACTTGTATATTAAATTTTCAAAAGCATACCAAAATTGTTTGGTAAAAGTTTGTTACTGATTCATAAACTTTATGGTGTAGTAAAAAATAGCAAAGGGACGTAACAAATATCGCCGACTTATACGACGGCTGCTGCTGCTACCACCGTAATAAACAACACAAGAAGGCAAACTTTTTTTCGAGTAACATATGTTGAAATACCTTTTTAATACTCATAATCTTACATCGCCCACACAAAAGTTGAAATCTCCCACTAGTCAGCGATATCGCACAGGTTGGGAAACGCTGGTCTAGACAGACTGGACGCCAGAAATTTAAAATTTAAATCTAGGCGTTCCTCATTTTTAGCTTTTCTCTCAAAGTAGAATGATAACCGACGTTGCTGGATTTTTTTTCTAATCGAGTTCACCCCACGCAAGGCAGTAAAGCCACAGAGTCGCAAAGGCGTGGGATACTTCAAAACAAGAACATTGCTAAAGAGTAAGAACAGAGGAAGAGTAAGCAGGAGGACAGTAGATAGCGATTGACATCGCATTTAAAGTTTTGCAGATTGGAAAAGTTAGATTGGAAAGCTTCGAACCTAAAGGGAATTCCACAAGTGAGAAGTGCGAGAAAAGAAACTGTTAACATAGAATTTACGGTTACATCTAGCCAGCTCAAATGTAAATTGTCGAAATCTTGACATTAGTCTAGCACGAGTCTTAAATTCGAGAACTTAAGTGTCAAGACACTATAGCGAAGAACGATATTTATTTGTATTTATTTACAAAATGTGGTTCAAGGCCAAAATGGGGAATGGGTCTTAACTTTAAACTTAGCTAGCCACAAACACTGACCCAAACATACCACAATATTCCTAACACCAAAACAACGCATTCTTACTTACCTTTCTTACTACATCCACCATAATACCTCATTGTCTCTATGAAAGTCCTAACTAGTCCCTATATGTAAAATGTATTGTCTGTGCGGGAGGGCAATAAAACAACAATTTAAAAACTATCCCCAATGAGTATTGAGAATAAGAAAACAAAACTGTTTACAAGAAGCCAAATAAAATAGCGAATAACTCTTCCCAACAATTACCATGAAAGTATTTATAGAAAAGTCATGGGAGGCAATCTTACAGCAATGGGCAAGTGACTGAAGCCGAGACGCCAGGGCCAATAATATTGCTGATTTTTTGAATTTTATTAAAGATCTCTGGATACATAGCAGGAGCACCGGACCATATGTGGCAGCAATACTCTAAGTATGGACGAATGATAGACTTATAGATATGTAAGATAAATTCTGGAAAGAAGAACTGTCGAATGTGTTGTTTTTGTTAGACATTTTCATGACGGTCGTCTTCGAGTATAAAATCCAGGGGTTGGCAGTGAATATTTCGGAGACAGTAGGAAAGCGTAGTTCAGGTTCGCAGTGGATATCGTAGCAAAGTAGCAGAGCGTAGTTCTTCCTTTTATCATCTTCGCCTGTTAAATTTGCACTGGTCCTTCTGTAGGGTAAACAAAGATGGCCGCCTTTATACACGACGGATACAATGTTCTACGGCTTCTGATTGGTTAAACTTCTATTGGTAGACTATAAAGGGAGTTAAGTCTTTTGGATTGTCTCACTAGTCATATATGCACATATACCCATAAAACCGTAAAAGTTTTTAAGATTGAAAGGTTTTATTTGGAAACACCGTCGATCGAAACTTGAAGGTATTTCTAACTGAGCCCCACATCCAGGTTTATGTGTGTTTTTTTTAATGAAAACTCCTTCATAGCCCATTTCGCTGCGATGGATGTGTCTGGTAAACTCTTTATTAATTTGGTTGTCATGATGAGGTAGATTTGGCGACTTATACTTTTACCACAACGTCACATTTTGGGTGCACACTCTCTAACTGTTGTATCATACCTACGGACGATAATGGGTATGTACCCATTCATATAAATACAGTAGTAAATACTGTATGTTGGTCTACAGTGCCTTCAGGCAGAGAGGATCCCCAGACAAGACTATGTTGAAGGCAGAGTCTCGTCTCGGGAAACAGATACCCGAACCCGTTTTATACGGAGACTACGTGGAAATATTGGCCGAACCTATGGGCT
>OZ010593.1:20284436-20401936 GCA_963932145.1 Acanthosepion lycidas
ATTCGGAAATAAATTAAACTTTTCTGGGTAGATAATAATTATGATAATTATTCAAGATGTAAAAACCAATTCTTTTCGAAAGGATTTAATAAATGCTTTCAAAATATCAATGTTAAACAAATTATTTTTCCGAGAAGTGACGTAATAAAACAACTAAGAAGCAAGTTTTACTGAGTGTGAAAGAATATGAGAGAAAGAAAATCATTATTAAGGAGAGAGAACAATAAAAGAACAGGAATTAAGAAAACAGATGTTAACGATTGACATTGCATTTACATTTTTGAGGATCAAACTTGAGTGGAAAGCAAGAAGCCGGAAGAGAGTTCCATAAGATAGTTCCATAAGCGAGTTTTGTAAGGACCCGGAAGAAGGTTTCACAAAAGAGAAGTGTGCGAGAAGAATCTGTTAGCATTAGGCTCACGGTTACATGAGCCATTTCAACTGTAAACTGATGTGTACTACGAGCTAATCTAGTTTTCTTTGATGTGTTGTGCCGTTTTAGAATGTAAGAGATAATGGCTTTCGACAACTTCCTGTTCTTTGTAGCTCAAATTATTTTTTTCTTTTCGTTATCTCTCCTAATTCCTGTTCTGCTATCTGTTTACGCAAGTTCGATAGGTATTTTATACACTGCTTTCCTCTGACATGCTTACCTGCCTTCAATGAGTCTAGTGTGTGGCAAATTTTCCAAGTCGACTTTCCTCATAATGCGACCTAGAATTTTGATGTTATGGGTCCTTACCTATAACTATAGAATGAACTCTTCCTAACACTATGTATACTACGCCTCTCAAGAGGAACGAATCGAGCCGAGTTTCTCGGATTGACGGTCGAACTCTCTGCCTCTGAGCAGAGAGGAACCCGGACGAGTCTCGTTCGGGGAGGTTGACCAACCTGATCCCGTTTATACGGGTTCTACGGGCATTTTTTGGCCGAGCCTAAAGACTCGGGAAACCCACGTTAAACTCGGCCTTTTACCACATGCAACGCTCGTGGTGGGAGGCTAGAAGCTTCTCGGATTGACGGTCGAGGAAGCCGGACGAGGCTCCGCCGAAGGGCAGAATCTCGTTCGGGAAGGTTGACCAACCCGATCACGTTTATACGGGTTCTACGGGCATTTTTTGGCCGAGCTTACGGGCTCGGAAAACCCACGTAAAACTGGGCCTTGTGCCACATCTTTCCCTCGGGGAGGGGGCAAGTAAATAACGAATCGAGTCGAGCCGTTTCGGCTCGACGGTCGAACTCTCAGCCGCTGAGCAGAGAGGAACTCGGATGAGGCTCCGCCGAAGGGCAGAGTTTCGTTCGGGGAGGTTGACCAACCCGATCCCGTCTATACGGATTCTACGGGCATTTTTTGGCCGAGTCTACGGGCTCGAAAACCCACGTTAAACTCGGCCTTGTGCCATATGCAACCCTCGTGGGGGGGTGGCTAGATACCGAATCAAGCCGAGCTTCTCGGCTTGACGGTCTAAGTCTCTGCCTCTGAGCAGAGAGGAACTCGGATGATGCTCCGCCGAAGGGCAGAGTCTCGTTCGGGGAGGTTGACCAAACCGATTCTGTTTTTACAGTTTCTACGGGCATTTTTTGGCCGAGCCTACGGGCTCGGGAAACCCACGTTAAACTCGGCCTTGTGCCACATGCAACACTCGTGGTGGGTAGCTAGATACCGAATCGAGTCCAGCCGATAGTAGTTCACTCCAAACCAGACTGACAGTCATACTAACACCTTCCACATCTTGTATTATTATTTCGTGTAATATACCTTCGTTATTTCTACTCTTGTTCATGTTGTTCTTTCTTGGTCCTAACCTGGACCATAACATTAAGTATAAGTGCCCTTTTTGTTTTCATTTTCTCTAAAGCATTGCTTATATATCCAGTCCATGGTATTCTCAGCATCCTTCTGTAGAGCCACATTTCCGTTGCTTCGAGCCTTTACATCTGTGAAACTGCGCTTTAATTCGTAAAATGGAGATACCAAAGAGGAAAGCTTATTGCAAAAATTACTATAAAAATGTTTATAGAAAAAGCACAGGAAAGCGAAATTACGCCGGCGGGAAAGGTGCTGAATTCGAGATGCCAGGTCATGACCGATTATATTGCAGATTATTTTGGTAATTTTATTAAGAACTTCTAAAGAAATAGAAGAAGTGCAACACCTGATGTGACAGCAATATTCAATATTGAGTGTCAGATAGTGTCAATGGAGTCAAGATACCCTACATACTGAGCATTTCTTATTCATATGTGTCTCTTGGTCACCACTTATGACTTTTGATCAATGTTGGAGGCAGTGGACGATCCTTTTCTTTACTCTGTATGGATGGTGAAAGTCGAAGTTGAAGTATTGTCCGGTGAATATTGGCTTGCAGTATACGGATGTCTTGAACCTATGCTCTGTTCGAGATATTAGTATATCCAGGAATGCTAGTATAAGCAGTAGTCCACAAAGCTAGTGTAAGTAGTACCCTATAACATAACAACTAATCTCGGCACGTGACTGCAACCCCCACAAACTGGGATAACACGGTACAAGACGATAGCAACATCCGGAAAAAAGACAGTCTGCTTACCTAAGTGAAGGGCTTATCGGAAAAAAAAAAACTTCCTGAGGTCCATATAACATCAGGATTACCTTCAGGGTTGGTTCAATCCTACGCAGACATCTCTTCCGAGTAAGACCACTCATAGAGGAGAACATGATTAAGGACTGTGTGTACAACATCTCGTGCAGCTGTGGTAAGAAACATAAGGGAGAAACAGACCACACCCTTAAGATGAGACTGTAGGAAAAGCGTAACGCTGTAACACGAGTGGAAATAGAATAATTAGGCATAACTGATCATATAATGATAGAAAAGAAAAATCATCTCCCTCTGTGGGATGAAGTTGAAATGACAGACAGAGAACTTCTCTGGAAAATACGAAAACATAACGAATAGGCGCATATGCTAAGCCACAGAAAATCTTGTAAGCCGGCCAAATATAGACATTAATACAATTTGGGAACCAGCAATACAGACAGCTGGATTGGTTTCGTTTGTTTTATTTTACGGCATATCAGCGTCAATAGGTTATTTAATGGCGAGATTATTATTGCTGATAATATTTTTTTTTCCAAAATGTATTGCTGGCAATAATTTATCTTCAAAAATTGCTGGTAATAATTTTTTACAAAGTATTTCCTGTATTAAAGGCTATTTTTAAACTTTTATTGTGTTTTGACTCCAGTTTGGGAGTTAACTATTTGGCCATATCTGGGACCCTAACAGATGCTACCACACCGGCTCAGGGTAGATTCACATTCCTAAGAAAGCAACCATGCTACTAGAATGTGTACACACACACACACACACACACACACACACACACACACACACACACACATATATATATATATATATATATATATATATATATATATATATATATATATATATATATGTACAGATATGTGTACATATATGTGTGTGTATATATATATATTAGGCTGGTGCAAAAATAATGTTAAAAATACGTCAAAAACCGACATTAATTTTGCACCAACCTAATATATATATATATATATATATATATATAGGTTGCCAAAGGATTATACTTAAATGGCAGAATGGAAAAAAGTGCTCAATATTGCGTTGGTAAAGCTTTATTTTATGTCTGTCATAATCATCTAGTGTACACACAAAAATTAAAACAATCTACCCACACTATTTACATTGTTCGGACTATTGTCCTCATCTTTGTCGCCATATTTATCACAACGTTTCGGCCATTGTACACTCCGGCTTTCTTCGGGTGGTTGGAATGTCGAACTGAACCATTTATTTCGTTCGCTGGGATAGACTGTTCTACTTCCACGTGCCATGTCTAATGGATGTCAGTTATCTCATGTTAATTCCCCTCTGCAAGTTCTCCACTGCCTTAACAAGGTATTGAACTCACACTCTTTGGGTTCTGTCACTGGATCTAACTAACGCCTTTATCCACTATGCGTCCTTGAGGACATCTGTGTATGAATTTCTGGGACTTATAAACCTAATGTCTTCAGCAACCATTTTTAACAGTGCTCATATTGCAATTTTTGCTGTTATCATTGCATGTTTTTACCAGAGATCATATTGCAATTTTCGTTGTTATTATTGTTTTTCTCTGGCACTCCTTATTACTGGTTCCCATATTGTATTCATTTCTATGTTTGGTCGGCTCAGGAGATTTTTTGGCCTAGCATATGTGCTGATTTCTTATGTTTACGAATTTTCAAATGATGTTCTTTGTCTATCATTTCAACGTGATCCCACAGAGGGCGGTAATCTCCCTTTTCTCTCCATATGTGGTCAGTCACGCCTAATTTTTCCACTTCCCCTCGTGTTACAGCATTTTTGGTGTTCTTGAAGCCTTACCTTGAGGGGGCGACCTGTCTACCCTTTATATTTCTTTCCGCAGCAGGAGGAGTGATTTACTTGCTGGGGCGATAAAGGGAACCGACAGTTTTACCAGGATCTTTACCGATGGATCTTTTGTACAAGTTCTACTTGTGTTTTAGGCCCAATCGCTGCTCTGGGTACTGGGCTTCCCTGAGGTAACAGCCATTCATTACGATTGGTGAAAGTTCTGGATCTGATAGGTTATGGTGCAAGGTTACTTGTTTGTTCTTTCAGGCATTGAATGAGACTAGCCAGTATTTCCACCACTGAGCTGCTAGATTTAGATCAGAAGAGAGACCAGCCTCCAAGAAGCGACTTATATTGACGGCTTTTCTCCTTTCTTCTGGAATATTCCTTTCGCTAAAATTTGACCGCACACCCACCCACCAAATATCTTTTATAGAATTCTTTACGCTGCTCCCTCAACAAAATACGCCCATCTTAATCTCTTTAAGTCAAAATGAGTACAGCAAGAATGGAAATTTTAACACCTACAGGGCATATTGAAGGCAAATGGCGTAGAGGAAAACATTGAATAACAAATCTAACGAACGAATACCCTGCGTGCCAAATTATTATCGCAGATCAGTACGAAAATTTCAGTGATTGCCCAGGTCAGTGTTGCCAACATTGTGTGAAAATTTTGTGTGAATTGATTCGACGGTTTTTGAAATATTAGAAAAAAGTTATTTCGATAATAATTTGGCACGCAGTGTAGATGACAAGGCAAAGTATGAAATGTAAAGTGACAAATGCTTCGTAATGCTACAAAGGAAGGAAGCTATGGAGAACCGTTTTCACCCACGTAATAAAGTGTCATTGAATATAAAAAAAATGTAGAAACACGCTCTACTTGGGCATCCAATGTAGATAAGAATAAACAGTTTGTTAAAAATCACTCTATAGTAGGCGTCTTTATAAGATCATTGTAATTAGATAGATGTTAAAGAAGGTTTCTATAGTGGCAAACATGGATGAGTCAGATATCGTGGTGAATCAAGTTTAATATAAATAATATCTTTCTTTTGAAAACTGATTCTTTTTGGAACCTAAATAAAAATCAAGCCGTAATCTCAGAGAAAGAATACACTGGAATCCCTATGACGACTCCGGAAAGACAAAAATAAATACTAACGTAAAAAAAAAATAAAATAAAAGTATTCAAAGCTCCCAATGTAGTCTGCCTCGTTTTGAGAATTTATTACAGAGGTTTAGATATGTCAAAAGATAGGCACTGTAAAAACGGATTTCTTTTTGATCCGACTCTTGCTCAGCACAACAGAAATTATCTGTGTGATTGTTGATTTTTTTTTTTTTTTTTTTTTTTAGAAAATAACAAGTTGATCTTTCTAAGAAAGTAGGTACATCCGGGTGATTAGGTGATTAGTGATAAAGAAATAAAAGAAAAAAAAAAAGAGAGCAGAAGTTAAAAAATATGCATTAAGAATTAAGGAATGTATTAGGTTGGTGCAAAAATAATGTCGTTTTCTCACATGTGAGAAAACGACATTATTTTGGCACCAAACTAATAAATCACACGATTATTTACTGCCGTTTAAGACTAACTTATTTTGAATTTAAAAAAAAAAGGAACAAAAAAAAAAAAAAAAAGCAAAAAAAACAA
The DNA here is from genome assembly GCA_963932145.1 of Acanthosepion lycidas. NCBI lineage: Eukaryota > Metazoa > Mollusca > Cephalopoda > Sepiida > Sepiidae > Acanthosepion > Acanthosepion lycidas. The sequence continues at coordinate 20,290,485 of OZ010593.1, forward strand.
GCTACTTTAAAAATGATCTCATCTGAGTAAAAGTGAATGCTTCTAAACGCGTAGGACAATATGACGGTTTTCGTATATTTTATCGATGGATACTGATCGATCAGCAGACACTACATTTGGTTGAAATTTATAAAATCTTTCTGTGAAAGCAAGCTTTCAGGAATATACGTTTCTCCGTTCTAGTTAGTGCCGCCTTTCACGAGAGCGTTTCTCTGCGCCTGCTTGGTCTCACGCTTTCCTCTGATCTGAGGTGGATCAACTACATAGCTTCATCTACAGTGTCATTGAATATTAAAAAAAAATGTAGAAACACGCTCTACTTGGGCATCCAATGTAGATAAGAATAAACAGTTTGTTAAAAATCCCTCTATAGTAGGCGTCTTTATTAGATCATTGTAAATAGATAGATAGCTTCAATAGCTTCATCTACCGCAAAGAAAAGTTGGTTCTCTGTGTCACGCCAGAAGGTTTTTTCTCGTCTGAGTCCATCCTTCAAATCTACAAATCTACCATTCGTACTTCCATTGAATAAAGTTGCCATATATCGTCTGGTGCCCCTGCTGCTCATCTCGAGGTCCTCAACAAAATCCAGAGACGATATGCTATGTGATAGGTCCTGAGATGGCATACAAAAAATATTGTTCTCACGGGTATAACTGACACCTTACGAAGGTCTTCGTCTATGTAAAATATGTGTGATTTTTTTTTTAATTTCTCAGTCGAAAATGTCATGAAGTCATTTCTGAGCTTAGGTCTCTGGTTGGGACCCGGAAGGAAATGTGAATACAACACAAATTAAAGGTAATAATAATAATAATAATAATAATAATAATAATAAAAGAAATACAAAAAAATTGTTCCCACGAGTATAACTGACACCTTACGAAGGTCATCGTCTATGTAAAATATGTGTGATTTTTTTTTTTAATTGCTCAGTCGAAAATGTCATGAAGTCATTTCTGAGCTTAGGCCTCTGGTTGGGACCCGGAAGGAAATGTGTATCTATGTGTATTATTATATATCTACAAATAATATGTGGATTATTATATCTGCAAATATTTTCATTGCAGCTGCTCTGACGAGCTCCTTTCGCTGGTACCCAAACTTCATGAATTTAAGCGTGTTACCAGGTTGGTATCTAAGTCCCACACTTTCACTGTCGAAACAATTAAATATCACCTTTTCTGCTCCAAAAACCTCTTATCTCGCACTTGCTGACAGTGCAACTCCCTTCCTCTTACTTGCTTCGTTGATGGCTATTATCTTCAAGTATCCAAATGTAATGTCAATCGATATCTTCTGATGCCTTGATCGTGATCGCAGTCCATCTCTTTATCCTTTCCTCAAACCCCGCTCTTTACTCTTGCTCTCACTCTCTGTAACCCCTTGTGTGCTACTGGCACTCCCACTAGGCTTGGAGTGATATGCTTAAAAAAATAGTTGTTAATAGACTTTCCAGAAGTGATAACAGTTGGCATCCTACCCTTTTGTTTAAAGTAGTGTGGAGCGGGAACATCTTCATGTTGTTATTACAAAATACGACTTGGTAAGATAGATAAAATATGCTATCTTCCCCCCATAAATATGGAATCGGCTATTGCTCAACACTTAGTTGAGAATATAGCCTGCGCCAAGTCGTATAAAAAAAGAGTGGTTTAAAATCATTCATACGGCTGATTCCAACAATCGGCATCTGTCGAACTCTCTGCATTAGCAGAGAGGAACCCGGACGAGGCTTTGCCGAAGGGCAAGGTTTCGTCCGGGGAGGTTGACAGGGCCTGAACCCGTTTAGGCAGGTTCAAAAAGGCTATATTTTTGGCCGAGCCTACGGGCTCGGAGATACCCACATTAAACCGGCCTTGAGCTACATTCTATCCTCGTGGGTGAATCGATAAATATTGGCTGATTCAAACAATCGGCATCTGTCGAACTCTTTACATTAGCAGAGAGGAACCCGGACGAGGCTTTGCCGAAGGGCAAGGTTTCGTCCGGGGAGGTTGAGAGGGCCCGAACCCGTCTAGGCAGGTTCAAAAAGGCTATATTTTTGGCCGAGCCTACGGGTTCGGAGATACCCACATTAAACCGGCCTTGTGCCACATTCTATCCTCGAGGGTGGATCGATAAATATTGGCTGGTTCCAACAATCGTTGGAAGATTTTGGAATCAGTCTGTATAGGATTAAGGAAACCTTCTCTCTGCCGGCAGAAAGAATTTGTAAAGCCCCTTAATCTGTTGGGGGATATTTTATTTTAACTGTCCCTTGCTAATTTATTTACACATTATTTCCCCTCCCCTCGTTACAAGTATATACACTTGTTTGTTATTTTAGCGTGTTTCCCCCTTTTTTTGCTCTTTATTTTCGTTACTGTTCTTTTCGTTAATTAATGTTCCAACGATTGTCTCCTTCCTGATGAGATTGAAAGGGCTTTAGAGACTAATAAAATTAAAATCAATAAATTCCTTGTTTTTAAAACAGTATATATATATATATATATATATATATATATATATATATATATATATATATATATATAGTTGTATATTTAGACAGAAATCCTTCCTTTATGCATGTTTCATTAAAAACGACAGACGAGGTACTACGGTTAAGCTTTTTATTTAATTTTTCTTGTGTTCGAACAAGAGCTTTCTTTTCTGGACAAAGGCTGTTAAACAAGTTAGCGACATCGGCCCTTTCTTCTACTCTGATTTTATTTCGTCTCCAACCAAATATTGCAAAGACAAACCGCAACAGGGACTGAATGACGAGAGCAGGTTTTAGTGAAACTGGAAGCTTCTAGTCCTGAACCGGCACTTTGGCGGCGAATTTAGTCATCAACGCCATCATCATATTTTTATTATTTTTTTCTTCGGGTTACATGTGCTATTCATTTTAGCTGTTGCTGCTGTTGAAATTCCTCATATGATTTCTGTTATTTGTCGTTTGCGTCATTGCACACAGTAATGTGATTGATTAGCGCCAATTCACGAAGTTCGAAGGTGGATGTGTCTCGTTAAGACCTGCAGGCTTCATTCGTTCTGGTCCGTTTTTTAACCGTTCGTCTGAGGATGCGGTTGTATACAGCCTACAGTTTAGACAGTTTACAGTTTAGCAGCAGTCCGTTGCAGTTTTATAACTGGATTCTTCAGGTTTCATTCCATATATGCTGCAGAGGCAGGTCATGAAATCAAGTGTGTGGATCCCTTGAGGTCCCCTTTAAACAAATTCACGCCATCAGCACTTACTTAAACTCTGATAAGGAATGGGTGACGAGAGCAAGTCTTGGTGATAATGGAAACTTCTAGTCCGGAACCTGAACGTTGTCGACGAATTTAGTCATCAACGCCATAATCATAAAGGAAGCGATAAGCAAAGAAGATTTTCAGTTCTTGGATATGAGATAAAGCTGACGACGATAATACCTCCTACCAAAGATATATTCAATATGAATTATGAGCTATATCCTTTGTATGCAAGATTTGAAAAAATAATATATATATATATATATATATATATATATATATATATATATATATCGTTTGGAAAGGGTACATTTCAAGAGCCTTTGCGTGTGTACAAATTTATTTTTGTATTAATGAAAGTAGTTCGTCAAAGCAGTTACCATGAAAATATTTGTAGAAAAGACAGAGGGAAGCCACAACACATCTGTAAGAAAGGGACGACATGCCAGATCAGGACCTATCACATTGCGTATCCGTCTCTGGATTTTGTCGAGGACCTCGAGATGAACACCGAGGGAACCAGACCATATCTAGCTGCAGTATTCAATGCAAGGCCAAATATTTGATTTGTAGATTCTACTCTGATTTTATTTCGTCTCCAGCCAAATATTGCAAAGACAAACGTCAGTAGGGACTGAATGACGAGAGCAGGTTTTGGTGAAACTGGAAACTTCTAGTTCTGAACCGGCATGTTGGCGGTGAATTTAGTCATCAAAGCAATCGTATAATGGAAGCGATCAGCAAAGAAGTTCAATTCTTGGATATAAGATAAAGCCGACAAGACGATAGTTTAAGCATTTCTGAACGTGTTTGGCAAGTATGGTGTATCTATTCCATATCTCATATGCATTAAAATAAATAAAAAATCTTACTTATGAACGTTTTACACGAGCAAATAAATAAATAAAAAACTAATGTCAATAAAAACGAAAACTAAATATCCGGAGTAGTTTTGGTGTTAATGGTTAAAATAACATGATTTTGACTTGATCTAAGTTAAGTGAAACGAGAATATAATGACAACTACGCCATTATCCATCCCTTTTCTATGATTATATCTAAAAATTTTGAGCTCCTCGACTGTAAATCAACAAACACCGTTTCCATTAAGCGATAAACGACTCATAAGCATGAAGACCATTCTCTTCTGCCGTTCTGGGTAAGACAATAAACTACGTCCAACAGCAAGGCCTTTGATCAGGAGGTTTGGAAGAGCGTGGAACCACCCTCTTAATTGATGGTGTTCTCAGGTTCACCCTGACCTGGGGTGGCAGCACCTGTTAGGTTCCAAGTTATGGAAAAATAGTTAACCCCAAACTGGGGTCAAAACATTATGAAAGTGTAAAAATAGGTTATAATCCTAGCAATAAATTTTTTGGAGGAAAAATTATTACCAGCAATACATTTTTGGAAAAAATATTACCAGCAATAAAAAATCTTGTCGGTATTAAATAACCCATTGAAGTTGATATCCCGTAAAACAAAACAAACCAAACCAATATATACTGAGATAGATAGATAGATAGATAGATAGATAGCTAAAAAAATATTACCAGCAATAAAAATCTTGTCGCTATTAAATAACCCAGTGAAGTTGATATCCCGTAAAACAAAACAAAACAAAACAAACCAATATATACTGAGATAGATAGATAGATAAAAAATATTATTAGGTTGGTGCAAAAATAATGTCGTTTTTGACGTTAAAAATGCGTCAAAAAACGACATTATTTTTGCACCAACCTAATACCAGCAATAAAAAATCTTGTCGGCATTAAATAACCCAGTGAAGTTGATATCCCGTAAAACAAAACAAACCAGACCAAACCATTCTCCTCTAAGGACAGTTTGGTCTGCGGTTTACACTCCTTTTATCCGTTCCTGTCATTCTTTCCTTACTTCTAAAATATAACACCAGGTGACGCTACGCAAGAGAGATTTTTTTTTTCATTTTTTTGTGTAGAGAAGTAAAACTGCAATAATGAGTTAAGCGGCTTTAATCTTTTAACGTCGACTGTTTTGTAAATGAACCTCCCAGCTGGGGAAGATCAACCTTGTCTGAAACGAAGAATGTATTCAGTAACGTAAAAAAAAGGTCTATTTCTAACGAAACATAATTATTTTATTTTCGAACTTAATTTTATTATGCAACATTTTTACCGTATTGTAACACTATCTGCTTTCTTCCTTCAGTCTGTTTTATTACTTCAACCTCACAGAACCGCGTAATTGTTTATTAAATATATTCACTTAAAAGCAAAAATAAAATCATCTATGATAATAGCTAAAAGAATAGCAGAAAACGCTCGGTCCTACAGAATATGCGGATAATATATGGACATAAATTATATATATATATATATATATATATATATATATATATATATATATATATATATATATATATATACATATATATATATATACAATAAAAAAAAGAAAGAACAGTAAGATATATAATCCGGTGTTCTTATTGATATTTTTTATTTTTATTCTTACAAGGAAGTGCTCAATGTAAATTTGCAGAGCATAAATATTAACTGATTTAAAATATGTTTTTCCCTACACACTAATAACCATGTTTCAAAAATGGAAGCTAAAAACTTCAAATTTAATTATATAATTAAATTAAAAGCATTAGTTCTCTTTCATCTTCAAGCGAAATTTGAAATAACTTAGGTAAGATGAGAACGAATAGAATACAATTCTAACCTTCTTAACATTTAATTTAAAAGAGAGCTCAATACAAAGTAGAGCAATATTCTTTATTTTAGGATATTAAATCGAAAGTATGTCAAAATCTCTACATTTTCACATGTTTTCGATGTAATATACTAAAATACAGTATATATATATATATATATGTGTGTGTGTGTGTGTGTTTGTATATATATGTATATATATATATATATATATATATATATATATATACATATATATATATATATCTCTCTCTATATATATATACATATATATATATATATATATACAAACACACACACACACAAACACACACACACACACACATATATATATATATATATATATATATATATATATATATATAGGGACCTTCACTAATTCGCGATACCTAAGGGTTAATAAGAATTTTTAGAAATGAAAAATCTTTCTTGAGGATTTCATGTTAGCTTTAATTGAAAGCTAAAATATTACATTTACTATGCTCAGTAAGCAAAATAAACTGGTATATTTGAAACAGAAATTATATTTATATTAATTGGAATCGATTTTTTCCAAATTAGCTGATCACCACCTATTCGTAGTGTCTTTCATCGCAATTCAATTGTTTTTGTTAAACAAAAATGTTCCAAAAATAAATTCTACTTTTCTGAAACTTCATTTGAGGAATATTAGTTGATTTAAGGTATAATTAATCTGATTTGAAAGAAATATTATTTATTGAAGTTTAGAATACCTCAGAAGTGATATTTTAAGAAAACAGTAGCAATGCTTTTTAGCTGCTAGTAGCCATGTTTACGTGTTTGACGAGGTGATGACGGATTAATTATTGTTCTACGGAGACTTTATCTGTGAAAAATAATTTAAGAAAATGACGTGAGCGCCTTTTTTTATATAATGTTTTAAGTAGTCAGTAATCATAAAAATGTTGGATAATATTCTCCGTATTCGCATTTTAGAAATGTTGACTTTAAATTCACTATAGTCATCGATGTTATTTTCTGATAATGTAGTATATTGTCGACCATACTTTCAAAAATTAGCACGTTACATAATATTTAATATACATTAAAAATTATCTTAAAAATCTCGGTGAATTATGATTTGAATTAAGCTTTTAAATTTTGGATTAGTAAATATAATTTCACTTAATAACAATAGCACCTAACGCAATTAAAGCAATGCAGAAATTTAAAAGATTTGAAAGTTCATCAATTAATATAATTAAAATTAAAAATAATTAAAATAAGAAAGGTAATTCTTGTAAAAGTTTATTATTCATGGGATTTTTTTCTTAAGACACTAGTGTCTTTAATAAATCTTATTTATAAGCGCAATTAAAAGCTTTTCTAATGTAATAATAACAATTTTATTGCATTTTTTTTGTTTTACTATTCGGAGCAGATTTTCGGGAAATGTGTAATAATTTGGAAAAAATGGATGATTTACATTCTCCCAGGAGCTCTGTTTTTGAGTAATAAAAAAATTGCGATCAAAATTTAATTTCTCGAAATTTCATGAATTTAAGTAAATCGGGTGGAGTGGGGGTAACATATGTAAAAAATATTTTACTAATATTTACAAAAATAACGAACTCGATAGAAATTCGAACTCTGCTCTCCGATTCCTTAATCTGAGCAACTATCCATTAACCTACCTACCTACCTACCTCTCAACCTACTTAGTTACTTACTATCTATCAATCTATTAATTAAAATTTGCACAATACAAGGCTCGTGTGTCATCAAGGTAGAGAGTTACTGTTAACATTGTAATAATGCTTTGGGTGTGTGATGTGAATTAAAGTAGTCTGAAGTGAATTAATGTTATCATGTGGATTATGCTAGACCTGAAGTAAATTAAACATTTTTCCAGTTTTTGTTTCACTCTCTTTTGTCTTGAGTCAACTTCGCACACACACACACACACATATATATATATATACATATATATTCACATATCTTGGATCAACAGTCTCTAATGATGGAAAAATGGAGAGAAATCCTATCCACAATAGCCAAAGCCATCAAAGCATCCGGTAAACTTAAACATACGTTATGGGACACCAAAGACGTGAAACTTTGTAAAGATCGACATTCACATATCAGTCGTCCTATCAGCCCTTCTCTGTGATGTTGAAATTTGGACTGTGTATCACAAGCACATAAATCAACCTGACGCCTTTCACCTGCGCTGTCTTCGTGCCATTGGTGATATAAAATAGGATGACAGATTCAAGAATAGTGCAATACAGAAGAGATGTAACAACATCACAGGCATTGAAACTATTCTAGCAAAGATATAACTTAGGTGGGCTGGTCATGTTGTGAGAATGGATGAGTCTAGGCTTCCAAAAAAGGTGGTGTATAGACAACTACCAAACTCCAAGCGTTCAGGACGTCCACTCTTACGCTACAAAGACAAATTGAGAGACAACTTGAAACGTCTCAAATTTGATCTAAAAAACCTGGGAAGCCCATGCATCAAATCGAAAGGAGTGGTGTAAGACATGTTTCATCAAGGTTTTTGAAGTCAGTAAACTGAAACACCGTGATCAGCTTTGTCAAGATCTGAAGCAGACATGCCATAAAAATCGTGCTTTAACAAATTTCATCTCTCAGTGTGGCTTTGTCTCCCGCAGCAAGGCTGAGCTAGTATAACACTTAAGAAATGAAAATGTCTTTCCCTTACCTGATTTTCTCTACAATAGCCCGTGCTAGTATGCATAAGTGTAAAACGAAAGGTATCATCCAATGCTGACTCTGATTTATCGTTCACGATAGAATAGTCTACCACACACACACACGCACATATATATGTGTGTGTGTGTGTATAATATATATATATATATATATATATATATATATATATATATATATATATATATATATATATGTATGTATATATGCATTTTTTATATACTATTTATATAGTATATATGCGTGGTACTTATTGGAAAGTGCTCAATATCAGTGATAGATCTAACGCATTTAGTTGGATTGATGTGAGTATATGAGCCTGGGTTTCATGCTATCTGGGATCGTCAGACAAACTCACATCAATTCAACTACACACACACACACACACACACACACACACATATATATATATATATATATATATATATATATTTAAATTGTGTGTATTTAGGCAGCATCTTTTCATTCATACACGTTTCATTAAATAATATAGACAAGTGTTGTCTATTTATTTTATGTAAATTTTTTTTTGCAAATCGCTTACTGGGGGAGAATAATTATTGCGAAGAATTAAGTTGGATATACTAGATTTAGTGTAGTATATGATTAATTTAATTTTTTTGCTACCATCTGTAGTTGATATATTAGAATATACTAAATTTTTTAGTATATTTTCATCTTGTTTATAATTACTATGCATTTGATTACGATATAGGAGATTAATATGTTTGAGATCAGTAGAAGCAGTATTATGTACAATTTTCTTAGTATTGAGATTTCTAAGAAAGCATCTTATTTGTTCATCAACTATATAGTTTGGAAAGCTATTGTTAATAAGTGTCTGTTTTATATTTTTTAGTTTACTGCAAAAATCTGTTTTGTGGATGAATTAGTTTCTGCACGATGTATTAGATTCTTTATAATTGCTATTTTGTAGTAATAGGGGCATTCGCTCTTGTAGTTAAGTGTACATGAATTTATGCTTGTAGGTTTTTTGTATGGCGAAATAATAAATTTCTTTCTTCGTTCAACGATAATGCTATTAAACTTATCAGATGTTACGAAAAAAATTTACATAAAATAAATAGACAACACTTGTCTATATTATTTAATGAAACGTGTATGAATATATATATATATATATATATATATATATATATATATATATGTATATTCTAGCTGAATTTTATTAAACAACATTTCTCTAATGCCATCGGTCATTCTTCAACTTCATTATTCCATCCTCCCTGAAATTATATCGTTAATTTTGTTTTTTATATTTACTAAAATTCACATAAAACAAGGCTCGAGGGCCAATCAAGGTAGAGGGTTACAGTTAAAAACGGTAATGACGAATAGAATGTATATGTCTGAAAGAGTATCTGGTAGGAATTGAAAAATTATACGGTTAAGGAAGATAGATAATGTTTGACTTTATGAGGTTAAGTTTGTAGAGTTCAAGGAAACATCAATACAGGTGTTTGTGACAAAAAGGGTCGTTTTTTTAGGGAAAAAAATATCTTTTTTTAACATTTGGAACACATGGGTAATGAAGACGTTTCGACTCTGTGGAAGTAGCATATCGTATCCTAGCAGGGATTGATCGCAAGTAACAAATGCAGATCAAGCGAGAGAAAATGCAGCACCCTCCACAGTATCGTAACTTGATTTATTAATGATGTTTTCTGACTAATTTCGATTCTTTCTAGGATGTTCCCTTTTTTGAAATACTTCGTAAGACTCTTGGATTTTTTTTCTAGATCTCTATCACAGTGAGGCACTTTATTTTTCAAATTTACACTTTCATCTAGCATTTTTTTCTGTGATCTATGGAAAATAAAATAACCAATCATCTTCAATATCCAATCATATCAGTCCCGTGAGGGTGTGTCGTCATAGTGCTCCTACACAGCAGATCCCCTGTTTAATTTCCTTCCCGATATCTGAGTTGAAAGCTAGGGAGTTGCGCGTATTGGACAAGGAGGCCTGTAAGATCCCTCCTGTCTCCAGGTCAAACCACAACCGATGTCCTCAAACTTGAAGGCTTGCTTTTGGTCACGGACATGTGGTTGTCGATTCCATCGAGGGATGGACTCCAGACTAGGAATCTTTCCACCCAGTGATTCCGTACCATCACTGAACCGGATACATACATAGCGATAAAGCCCTGTGTATTCTCTTGGGCTAGATGACCGTTGACGCTACAAGAAATATTATCTGCTCTTTAATGAGTATATTGGAATCAACCCTCCTCAAAATAAAAGCCGGGTCGGGGGAACCGTTTTAATTGCCGGCAGCACGACAACATGGCAGATAGCAATGGATATCACGGTACGATAATCACTACTAGAAAAAATAGTCTTCTTTTTGCTTACAATGATACATCTGTACTCGATTTAGAAGTGTATCGAGCAGCAGAAAGAGGAGGAGGTGGTGAAAAGAAACAAGAGCAGAGTTGTGAGAATTAAGGACATTGCAGTCACATGGTTCCCAGCAGGGATCATGGGATTTTGGTGGGATCTAGAAAATTGCGATTGCATTATCTACAGAAACCCACTAAAAGTGGGCCAACTAACTGTTCAATAACTCTGCAGCACTCGATAATGTACAGCCAATATTTGCATATGGAATCAAGTGTATAAACCAGTCCACCGTTTGTCTAGAGATTTAAATATAAAACCGAGTAGTAGTTACCTATAAAATGAATTATGAACACACCCAATGTTTCTGTATCAAGTATCAGGTCATCCTATAAGTTCTGTCCGAATTTTAACTTTTTGTTAAAATGAACGAAATTTAAAGAGTATTTTATAATATCTAATGGAGCTGAACATTATTTTTATGTTTAGATGCATTTAAACTGATCAAATTTTATTTCAGAGAACAATAAAATTAAAATTTTGTTTGATTAAAACCCTGCTAACATGGAAGTACCCAATAATCATTTGAGGCACATAATGCTTTATGAGTTCAAGTAAGGAAACTCAGCAGCCGAAGCGGCTAGAAACATTCACTCAGTTTATGGAGAGGAATGTAGGAATGAAAGAACTTGCAGAAGATGGTTTGCAAAATTCAGAGGTGGAGATTTCACCCTTGAAGATGAAGATCGAATCAGACGTCCAGTTGAGTTTGATGAAGACCTTCTTGAAGCAGCCCTTGAAGAGAATCCTGCTTTATCAGTTGAGGAATTGGCAGTGGTTCTCAGTTCAAACTGTCCATCGTCATTTTCAACAACTTGGAAAAATTCCTAAACTTGGAAAATGGGTGCCTCATGAATTGTTTGAAAACAACCTCAAATCCCGAGTTGACATCTGCTCTTCTCTCAATTCTCGCCAACTTGTTTCATCTTTTTTTGATAGACTTGTAACTGGTGACGAAAAATGGATTTTTTATCGAAATGTTAAGCGTCGTAGACAGTGGCTTGGTAAAGAGGAAGGACCCCAGCCACAGCTGAGAAGGGAACTTCATGGGCAAAAGTTTCTTCTTTCAATCTGGTGGAATCGCCAAGGAATAATCCACTTTGAATTCTTACCACTTAATGCAACAATTAATTCTCAAATATACTATCAGCAATTAGAGCGTTTGAACCAAGCTTTAAGGAAAAAAAGACCTACTCTAGTGAATCGAAAAGGGGTGATGTTTTATCAGGACAATGCGCGACCCCACACAGCAAGAATCACGTCACAAAAGACCGAAGAACTTGGTTGGGAGAAAATTCCTCATCCACCTTATTCTCTCGTTCTACCATTTATTTCCTAGCTTACAGAATCATTTGGAAGAAACAGCTTTTGTAACACAGGAAGAGGTTAAAACTGACATTTGTGAGTTCTTCGAATCAAAGCCAAAAGAATTTTACAGTAATGGAATTAGTAAGCTTGTTAATAGATGGAAGAATGTCATAGATAATCAGGGAAAATACATTGTTGATTGAATCTGTAATTAAATGTAACATTTGGTTACGTGTTTTCTTTATTCAAAATTTGGACAGAACTTATGGGATGACCTGATATATACCCAACTAAATTTGCCCATTAAAAGGCAGTTTTTGGCAGTAAATCACACAAAATCTTGTTGAAATCGTGTTGAAATATTGTTAAATCTATTTGCCCCAAACAAGTAACAGCAGATTCTAACAAGTACAAGATATACATAGAAAAATATCAGGTGCTCCATTTTAAATGGAAGAATTAGCGAGCTATCGAAGAAGTGAATGCTGTCGAAAATCTGCATTATGTTCTAGTTCCCCCGCTGTTCATCTCGAGGTTCTCGACAAAATCCAAAGTCGGATATGCCATGTGATAGGTCCTGACCTGGCATCTTGACTCCAGTAATTTTCTCACAGACATGATGTGGCTTCCCTCTGTCTTCTTCACAAATATTTTCGTGGCAACTGCTCCGATGAGGTGTTTTTAATGGTACCCCAAACTGCATGAATTTAAGCGTGCAACTAGGTTGGCATCTCGGTCCCACACTTTTACTGACGAAACAGTTAAATGTAACCGCCTCTTCTACTCCAACAGCTTTTTCTCTCATACTTCCCAGCAGTGGAACTCCCTTCCTCTTACTTGCTTCCCTGCTAACTATAATCTCCAAACATTTAAATGCAATGTCAATCGACATCTTCGGATGCCTTGATCTTGATTTCAGTCGTTCCCTTTATCTTTTCCTCAAACACCCCACTTTAATCTTACTTTCACTCTCTGTAAACCCATGCGAGGTAGTGGCTCTCTCACCTTGCTTGGAGTAAAAGGCTTAAATCAAAAACAGTCCAAATATGCTGGGATATTGAAAAACCGCGGAGAAGGGTGGTACTTAACCTCCAGCGAATGCCACCAGATATTGCTAGACTGAAATGATTAAAACGTTAATAAAAGGATTAAGGCTCATCAACCAACTGTCAGCATACTGAGGAGTATACAGTACCTACTCCATAATCCGTACCTTGATATTACAGACTTCGATTATCCGTACCTCGATATTACGGACTTACAATTATTCTGACAAGAAATCAAGAGAAATCATTGAAATAATGTTAATATTTTTCAAATACCTGACCTAAACCCTCGACTCGCTGTATCACTCCAGTAAGTACCTGACCTGCCATGCTCTATCGACTAGATTCAGATCCGTTTCTGCTACATCTGGGTAGGTAGGAGCTTGCCCAACCCTTACTGTTCAGCGTCGGCAGAGCTCAAAAGCGTTTACGCGGTCTTGTTGCGATTAATAGTTTTCCATTCTACAGCCACTTTCCCTCGTTACTAACCTCTCGCTACTCTATCCCTATTTACGTGGCAGTTGTTCGTGCGAACTACAATTCTCGGTTTCACCCGTTCAGACCTTCACAACTAAGACGCGCTAGACCATAATGTACGTCGATGAATCTACTGATCCGTATTCTTTTCATATTCCATTGGAAGAGAGGAAGTTCCACTCAACCAGCTTCTTTCCCAGAACTGTTGCATTATGGAACGGACTCCGGAAAAGATGCTTTTCTTCTCACTGCAATCTTAACATTTTCAAGTCTAGAGTCAACCATTATCTATCGTGCATATCCTCATAGTATGCGCCTATAGGTTCATACAACTGTCTCATATAATAAACACTACCTTGAGTGGTTCTTTACTCGGAATTTGTATTGGATGAGCAATAGTAAAAAAATAAAGTATTTTGAGAATTAAAAACCGACTCAATATTCAAAATTTAAATTTCAAACAACGAAATAATGATCATCCCTGACAAATATATAAGCTTACAAATACAGCTTCAGGAATTACGCTTACAAATTTAGTTTCAGGAATTAGTCCTAGAAAAAAAGCATGGCCATCTCTAAACAGACAAAATTGACCCATTTGTTCATGAAAGATAAACTGAAAAAAATCTTGGAAAAGTTATTTGATCATGAAAATGTTACATTTTGTCAGAAAACGACTATTTTTTTTTAGAAAAAGTATTTTTCGTATCAGAAAAAAAGACTTTTTATTCAATACTTTTTCGGTATTTACTTATATGGATTTTTGAATTATCAGAAAATTATTTTTGTAATGCAGAGTGTTCGGATAATCTAAAAAGTCCTGTAGTGGAGATATGAAGAGTCTTTGGCTATGACCAATATGAATGACTAACGTTAACTAATATGAAGAAATACTATTAAAATAAATACTATGACATAAATACTATTAAAAACATTGAAACTATTCAGATTCCATTTACTTGGAAATTTGGAATGTTGTATGTATCTCACCGCAGATGATTCAAGGATAGACTTTGCACTCAATTTCACACCAGACCCTCCAAGAAGCCAGGTGCAGGGTACACCTGACTGATGTCCTCTTAGCCAAGGCAGGTGATCCGTGCTTCACTCGATGACAATGACTGCTCTGACATGTGAATACTTGATCGTCCCAGTTGCGACTGGAATATCCACGCGAAAGGAAGAATTCTGTGACAGATATATAAACTCCAAACTCAGAGAGGAGAGTGGCTTGCATCCTCGCGAGAATAAGAATAAATGCTCGAAGCAGTCACCAAAGACATACACCTGTTGCCCGAGATTAAAGTAATGTAGTGTTTCATGGTAACATTCAAGGTAGAATAATGCAATGGCTTGCCGGTTACTTTTGCACCCGGGATGTCGCGGTTATCCCGTACCTCTTTTCCGAGGCGGATTTGTTTCTGGAGTTACCTTCTGCTAGCCTTTGCCTACATAGACAGAACCTACATGACAGCAGGTCGTTTGAATTCAAATTTTCCTTCTACTAGACTGGTTCTCATCCAATACTATAGGACCCAGTCTCTTCTGTTATTGACCAGTATCTGCGTACAGAACAGATGGATTCATACCTTTCCCAAGGGTATTAGTACGAAAGTGAATGGGATCAACTGAACTGGAATACGAACACGGCTCGCTGACTTCACAATCCGAGCCGATAATCACCGTACGACAAAGAATGAATTTATAAATTATTTTGGCAAGAACCACGGATTTTCCTTTCTTTTCCAAGTTCTTTCTTATCATTTCTGTTTTCTTTATTCGTTTTGTGCCAAATCTGCAGCCGACATTGCCTATTGAGGAGATACCACACTCTGTGAATGAAGGTTTATCATCAAATATTTATAGAGATATTGTTTTCTTGAGCAGAAATCAATGGACAGACGCAGCGGAGAATAATTTGTTCAATTCTTCATTTAAATCACTATTTTTACTATTGACATATTTGTCTCAGCAAAGATTTAGATAAATTGTGAAATGCTAAAAATAAATTTATTCGTCATTTTAAATTAAATCTTAAACTGATAGCAAGATTTCGAATATTAATAAAATATATATATAAAAATATATATATATATATATATATATGTGTGTGTGTGTGTGAAAGTGAACATTGAAGTCAGCACTCAGAGGCGACAGGCTGTTTAATGCTAGGCGCAATCGGTAGCCTCACTTAATCTGTCGCCTCTGAGTGTTGACTTCAATTTTCACTTAAATATTCACATATGCTCTATCCGTGATAGTGAGCACTTTATACCATAAATATACTACACCTTAAAACTATATTTCTTCATATATATATATATATATATATATATATATATATATATATATATATATCCTCATATATATATATATATATATATATATATATATATATATATAGAGAGAGAGAGAGAGAGAGAGAGAGACACACACACACACAATAAATCTATAAATATATGTATGCTATAAAAATATATAAGTGATAAAAATTTGTGGGGATTCGAATCGTTTATAATAATTCATTGAGCCTAGAAGATTCCTCAACAGAATGCAGAAAGCACTTGGCGGCCTAATTGGGACTAATTATCAGTACGCATCCACTACCGCACCGTTACGATACAAGGGAGGCGTCATACCATTAAACCAATGGGCCTCAGTAACGAAGAAAAAAACTGACTAGACTTGATATAGCGTCGCTACTCACTAATTACGTTGGTTATACTCATCCAAGTATTCGAAACCCTATGGCGTGTGGCCCAAGCGCCAATTCTTCTTTTGACAAGCCGCTACCTTCAGAGCATTAGAAGCTGAATCAAGCAAGGATATACAAGTAAGAGGGATTTTGTGGGGTTTGAATAATCAAATGGTATGACACTTGCGTTGTATCTTCATTTTCCGGGTTCGATTGTGGATGTACACTGCTGATGAGTCCCAAAAAGGACGAAACGGCCGTTCAGTGCTTTCTGCGTTCTGTGGAGGATTCTGCTAGACTCGATGAATTACAATATATATATACATATATATATACATACATACATATACACACACACACACACGCACACACACACACACACATATATATATATATATATGCGTGTGTGTCTGTGTAAATGTGTGTAAATATGTGCGTATCTATGTGTGTGTAAACACGCAGTATATACTGCATATATATGCACACACATACAGAGCAATTTTCCCTACAAATATAGAAAATTATAAAAAAAAGTTACATATGTCTGTGTGTGTGTGTGACAATCATAATCTTACAGTGTAGGTGTAACCGGCTACGATTGTTCTGCGAGCTATGCACGTGTTCTTCTGTAGGGCAGGTCGATTTTAGAACCATGATATTGCACTGAATTTGAACATTTATGTTTGACCTAATAATGACACATAATGCTTGTTTTTTTTTTTCCAAATCGTTACCATTGTTTTTCAGGAAACAAGTTTAAGTTTAGGTTCAAATTTGGAGCATTGGAAATTAATTCTGGTGATCAGTCACAGATTTAACGCTGTCAAGAAATTCCGTATCCTTATAGAAAACAAATATTTATATATCATTTAAAATGTTTTTTTGTTTTTTTTCAAACGCAATATTTACCTTGTTCTCAATAAATCAAAGGGAAATAAATCAAAATTATGAATTATATGAAAATATTAACTTAATAAACGCAAAATGGAGATTAAATACAATGTATAAATAATAAATATATCTAGGTCGTGGAAAGCGATGAAAATCGATTCCTTTTTGGTCATGTAGAATTTAGGTTTTGTTATTTTTCAGTGGAAAACATTAAACTAGTTCTCAAAAAAAGTAAGCACCAAAAAAATCCTAAAAAAGAAATGTCTTCATTTTAAATCAACGGAGGAATTGTAGTATATTTCGTTTTTGAATCTTATCTCGGAACTTTCTTTGATGGGTATTATTTAACTTCCCATCGTTATAAACATTTGCCTTCGAATACTGTTCGTTTGTGACTATGAAATTAGTTGTTTTCTATTTTTATACAACAGACTTAGATATTTGATACAAAATTAAACATTTTCTTTAATCTACATCATTTTGTATTTTCGTAGTGATGGCATTTATTAAAATGCCTGTCGTTTTGTTTATTTCCGTGGAAGATGCTATTGCCCTTTTGAATTAAATTATCGGAGTTAACTCCTCCTTAATTCTCCAAATATTTCACTAAGTTACGTTCTACCTGCACTATAAATACTTGGCGATTTCTTTTCTCATTCTCTTTCTACTTTGCATTTCAGCGGACACATTTCAAAATATGTTCTCTCGCAATGATCTACGTTTTCGTCCACTTGTAGGAAAACGCCATGAAACAGACTTACACGTAGGTAGGAACATTATTCACCAACATACAAACTCTTTACGTTCACACACAAACACAAATGTTGATGACTTTGTCACTTGTAAATTTGTTGTTTAATATATATATTCGTTGATATATATATATATATATATATATATATATATATATATATATATATATATATATATATCGGTCATGTTTGTTTTCTTTACATCTTCGGTTGAACTCAACTTGAGTCCGCCATTTTCTTGACCTTCTTCTAGCAGGAATAAACAGCACATGTTCCTAATTCAACAAAACTCAAACGCACGCGGTTCTCTACATATATTACTATAATATACTTTCTTTCTATTTTTCTTTTTTCAGAATTACTTTAGAAATTTTATTAAAATAAGGTAATACTATTTATATTATTCGGACACTTGTCCTCATCTTTGTTGCCATATCTATCACAAGGTTTCTTCAGGTGGTTGAAATGTCGA
Organism: Acanthosepion lycidas; assembly: GCA_963932145.1. Lineage (NCBI taxonomy): Eukaryota > Metazoa > Mollusca > Cephalopoda > Sepiida > Sepiidae > Acanthosepion > Acanthosepion lycidas. The sequence goes on from OZ010593.1 coordinate 20,309,185, forward strand.
ACTGATCACTTTCTTTCGACTCCCTGGGGTAGACTGTTCTAGTTTCACGTGCCATGTCTAATGGATGTCAGTTATCAGTTATTTCCTCTTAATTTACCTCTCCAAGTTCTCCACTGCCTTCACCAGGTATTGAACTCACAACACTAACCAACTGTCACTGGATCTAACCAACGCCTTTATCCACTGTGCCTTGTATCCTTAAGAACATCTGTTTATGAATTTCTGGGACTTATTAACTTAATATCTTTAGCAACCTCATATCACAGGTTTTGCGATATTCCAACCACCTGAAGAAGGCCGGAGCGTACAACGGCCGAAACGTTGTAATAAATATGGCGACAAAGATGAGGACAATAGTCCGAATAATATAAATAGTGTACATAATACCTCATGTCAAAAATATAGACAGATAATGAAAAGCCGAAATGTTGTAATAAATATGGCGACAAAGATGGGGACAATAGTCCAAATAATGTAAATAGTGTACATAATACCTCATGCCAGAAATATAGACATATATTGAAGGGCCGAAACATTATAATAAATATGGCGACAAAGATGAGTACAATAGTCCGAATAATGTAAATAGTGTACATAATACCTCATGTCAGAAATATAGACAGATACTGAAGGGTCCAAACATTGTAATAAATATGGCGACAAAGATGAAGACAATAGTCCGAATAATGTAAATAAAGTACATAATACCTCATCTCAGAAATATAGACAGATATAAATAGGGTAATGTTTGCACTTGTCCTCCTCACAAGAATTTAATGTTAATTCTATGCTTGTTTTTCTATTCTTTGTTTAATAATTAAACTTTCATTTGAACTAGCTCATGTTTTAATTTTCAAAATTTAAATTTATTGAGAAATATAAATTTACTTCAGATAATCCGCCATTCTCTGGTAAATAATATTGTGGTATTTTCCATCTTATTTATCATGTATAATGTTTATTAAACCTATATCCACATTTTGAAATTTCAGGTTCACGTTATATTTAAAAGCTTAGAGAAAAAAAAACCGTTTTCAATTTAGAACTATTGACGAATATGCTGACTAAAATATCAAAAAAGTACAGTTGTAGCAGGGAGATTAGACTAGACAGGTAGATTGAAAGATAGCAACACAAATACACATTTTAAAATTTCAGGTTCCCATTAAAGAAAGCTAATATTTAAAAGCTCTGAGAAATAACGGAACCAGTCCAGTTTCCAATTTGGAAGTATTAACGTATATGCTGTCAAAAATATCAAAAAAGTGCATTTCTAGCAGAGAAATTAGACAGGCAGATTGAAAGATTGCAACACAAATAAACATTTTGAAATTTCAGGGTCCTGTTAAACAAAGCTAATATTTAAAATCTCAGAGAAAAAAAATGAAACAGAACTAGTTTCCAATTTGGAACTATTGACGTATATGCCGTCAAAATTATCAAAAAAGTACATTTCTAGCAGAGAAATTAGACAGGCAGATTGAAAGATAGTAACAAAAGTATTATATTGTTTTTGCCTCTACGTCAGATATTTTCCACCAATGTTTTCCAGTGTAGAAACAACCGATTACAGTTTTTAGCCACGGATACAGTCTATGGGAATTAATTAATTGCAGAATTGATAAGGACACTTTATGAGGTTAAGATTGTAGAGTTCATGGAAACATCAATGCGGGAGCTTATACCAAAAAGAGGGGAAAATATCTAATTTTCGTTTGAAGTAAATTTAAGGTCTTATTTGACAGCACAATGATTTAGTAATATAGTGTAACCCGGATATAAGACAGTTGTCGGGACCGGAGACTAAGTCTCTTATATCCGGGTTTCTCTTATATCCGCGTTTGGTCTATTTTGTTTAGGTAAGTCTGGCTCTAATTTGGGACCAGAGAAAATCGCTCTTATATCAGGGTTTCTCTTATATCCGGGTCTCTTATATCCGGGTTACACTGTAATGTGTGTTTCTTGCTTCTTGTCCATATAGAATTTATGAAGCTTCATTAATTTAACTACTTTCCACACTTTGCCAATTTACAGATAAATTCGGCAACTCCAATGCTGTTCCACTCATTAAAACCTCTTGCAGTTCATTAACTAAAAAACCTTTTGCAAACACATGTGCGCAACCTCCATTTTATGGGAAGTTAATCAAATTTGACCAGCGTGTCGCTTCAGAATTTAATGTATTTTTTTTTTTTAATATCTTCTTCGGTGGCTCGCTACTTCTGAAGCAAAAAATATTTTTATGCTGTAAATTTTGTAATGGAACATTCCGTTTTTTCAGTCGATTCGATTTATTATCTGGATCATGTTGAAAACATGGTTGTCGGTTATGGGATTTACTATCCTTTTTTAATTTCAAACCAATTAACAGCATATATTTCAATGATAAATTTTATAAGGCTCTACAATTTATCGTAGAGTTCTGGTAGATAGGCACTTTTTGTACATAAACACTTCAACTTGATGGCTAAAGTAAGGCATCTTGTTTGACTTAGAGACCTTGTTTTCCAGGTAGTATATCTAATGTTCACTTTCCTTTCGAGAAATTCCTGCTACATAGTCTAAGAGCAGTCTCTGATCTCCTCTTAAAGCCTCCATTGCCGTTGTCGTAAGATATAAGTTACCTAGCGTGCCACTGTTAATATTAAATTCTACCTAGAGAAAATCCTGGTAATCATTTCCACACAATTTCCCAAGAGGACCGGTAAAAGTAGTAAGGATTCTTGTAGTGCCATCAATGTACTTAAAAACAGTGAGCAGCCAATGATGTGCAAAATTCTTTTATGTTTTTTCTCCAGAAGTGTAATAAGACCTGCCTCACAGACAGTGTTTGTACTGATATTGTCCATAAGAACTTCTTTAATAGATTTTACGCGGTCTATATTACTGAGTTGAGGTATTATAATTATTTACATTATTTACATTGTTCGGGATGTTATCTTCATCTTTATTGCCCCGAGGTTTCAGTTGTACGCTCCAGCCTTCTTCGGGTGATTGGAATTTCGAACGGAACCCTTTATTTCGTCCACCGGGGTAGATTATTCTTGTTCCACGGGCCATGCCTCTTCCGGGTGACTCAGTTATGTCCCTTTAACTCAACTTTTTGTTCACTTAATTTGCCAGATGTACCCGCCACTTCTACTGTAGCACCTCTCGCTTGTGGATGTCCCTTCCAATTTCTTGCTTCCCTGATAACTACAATTCTCAAAATTTTAAATGCAGCGTTAATCACATCTCCTGCCTTCTTGAATCCTGTTCCATTTGTTGTCCTTTCCTTAAGCCTCTCCATTTTCAATTTTCTCGTTCTCTTTCATTTGAACTAGCTCATGTTTTGATTTTCAAAATTTAAATTAATTGAGAAATATAAATTTACTTCAGATAATCCGCCATTCTCTGGTAAATAATATTGTGGTATTTTCCATCTTATTTATCATGTATACTAGATCTGCTTATTAAACATATATCCACATTTTGAAATTTCAGGTTTACATTATATTTAAAAACTCAGAGAAAAAAAAAACAAAAAAACCAAAACCAGTTTTCAATTTAGAACTATTGACGAATATGCTGACTAAAATATCAAAAAAGTACAGTTGTAGCAGGGAGATTAGACTAGACAGGTAGATTGAAAGATAGCAACACAAATACACATTTTAAAATTTCAGGTTTCCGTTAAAGAAAGCTAATATTTAAAAGCTCTGAGAAATAACAGAACCAGTTCAGTTTCCAATTTGGAAGTATTGACGTATATGCTGTCAAAAATATCAAAAAAGTACATTTCTAGCAGAGAAATTAGACAGGCAGATTGAAAGATTGCAACACAAATATACATTTTGAAATTTCAGGGTCCTGTTAAACAAAGCTAATATTTAAAATCTCAGAGAAAAAAAATAAAACAGAACTAGTTTCCAATTTGGAACTATTGACGTATATGCCATCACTCACTTCGTTTTAGTGGCTTTATCGCCTTGCTTGGGGTGAAACGGTTAAAAAAACACACCATTCTACTTCCTTAAAGATGAATCTCCCTTTTGTCCATAATCCAAATATAAGTAAAAAGCTCTATCCAGAGAGCTTTTTCCCATTAACTATAACTTTGCGGAAAATACACCTTTGTGGCCGATCACCTGAACATTGTGGCGGATCACACTTTATAGGAAATAAATTTGTCAAAATGATTCAGTATTCCAATACGCATACACCATTTAAATCAAAGTGTCTATTCATAAGAAATTAACATCACAATGGGAAAAATTTTAACCAATCAGAGAAAACTAAAACCGTATTTTTCTCGGGCCGACTTTCTGGGAAAAATCCTTATAAAACCAAAAAAGTTCGACTTTCATAGATGAGACTGTCTTCAAACCGAAGACAATACATAGCTTTTTTTCTTCCCAGCACATGCTGAAAGAAACATGTGTCGGCGACTTCAAACAAATCAGCTACAACAACAACAGCTTGGACGGTTAGTGAATCTTCACTGACGATCATGTGTCAGCGATTTCAAATGGACCGTCAATACAGTCAGTGAATCTTCTCTAACGATAAAAATCTTTTATCATCTACAGATTTTTCCTGTGCAGCAACTATTTAAAAGTCTTTTTCTAAACTACAGCCTTTTCTGTGTACCAGCTACCCAAAGACTTTAACTAGAGACTACTTTTACTCCCTTTTGACACTTGTGAATTCATTTACATTTATTTATAAATGCAAATAACTTACTTAACAATCATGCCTATGTTTTCTTTATTTTTATTTTATTATTGTTTGAATTTCGGGTTTTTAACATAAAAAACTAGTGGATGACAGAATTCACTACGTCTTAACTTCTACAAGTCAAGGGATCAACATTTAGCTACCCTCTTTATCGTCATAATTTCCCCGTAATAATATATATGTTTTCATTTAGAATACATCGCATTTATCATGACCATTTTAGCAGTACAGATCTACCTCCAGAGTCTATCGAGCCTTGTACAGAGTGGATTTTACTATGAAAATCCTCAATTTGGTTGCATTTGGCCCTATACCGTAGTCATTTAAGCTTAGTAATAATCGATATCTATGATCTGGCTGCTATGGGAGTTGTGAATGTTATTAATTGCGAGATAACAGTCTTTGGTGTTGATGCAATCAAGTCAGTCACAGAGACAAATGATGGTAATATTCATATTGCAATATTTAAACGTGTGACAGCTAAGAAAACAGAAGAGGTAAATATGGCCGACATATTTTTGTTGATCAATATAAAAAAAAAATGAACAGTATTTTGTCTTCACTTTTTCTTTTCTTTTTGCGTCTATCAGTAAAGTTATTACCTCGAGAAGAAAAGTAAACGTCATACGTTTTAATTGTATTATAAACGCCAATGTTGCTAAATAACAAAGAACTGCATCCGTGGATAATCCATGGACTTTGACAAAGGTACCATCATTAATAGAGAGAAACTAATATAAATTTACGCATGTAAGAAATAAAGAGAGAAAGGGAGATATTAAGAAATAGTAGGGATATATATATATATATATATATATATATATATATATATATATATATATATATATACACACACACATACATAGATAGATAGATAGATATTGATAATATTAGTGGTCAATATATATATATATATATATATATATATATATATATATATATATATATATATATATATATATATATCAATTTCCACGAGGATATAATCCAGGGCAGAGTAAGAATATAATATAAAAGGCTGAAACACTAATATTCCATGATTATAATTTATTACATTGGAATCGTAATCACGATCCAATTCATCAAACCTATAAATTAGGAATTTGTAGGTCTGATGAATTGGATCGTGATTACGATTCCAATGTAATAATTATAACCATGGAATATTAGTGTTTCAGCCTTTTATATTATATATATATATATATATATATATATACTAGATTTATTTTGCAACAACCTGACGTGTGTTGAAATCCTCACAATATTTAGTCTTGTTGAAGTTATTGCTAACATTTTTGTCGAGATTTAAAAAAACTCAACCTTTCGTTCGGGGACACGATGGACTAATAGCTAGCGGCTTGGATTGAGAAATTCCAGCCAAAATCAGTTACATTCATTTATATGTTAATACCCTTAGGAAAGGTATGAATCCTCTTCTTCTCCATCCAACTATGGGTAAATACAAGGACAGATCACGTTGGATCGAAAATGGTCTACCGTAGAAACAAACGGCAACCTACTGCGGGAAAAATCTGTCTCGTCAGTCATGATCGAAAGATACATGATCGCCTAAGCGTGTATCACGAATGGCACATAACTGACTGACTGACGTTTATTTCAACTTCGCAAACCAATGAAATTTGAATATGCTGAAAAAATACGTTGATAATAACCCTACTTTGCGATTTAAATAATTTCTTTAATTTAATTTTATAGGAATTAATGGAAAATAATAATTTTAATGATTTTTTTCCCTTTTTAACAGCGAAGAATAAATTCTTAGGATTTCTTACTCTTGAGCATGCAACATACAGCTGGCCATTCGTAATTATTTCATTCTGAAGCTAAATTCCAACATTTAGAGGTATTTTTAATGATTTGTTTATAGTTCTCGAAGAGGCAGTGAGAACAGGAAAGTTGATTCATTATATATAAAAACTCAAAGAAAGTTATGCAAAAACAATATTGCATTCTTATTAAATAAGTATTTGTTATTTTAATCATTAAATTGTTTTTTTTTAACATAGTGGGAGTTTTTGTATGTTAATAAAACTTATAATTTTTTCAAAATGAATTAATGAAAACGTATTGTACTAAGTTACGCCGAAGTAAAGCCAATTGTATTCATTTTTGAAATTGCCATATATAAGCAATGTTTCTCTCGATAAAGTTATTTTTTTAATTCATAAAGTTTTGTAGAAAGAGTTTATATCTATGTTATGAATATTCAGCTGTAAATTAGCAGAAAAAAATGACTGTGTGCAGATGTAAAGAAAACCAAATAAATATAACGGTGAATTCTAAAAATAACATTTTGTTAGAATAACATTTTTTTAAAGAATTTTATCAGTTTAGGCTGGCAACGTTAGTTACGGTTTTCTTTCCTGTTGTGTTCGTAATAATAATAATGATAATAACCATTTCACATTACCACAAATTAATCGATCGGAGCTGATTTTTTAACAAAATTATCTGAATAAATCAACATAATCTACTTAGATTTTCTTAAAACGCTACCGAATTATTTAGACAAGAGTAAAAATAGTAGGTCTGCTGAATAAATTACTATTATTATTATTATTATTATTATTATTATTATTAAGCAAACATTAGAAAATTATTGATATACGTCTCACATAATCAGCTCTCTGTGGCTATGTTCAATGCAGGACTTAGCAAAACGACAAAAAAGAACTTTTAAAAATAGATGTCTTGCTGAAAATGCCTTTTATACAAAAGGTATATTTCACCCACCGTCGCTACCGAATGTGACACAATGTCTAGGTTTAGAGTGAGTTTAACGGCAATACCGTAGAAAAATTGCACAAGACCCTCCGGAACTTCCTCATTTGGAGATGTCTCAGGCGCCGGGCAATAAATCCAGTGCCCATTCCGAAGGATAGGCACTGCCTGGAGCATAGCCTTAATAATTTTTTATTCATATCTGGCATGTGACAGATAAGCAAGTAATGTATAGGGAACTTCTATTACTTCTCATATATTTACATTTGAAGTGTTCCGTATGCAAAAATGCCAGGATACAGCTAGTAAAATTCGTGTCTACGATACTAACAGCATTGAGTAACTAACAATGATCAGGACGGCCAAAAGTAATAGAATAAAAACAAGGCAAAGACATAAATGTTGGATAGGCATGCCAGGCAACCTATCCAATAATTGAAAGAAAATGCAATAAAGAAAAAGGCATCGGTTGAATTTAATGAATTCTTGCTGCTTAAATATACATTATATATTTATATCTGTGTGTGTGCCTGTGTTTGTTATCAACAATCGACTGAAGCTGACATCTGCAAATGGTTATTTCCTTTGACTAAAAAACAATGAAGAAAAGACAAGACTGCGTCGAAGTGATCACTGGGCGCCATTCGTACGGGTTGGATATTACGCATAGAAGAAATTAGACTAGTTGTAAATGGGACTCTGATCGATACCTGTTGACTTAATCGATCGCTGAGTGTCCGCCTTGAATTGACAGAGTAAAGAAAGGGATGGAAGTCACAACTTTATCTCTTCTCGACCAGACGACTGTGATAGAATTTCATCTTTTATTTGTTTTATTTTTAGTTGTATTTTTTAGTTTTTTATTTGTTGTTTTTTAGCTTTCCTACAGAGAAAGTTTTACTAATATTACTCATTTTACATTGCTCGATATATACAGGGTGACCACTAAAAACCTGAAGATTTTTATTGTAACATACCTACGGATGATAATGGATATGTCCCCATTCACATAAATACAGTAGTAAATACTGTATGTTGGTCTGCAGTTGGAGATTCGTCTCCAGTTGTGCTGGTCAAACTTCCTGTATCCGGGCAGAGAGAATCCCCAGACGTGGCTATATCTTGGGAAGCAGCTACCCGACCCAGTTTTATACGGGGTCTACAGGGAAGTTTTGTCCAAGCCTACGGTCTCGGATACTTCTCATTAATTTCGGCCTTGTGCCACATCTGACCGCGTGGAGCGGTTGGTAGATACCGTCTGCAGTTGGAGATTTATTGTGGAATTCACTTGACTCACTTCTAGCAGTTGACTTCTTCTTCTAAGCGCCGCTGGAGAATATGTGTTGTTCTTTTCCTAAGTATTATCGTTCTTTAGCAACCTGCATTTGATTATTCTATTCAGTAACCTTCCCTAGGTTACAACAATTTGAAAAAGTCATAACTTGTTCGTTTTCAATCTTTTTTATTTTATGTATTTTATTTTATTTTATTTATTTATTTGCAGGTTATAGAGTGTTGTAACCTAGAAAGGGTTACTGAACGAGGAATAACCAAAACGGAGGTTGGAAATGAAATGGTATTCCTTATAACATCAACAAAATACAATACTCGCCAGCGGCGTGAAGTAGGTAAACCACTGTTAGTAGTGGACTACTTAGCGTATTATTCCCACTTACAATTGTATCCAACGTATTTATGAGGATTGGGACATTAGTGTTCATAGGTACGTTATATAACACTATCTATCTCAGTTCATGTTCTCTCTCTCTCTCTCTCTCTCTCTCTCTCTCTCTATCTATCTATCTATCTATCTATCTGTCTGTCGTAACATAGGAAGGGTTACTGAATGAAGAATAGCCAAAACGGAGGTTGCAAATGAAATGGTATTCTTTATAACATCAACAAAATAAAAGACTCCCCAGCGGCATGAAGTAGGTAAACTACTTCTAGTGGTGGACTACATAGACAGCATATTAATCCCACTCACAATACTATCCAATGTATTTATGAGGATTGGGACATATCCATTAGTGTTCATAGGTACGTATATATAACGTAAAGCATCCCCTGGAGATTAAAATGGCTACGTATGATGTCCGGCAATGAGGAAAAGGATTTTTTTTTCAATGAAATATCAGTTATTCAGACTCTGCGAAAATACCGACCACATTTTAATGTCAGAGTATGTCGTAGCGATATCATGAATCGTCCGCTTTAAAAAGACTGGATCAGTCGGTGATCTTCCGGTAAGACGTCCTAAGCGCACTGTTCGCACTGAGGTAGCGGCGGAAGCTGTACGGCTTCAGCTTCTATACGCCGTCGCTCTGCTCAACATCGCTTCAGAAAATTCTGAAACTAGATTTAAAAATGTTTCCACACAAGATTCAAATCGTCCGAAAATAATAATAATAATAATAATAATAATAATAATAATAATAATAATAATAAAAACATATGTTTGTAAAGATTATTTTTGTTTGATATCATTCAGTATTTCCGTGGCCACCCTGCATAAACATTTATGTATAAAAAGTATCAAAATATGAGAAGATTACTGAACTGTTAGGTAATATCAGTCCTACTATTAGGTTGGTGCAAAAATAATGACGTAATAATGTCGTTTTTTGACGTAAAAAATATGTCAAAAAACGACATTATTACGTCATTATTTTTGCACCATCATAATATATGGCAGTGAATGTTGGACAATCTCTGCACAGACGAGGAAGAGACTTGAAGCAAAAGAAACCTTCATCTATAGAAGAATGCCGAGAATACCATGGCCCGAACATGTGAGCAACAATGAAGTTTTGGAAGAAAGGAGACTTATACTCAAACATCAGAAAGAGACAATTGAAATGTCTAGGTCACATAATGAGGAAAGTAGGCTTGGAAAATTTAATACACATAGGACATCTTGAAAGCGTATTGGATAGAGGAAAACAACGTATAACCTACCTAGCGAGTTTGAGTCAATTGAGCGCGGAAAATCTTTTAAGAGCGACAAAGAACAAGAGATTGTGGAGAGCCATTATAGCCAACGTCTTGAAGGAATACAACACACAGAAGACGAAGAATAAAAAAAATCAGAATTCAAAGAACTTGCTAGAATATGCTTCTGGGGATTATGGGATAAGATACGGTGATGGTTTTCTGAAAAGAAACCTTAATTAAATTTTGACAAATATTACGCCAAAACGAAATTGCACACTTTAAATTGTCGAAGAGAACCTTTTTTGTCTTCCATCAGCAAGGCTGATGTTAACCTCCGGGAGAGTAATTCGATCTAACGTTTTCCAAAACAAGAAATGAAACGAATATATTGAATCAATTGCCAGTTCTCTGCTAGGAAAGTTGCTTCACCGAGTCGTGTCAGACATTTTTTCTCGCCAGAATTGTGTTGTTCTGATTTAGTCTGGTCTGGTCTAGTCTGCTCTGAACTGGCCTGGCCAGGCCCTGTTTTCGTACGTCTACAGGTTAAGAGAGCAGCTCTCGACTGAGAAGAATACTGGTGTCATATAGATCTCCCAGTCGCAGACCCACGCTGACTATCGGCTAATACCTAGTCTCGTTCATATGCAAATAGTCAGCGCCATCTACTTTAAGTAGAAGGTCTTCTCTCAACAGCCCGTTGTGGAAGGGGACGCAACTCCTGGTGCTTACAGCACCACGTATAACCAACACGGAGTCTTTTATTGGGCTGACCCAATTCTCTGATACAAGAATTTTATTTTAACCTTTATAATTATTCTTAACCTTAAATAATTCTTCTTATTATTATTACAGTGTAACCCGGATATAAGAGACCCTGATATAAGAGAAACCCGGATATAAGAGAGATTTCCTCTAGTCCCAAATTAGAGCCATACTTACCTAAACAAAATAGACCAAACTCGGATATAAGAGAAACTCGGATATAAGAGACTTCTCCGGTCCCGACAACTCTCTTATATCCGGGTTACACTGTATTATTAATCGAGTTTACCCCAAGCAAGGCAGTAAAGCCACTCAGCAGAGTTAGAAACAGGAAAATTGCTAGGAAGCGAGAACAGAGGGAGAGTAAACAGAACAGCAGATAACGATTGACATTGCATTTACATTTTTGCAGATTAAAGTTGGCTGGAAAGCATGGAACTGGAGAGGGGAGTTCTACAAGTTCCAGAAAAGAAACTGTTAATATAGAATTTACGGTTACATCTGATGAGGCCTCATTGTCAGTCTAGAAATGTGTTTAAATTCGATGAGTCTATACACAATATCGAAGAGCTCATTGGAACAATTACCATGAAAGTATTTATAAAAGCAAAGGATGGCAATCTTATGGCGGTGGGGCAAGTGATAAGCAAAAGTTTCTTCGTCCATTAAATACTATTGTCACAGATGGTCTCATCCTTCTAGATTTTATGGACAAAATCCAAAGAAAAATCTGCAATGTTTTCAGTCCTCGCCTGGCATCTCGGCTTCAGTTACTTTCCCACCGACTTAACGTTTGACACTTCTCGACATATTTTTATTGTAAATGTTCTGATGGGCTTTGCTCTTTGGTACCTCGATTTCACAAATTTAAGTGAAGTACGGCATTTTTACTTGCTAGATGTAACTGTAACTCCTCTGCTAGCAGAGTTTTTCGCTTCTGGAATACCCTTCCAGCTTCTTGCTTTCCCGTCATACTGGATCGTCAAACATTTGAATACTACATCCGTCTTCATCTACTTTCTCGTTGAAACCTGTTCTTTTTTGGTCCTGTCTTCTCAATTAGGTTTACTCAGATTCTTTAACACCCAGCAAGCCACCTGCGTCTTAGCAGCTTTATCGCCTTGCTTGGGGTGAAATGATTTATTCTCTCAGTTCTATTCCTCTTCTGCCACTAAAAAATTAGTTTCCCTTTGCACTCTGACTTACACCTGTACTACCAAATATACTGATAAAATATTTCATCCTTGACACAGGAAAAAGTAATCGAGATATTAATTTGGCGATATATTCTGTCTACTGTCCAAGATGGTAAGAAAGAAAAAACAGTTATAGCCCCTTCCACTATAGTCCCATTGATAAGAAACAATCCCTTTACAGTTATCTTTGAGCTGAATGTTCGAGTTTATAACTTGATGGAGCTGCAAGCCAGACAAGGAGGGCTTTTCAGAGAGAAACAACGCTGGAAGATAGATTTAAAGTTAATCTACATATTTTGAAAAAGATAAAAGTAAATAGGTGACTGACTGACTGAATATATATATATATATATATATATATATATATATATATATATATATATATATATATATATTAGGTTAGTGCAAAAATAATGACGTAAAATGTCGTTTTTTTACGGTAAAAAATACGTCAAAAAACGACATCATTACGTCATTATTTTTGCACCAACCTAATAGTCCGATAATGATTTTAAGACATTTTTATGTTTAACATTCTTTTTATAGATAAAAAAAAAAAAAGAAACATTTAAATTCTCTGTTTATAATAAACAGCATTTACCGGCCTGAATTTCCGAGAAATTTTCACAGAAAATATTCGATATCCGACAGAATTCGAACCTGTATCCTATACGGAATCGTCATGCAGTTTGGCGTACCATTACTTATTTGGCCACAGCGGAGGGTTCTGTTAGTTACGTCGAATTTACTGTATTTAAACTTCAATCTTCCATGAATCTCTCACGGACATTCATGTCTGCTCATGGCGTATCAAATGTAAACAAATGACGTCACACATTATGAAATGGACAAAGTCCGACAATTATTTTAAGACATTTTTATGTTTTTATAGATAAAAATATTTAAGTAAATGCTCTGTTTATAATAAACAGTATTAAACAACATTTAGCGGCCTGAATGTCCGAGAAATTTTCGGAGGACGAATATTTTCTGTGAAAATGTCTCGGACATTCAGACCGGAAAATGTTGTTTAACACTGTTTATAAACAGAGCATTTACTTTAATATTTGTATTTGGATCAAAGTGTAGTATCTGCGCTTTGTGAGCTGCCGGGTCGGGTGTCTGTCGAACTCTGATAAATACCATCTATAAAAAGAATGTTAAACATAAAAATGCCTTAATATATATATATATATATATATATATATATATATATATATATATATATATATATATATATATGGGAACTTCAATCTATATGATAAATGCGAATTTCAGTGTGTTATTGTCTCACTTTTTCAACTTTACTCCCAGAGCGCGTAGCCCAACATATCATACCGATTTGTAATCAGGCTGACTCCGTGAGTAAATAAAAAACATTCCGGGTCGGATCCAGACAAACAATCCTAAAATGTTGGATTCTCAAGTTTTCATTACTGCGATTGTTTTTGGGGATATTTTTATATGATTTCTTTATATGATTTCTTGCGAGAAAATATTTTTGTACGGTAACAATTTTTAGAACTTGAAAGTAAATTTGGGAATAATCGAAATTAGAAAACCAGAGAACGTCACAGATTAAATAAAGATAATTGTTTGTACAGAGCGTATGGACCTACGTACATTAAACTGTCTTTAAATTAAGTGGCAGCAGAAAAATTATCGTTGAACTTTTAAAAGATAAGCTTAAATATTAATGCAATACTTAAATGCAGCGATCAATTACTAGTTCCTCTGTCGTTTATCGTTGCCTATCGCATTTACTCCTACCTACCTATTGTGATGAAGGCCCTATCGAGAGCCCTCCACAGGAGCTAGCTTAAATACCGCCCAATAGGGCGGCTTTTACCTAGTTATATATATATATATATATATATATATATATATATATATATATATATATATATATATATATATATAACTACATTGTATATAATGTTTTTATTCATGAAATAATATATATGTAGGAGGAGTTATAAAAACATAATCAAACGTCGAGATTATAATTAAACATCGAGAGAAACGTAGGAGATGTAGGGAGCTTTAATTTTAAATATAAATTCTAAATTTCTTTCGTCCGATATGTCTAAATAATAATAATAAAATAATTATAACAATTATAATTCCGATTAAATCACCGATTCTACACCAACGAGAATCGTCCCCACTTTTCCCCTCTAAAAACACAAACGTGTGACATACTCGCTATCGGACAGACAGTTCACACGAGCAAGTCATCAACACGTGTGTCAACGAAAATTTAATCTCCTTTTCTTTTTTAGGCCATAATAGTAACATCTATCTTTTAGCACTTAACAAAGTTCGAGGCATTCAAATTTCAGTCACTTTTTTCCAACTAAATTATCTGGACTCTCATTACGCACATCTATAAAAAGAAAAAGAAAAAAACATACCAGAAAAACTGTATACACTTTGTTTATTCTTTATGTTAGCCTTCTGTCGAATTTCTATCCATCTTTGATCTACATTTGAACTCAAACTCACAATTTTACTCAGTTTTACTGTCTCCCCAACACTAAATAACAACCAGATAAAAAGTAATACTCGTTCTGATGATTCCACGTCTTGCTGTTTCTCATTTTTACGAGTAATCTTCTATATATATATATATATATATATATATATATATATATATATATATATAATATATTATAATAATATTTTTTGTTTAAAAATATGATTCCTTCGCTACATAAGAGTTCTCATGTTTCAAAAACGAGAGCCGAAATCATCCGAATAATTATTAAAATTAAGTTGGATTGTGGTGTTTAGTCCCGTTTCATCTTCAACCGAAATTATAAGCTCTACTTCTGTATGGAGCACTGTCTTCTTAAAAATAAAAACACAAATACTAAGGAACCCCGGATTATGCACCCAACGTGTTCTTTTCTATTTTCTGCATACCTGCACAATGATATATATATATATATATATATATATATATATATATATGTGTGTGTGTGTGTGTGTGTGTGTGTGTGTGTGTGTGTGTGTGTGTGCGTGTGTGTGTGTGTAAGCAAATATATGGATATAGATCCGACAGTATGAAGAAAAATATACGGAAAAAACAAACAAAAATCCTTATATGCAATTATGCTGTTTTAATGTTAATATGTCAACGTCGGGCGTTTCGGTCTAATAAACCATCTTCAGGACATATTCATAAAATATAATTAACATTATCAATTGAACATGACAAAGACGATGGACACAAGAACAAGACTTATCCAAACAGATAACTGAAAGTTTTATATGATCAGCGTTCCGTTTTAAACATGGTCACGTTGTCGTCACGTGGGCGACGCTGTGAAAACGTATTCCTAAAATTTGAGTATTTTGAATGTAAAATGAAAAATGAAAAATGAAAGAATTCTATTTTGATCTAAAATTTATATGTACGCTTGTCGAGCATTAATCTCGCTAGAAAAGGGGAAATACTAAAGAAGCCAGGTCTAGTATTCACCGTGCGTGCAAAATACGCCTTCACGCAGAACTTTTCACTGCCAGTTGAAGAAAGACATTTGGGTTACTAACACACAAAAAAGGAGAATGTCTCATATCGAGAATATTTAACATCGACAAACATAAAGGAAAAAAATTAATTATTATTTAAGAATATGCGGAAATCTCCACCCTTTGCCTGATGATGGTCGCGAGACCAGAAACTCGTGTAAATATGGAAAATAAAGCATAATATTAAAAAAAAAATCAACATTACAACCAAAATCGTTTGCGTTTTATCTCTTCATTTTAATATATATATATAATGCGTATGTATAGAGACAACACCACCTATATACATACATATGTCAAATCCCATACTGTCCACAGATATTTCTATCTGTATGAGCCCTGGCGGACGAGCGAGTGTGTGCGTGTGTCTGCGTACCTCATCGGGTGTACGGACATGCATCTATGTTTGCGTTAGCATGAGTGACATCACGACGACGATCCCCCCCACTTCCATAATAACACCAATACACGCAATCTATATAAACCCAAAATTTTTTAAAAAGTTAATCAGTTTGTCTGACGATCGCAAAAGCGTGAAACCCAGTGTCACAAACTCACATCACTCAAACCAAATATGTTAGCTCTATCTCTGACAGAAGTGGCATAATAGCAATTAGTTATACACCTACCTACAATCGTAACACTGACTTTCACATCAAAACCGCGATCATCAGACGATTCTAATCAAGGGAGGGGACCACTAAGAGCCAAATTTAAACAACTATACGGGGAAAAAAAAGAAGAAAAAAAAACACTCACGCACACGTATACGAAAAAGCAGTCGCCCACGCGGAGGAAAACCGAAAATAACCAATGAACAACAACAAAAAGAAAACATTGAGAGACTAAACAGGTCCGGGTCGACATTACTGTAAATATATGGTTAGTGGGAAACCTTCAACACGTTGGTAGATAGAACAATAGATGTTTATTTACATGTTTACATCTATTCACGTGCTTCGAGTTTCTGTTTAAAAATCTTTTATTCTTGTTCTTCTAAGTATAATCAGCAATTGTCCATACCATTTCTCCAAGTGTTATTTTTTTTTTTTGTTTTTTTTTTTACAACTCTTATCCGCCTATTCTTTGAATGTAGCTTGTCACATATACTGCGTGGCTTCTGTTGTATATTTAGAGATTCTTGCTAAATTCCTGACCTGGTGTCTCGAATTCAGTCACTTCCTCGCCGCTCCCCTCTACTCTTTTCTATAAATACTTTCATGTAATTGTACGAATGAACTCTTCGCTATGGTGCATATACTTATCGAATTTAAACGCAGTTTCAGTGTTTGTGGCTAGCTAAGTTTAAAGTTAAGACAGAAGAAAAACGTCCTCTCCCCCATTCCCAATTTTGGCCTTGTGCCACATTTTTGTATCATTGTACAAATAAATATCACTCTTCGCTCTAAACTTTAAGAATTTAAGGTCAGTACTAGATTGGCGGCACGGTCTCACAGTTGATATATCCGTACGTTCTATGCTGTTTCGCGCACTTCTCGATTGTGGAACACTCTTCGGCTACATGCTTTCCAGCCAACTTTGATCTTCAAAAATTCAAATGCAATGTCAATCGTTATCTACTTCCCACCTGATTACTCTTCTATTGTTCCCGCTCCTTAATAATGTTTCTATATTTTCTTATTCTTAAAAACTCAGTAAGCCCTTGTGTCTTAGTGGCTTTACTGCCTTGCATGGGGTGGTATGATAAAAAGAGTGATATTTTCTTAATTCTTCTTATCATTAAATTTGTAAGGCCGTGTATTTTCACATCCGAGCTTACGTAATTTTAAATGAACACACACACACACACACACACACACACACACACACACACACATATATATATATATATATATATATATATATATATATATATATACGGATGTAATGAGAACGAAAATAATATATAAATTCTAACGTTCACAGCATTAATTCAAAAGAGGGCTCAATATCGAGGGTAGACCAATAATTATTTATTATAATTTTTTTTTTTATATAGACAATTTACTCACGACAAAGATGCATCTTTGTTTCGGTGCATTTAGCTGCATCTCGACTGGTGAGAACCAAAATGGTTTTGTTCTCGCCAGTCGAGGTGCAACTTTCGTGAGTATATTGTTTTTGTCTCTATGTAAAAATTATAACACACACACACACACACACATATATATATATATATATATATATATATATATATATATATATATATATATATATATATATAGGAGGCAGGGTGCAGTAATGGATAGCGGCTTGGATTGAGGTATCGGAGAAAGGTGTGAATCCTCTTCTTCTCTCTCCAGCTATGGGTAAATAGCAGGACAGACTGGGTTCTATAGCCTTGGATATCAACTGGTCTAGGAGAACAACAACTCTGAATTCAAAACCTGCGGAGGGTCGTTTGGGGACCTGTGGCACTTAGTACACAGGGTCTCTGTATCCGGCCCTTCAAAATGTGTGGCTGGTCCTGCATGAAACCTTCACCACTATAATCAAATCTCATGTGCTGTTGTCGGGGTATCGGTTTCCTGGGAACTGATCTGCTTGACCCCCATACATCGAATTCGACGGGAGAATCGAGTATATATATATATATATATATATATATATATATATATATATATATATATATATATATATATATAGTAAGACGCATGGGATTACAAGTCCTACTCATTAGCCCATAGCTCCGGTGAGTAGAAGAGATGGATTCGTACATTTTCTAAGAGTATTTGCGTGAAAGTGGATATAACGAACGAGTCTCGAATTGGAACTCGGCCTTCTGATTTCCAATCCAGAACCCTTATCCATTGCGCCACCCGCACATGAAAGCTTACAGCACCTGGCATTCACAGGCGATCACCCATCTATGTACTGACAAGGCTCGACATTGCTTAACTTTGGTGATCGTATGGGAACCGGCGTTTCAACGTGATATGGATGTAAGCCCATTATTAAGGAGAGAAGACAATAAAAGAAAGTAAGAAGAAAGAACATATCTGTTGAGGGGTTCTCCCCTTTTTATACAAATGGACTCACCCAGTATATACATATACTACGGCTACGTGAAGACCCTAGAGCAAGACCAGTCGAGTCGAATCTAGAGTGAAAGGTTGTAGGTAACCGGAAGAGTGAGGGGTGAGGTAACAGTGTTGTAGGGGTCCCAGTGAGCGAGCACGTAGATTCCGCAAGAAGTCATACGGCGATACTTCATTACCAAAGAAATATATATATTAAGAAATATATTAAAGAAATATATATATATATATATATATTGCTACTAACCCGTATTCCTGGAACTACTAATCTGCTTTACCAGTTTGTATTATTACGTTAATACATTATTTGTCCTATATTCCTTCTTGGTGTTTGTCATTTATTGGCACCGGATTTCATGCCGGAATCTACAATATCGAATGACATTGCATTTAAATTTTTGAAGATGAAAATTGTGAAGAATGACAGAAGAGACTCCTACAAGCAAGAATTGCGAGAAACAAAAATGTTGGCATTATATTTAGTCATCTCAAATGCAGAAAAATTCATAAAGTGTCGATATCAAAGAGGAAAGTCATATTTATTTTGTTTTATACAAAAATGTAACACAAAGCCAAAAGTGGCGAGACCGGGGAAAGTCGGTTCTCCTCTGTCTTATAATTAAACTTAGTTGGCCACAATCACTGACACAAACATACCACCGTCGTGCTTACACCAAAACAATATTTTCTCACCATTCTTACGACAGTCTCCATAATACCTCCAGGTCTCTATGAAGTTCTAACTAGTTCCTCTATGTACAATTTGTTTGTCGGTGGATATAAATAATAATTTAAAATGTAACCCTAGTATCATAGATATTCATTAGAACGATTGCCATTAAAATATTTATCGAAGATAAGTTACGGCTTTGGGAAAGTGACTATTGTCGAGATGTCAGGTCAGGACCAATAACCTTGCAGATTCTCCTTTGGATTTTATCAAAAATCTCTAGATGTATAGCATAAGAACCATACTAAATGACAAAGTAATATTCAATGCATGGACAAAAGATCGACTTATAAATGTGTAAGATTGTGTCTAGCAGGAGAAAAAGTGTCTAATATAAATTATACATATATCGTAATTATATTATTACGTATATAAATACTGGAAATAAATAGATCTTATAAAAATTAATCTTAAAAGGTAAATTATTCCTATTTGTTCTTGATATTCGTTGTTTAACATTATATTTAAATTCACATAAGTCTGCTACATCATTTGTTAGCACAGATTGATTGACTGATTTCGTTAACGGCATATCAACTCCTTACGGTTCATTTAATGCAAAAAAATAATTCTAATGGGAGATTTGAAATGATAAAAAGATGATATATGTCATTCTTCTTTCACAATTGAATACATGGTAGATGATACTCAGCTTTTGCTATATATACATGTTTGTGTGAACACGATTACTAGAGGCGGTGATATGTGTGTTTTATATTGTAGTTTTGTTGAAGTTATATTTTGGAATACAGTTTGATTTCTTCTTCATTTTAATTATCTCCCCTTTCTTTATAATTTGATTTGATTTTTTTAAAATCGAATTCCCCCCACGCAAGGCAGTAAAGCCACAAGACACAAGGGGTTACTGGGTGTGAAAGAATTAGAAAACAGAAGCATTATTGAGGAGCGAGAACAATAAAAATGTAATCAGGAGGATAGTAGATAACGATTGATATTGCATTGAAATTTTTGAAGATCAAACGTGCCTGGAGAGCAATTAGCCGGAAAAGAGTTCCACAAGAAAGTAGTGTGATTTCTTTAACGGCATATCATCACACTTATTCGTCATTTAATGCTGAAATCTAAATTTCTTGGAAACTTTGAAGTAATAAAAATATATTATTCTGCTTTCGCAATTGAATTCATGGTAGATGTTACTTAGCTTTTCCGCATATACATGTCTATTTGGACATCATTACCAGAGACAGTGATATGTGTGTTTTATGCTGTAATTTTGCCAAAGTTATATTTTGGAATACAGTTTGATTTCTTTAAGAAATTGTAGGATATTATATGGTTTAATGTCATGAAAGATTTATTTCATGTTGGATGCTTGGTTGAATTTGTTTAGCTACATGTCCACTATGGGCTATTCAATGCCCAAATCTAAATAATTTGAAGGCAATTTTTATAGTTTCAACTAAATATATTTTGAACGCAATTGTATGCCTTCAGCTACAGTTAATATGTATAAGTTAGTCATTTTATGATAAAAAGGTAAAGTTGTTAATATTTTTATCTAAAAATGTATTGCTAGTATTTTTACTATAAAAATGTATTTTTATACTTTCAGAGTGTTCTGTTTTTGTTTGGGGGTTCAATATTTGCCCATAGTTGGGACCCTAACAGGTGCTACCCACTGGGGTCAGGGTGGACCTGGAAACAACAGTAGTTAAGAGGTAGTTTTATGCTCCTCAAAACCTCCAGGCTCACGATCAGAGGCCTTGCTACCGGATGTAGTTTATCGTCATTCCAAGGACTTTGTTAGCACTGGAAAAGAAATCCTTACAAAACTTCTTTTTCTGCACAATATTACAATGCTGATATATTTAGGCATATCGCTTTTACCTTTTTCTTTTTTTTTTTTTTAAATTCCTTCTAAAAAGCAAAACTGAATTATAAGTAGTTTAGGTTCGGCTAAGAATACGAAATTGTATTTTATTGTTATCTATTTTACATATTTCTATTTGTTAAATTATTTCTTTAGTTCGCGTTTTTTCGGGTTTTTTTCCGACAAAATTGATTGATTTTGCAGATACAAGAGGTTCTTGATTTAGAATCTGGCAAAAGAATAAAACGTCTTGGCATGGAATGTTGGCACCCGACAGTAAAGGAAGCAGAATTGAAAGAAGAATTTCCCATTCGGTAATAACGATTATAAGAATGTCTGTCTGACATCTTCGTGGGCTGGAGTCAATATTGACTTGCTCAAATTCAGATGTAGATGGAATTTGGTTGATCCAAAACAACAATAATGGGAGACTCGGCAAGGATCGAACTCTATACACTAACGAAGGCTCTAAAGAATAATTTTCTAACCATTACTCTACAACAGTCGCCATGTCTTACTTAAGTTGAGATATTTTAAAACATTACTTAGTCTGAAACATTCCAGAAATAACGAGACGAGAATTATTTTCCTAAATGATTATAAAGCAGAAAACGTTTTGATCACAAAAAGGTTTAGCGATCAGAATAAGCTTTGCAGAGATTGACTCTTCTCAAAATACTCAATCATTCATATGGTATGTGCACTTGAAGAAGCTTGTGGGATGCATAAGGATATACGTTGTGGTGTAATGGATATCGGTTCGGAATGAGAAATTGGAGAGCCGAGTTTGTTATATTTACAAATGGTTCGTTATATTTACAAATGCCTTCTTCTTAGCTATAGGTTGAATAGCAGGACAGACTGGTTTCTTTAGCCTTTGTTGGTAACCCGTCTATTGCAGAAAGAAATGGCAAAATACTGTGGGAGAGATCTTCTGCCTAGTCAGTGATATATCGAAAAAGACATGGCCGTCCAAGCGAGTATAACGTATGGCACTTAACTGACTGAATGCATCTGTCGAGAGGCTGAAGTATTAGGTTGGTGCAAAAATAATTTCGTTTTCTCACATAGTAACATATGTGAAAAAACGAAATTATTTTTGCACCAACCTAATAGTTTGGTTTATTTTGTTTTACGGCATATCAACACCTCAATCGGTCATTTAATGCCGACAACATTTTGAAGGATAGATTCACATGAATAGAATAAGTATTCCTTGGTTTAGATTGGTTTGGTTTATTTTGTTTTACGGCATATCAACCTTCAATGGGTTATTTAATGCCGACAACATTTTGAAGGATAGATTCATATGAATAGAATAAGTATTCCTTGGTTTAGATTGGTTTGGTTTATTTTGTTTTACGGCATATCAACCTTCAATGGGTTATTTAATGCCGACAACATTTTGAAGGATAGATTCATATGAATAGAATAAGTATTCCTTGGTTTAGATTGGTTTGGTTTATTTTGTTTTACGGCATATCAACCTTCAATGGGTTATTTAATGCCGACAACATTTTGAAGGATAGATTCATATGAATAGAATAAGTATTCCTTGGTTTAGATTGGTTTGGTTTATTTTGTTTTACGGCATATTAACCTCAATGGGTTATTTAACGCCGACGACATTTTTTATTGCTGGTAATATTTTGTTTTGTCAAAAATCTGTTTCTGGTAATATTTTTTCTTCAAAATTGTATTGATGGCAATAATATTTTAAAAAAAAACTATTGCTGGTAATAGTTAAATATTTGTCCATAGCTAGGACCCTAACAGGTGCTACCACCCTGGGTTAGGTTGGACCTAGGAACACCAGCAATTAAGTGGTGGTTCCACGCTCCTCAAAACCGCCTTGCTGCTGGACGTAGTTTATCATCTTACCCAGGATGCGTATGTACTCTAACGTCTTACCCTGGACGAGGCTGTAGTAAGGATAAATGCAAGATAATCGTACGATTAATATTCAGGAATGTTTGGCGTAATATTAACCCTTTTAAAAATTATATTATGCAGGAGAGAAATATTGTTGCATTTGAAAATGTAAAATAATTTTTTTTTTGGTCTTAATTGATCTATTTAATTAACATAATTCTTCACATCCTTTTCGATAGCATAATCCCACAGACCTGTTTGGGAAACTGTTGATCCCTTAGTTGTAAAATTATCCAAGTTTTGATACAAAGAAGCACTCAATACAAATTTTATCATATTTACCATTAATAATTTGTTCCCCTCAAAACATATTGCGATGAGCTGAAAGTTTGATCGTCAGATGGGGCAAGTTCAGAAGTGTAAGGAGAAAATCCTTTACCAAGGCAATGATCTGAAAAGATGATAGCCAGAGGGAGCATGATCAGAAGAGTAAGGAGGTTGAGGTCAAATTGTTTTCCCTCTAAATTATGTTACAATAATCTGAAAAGATAATATTCAAATGGAGCATGGTCAGTAGAGTAAGAAAGCTGACGTCGTCAAATTGTTTCACTCTAATTCGTATTGCAATGATCTGGAAAGATGATAGTCAAATGGATCAGAGTCAGGAGAGTAAGGAGGATATATTTACTGCCATATTTTTTGTGACTCAGGAAATGTGTCGGTTTTATTGTTGGCTTGTTTTTACAATGGTATTTAACTTGTTCAAAGACTATGGGCCATTCGTGGTGTAGATATGACAAAGAAAAGTGATATTAATTATGTTTTATACAGAAATGTAGGACAAGGTCAGAAGAGGGATGGGGAAGGCTACTCATCGTCTGTTTTATGATTAAACTTATTTAACCGCAATAACTGACCCAAACATACCACAGTATTCATTATTCCAAAACAATACATTCTTACTTACAATTCTTACTGCAGCCGCCATAATACCTCAGAGTCTCTATGAAACTCCAACTACTTCCCATACATACAATTTGTCAGTGGGAGGGGGATATAAGTAAAATTTTTAAAATTTAAAACCAATAACATAGAAGAAATTTTATAAGAAAAATTGCCGTGAAAATAGTTATAGAAGAAGCACACGGAAGGTGCGTTACGGCGTTGGGAAAGTGGAAAGTGGCACAAAGCCGAATATATGGGGCACCCAGTGAGGATCGAGCTCACTACTCAGTCGTAATTGTTCTTCATTTTATCGCAAGGGAAAAAGTACACTCAAAGTGATGATGTCTTTCTTTCCTTCCGAATAGAAGGCATCTTTCCTATGAAATATACGCCGGAAAATCTTGGATTGAATCAGCCAAAACTTTATGGGTGGAATCGACTTGTCGCTGCGCAACGGTGTACCTGACCAGTACCCTTCAAGGATCTGTTTTGAAAACCGAATAACTATTCAATCATGTGTAGTATGTATGTAGAAAGTAGAGATGGTGGAGGTCAAATCACAGCGGGGGTCCTCCATCTTGCTTACGCACTTTGCTGACGGATATCTGGTCGTTGATTCAGTCGCTGAAACCCTCCGCCATGAACCTTCAATCCACGAAGCCCTCCGCTTAGTTATACCGTATTATCTTCACTGTCTACCACATATTGCTAGGTGGCCGTTAACATTACGAGAAGGATCCTTCGCATTTTGACAGGTTTTGTTTTCAATCATTCTACGTATTTAGGTCGGATAAACGGTTTAATCACCGATGACTCAACAATCTGGCAGCTAGGACTGGGTTATCTAGAGCCAGCGTAGAGTA
Source organism: Acanthosepion lycidas (assembly GCA_963932145.1). NCBI lineage: Eukaryota > Metazoa > Mollusca > Cephalopoda > Sepiida > Sepiidae > Acanthosepion > Acanthosepion lycidas. Next base: position 20,334,348 of record OZ010593.1, read on the forward strand.
ACCTGCCATAAACGGTTACAGCACAAGGAACTACAATTAATAATTAATTTATAAGGATTGTATGTCTGAAGAAGACCCAAGAATTACGCCATTCGAAACGAGGGCGTAAGAACAGAGAGAACAAAAAGCAAAAGATCAACAGTGAGAATGACAACAGAGTGATGTCTGTTCGAAGACGAGCTTGGCATTATCTAGAATAGTGGAGATCGAAATTATTCAATTATAGACTTTTCAGCGAGCTTGCGTAACATTGCCCTGTAGAAGGCGCCTTGACTTGTTTTACAGTGTACAATTCATATATGCAAAACAGGGGCTGGTTGTGTTGCACATCTGATTCGGACAGTCAGAAACAGCTGCCAAATATGCCACCAGGTGGCGCGGGCGTGTAAAGATGAGAGAACTGATTGAAACGATCTCTATCATTCCGATCTAAATTGCCTCTGTTTATAGTTCCTAGTGAAATGATTATTTACGATAAGGCGTTTACGTAAGGTCATATACCTGCATGTGCGTTGGGTATGTTTATGACAGTGTGCTTATGCCCACACACACAGACACACACATATATATATATATATATTTATATGTATACAAACGGAAGCATAGAAATATCGGGATGTTTATATACGTTGGTATAAAAAGGATTTTATGATGACGACGAATGTCAAATTAAACTTGGTTCTATCTTTTACACTGACACACACACACACACACACACATATATATATATATATATATATATATATATATACAGGTAATAGTCCGTTGGTATATAATCCAAGTGAATCCTATTAATACAATATAAAATATGAAATATTAAATATTAAAACTGATTAAGACTTAGAGCTCCACTTAATTCCTATTGTATATTATATATATATATATATATATATATATATATATATATATATATATATATATATATATATATGTGTGTGTGTGTGTGTGTGTGTGTGTGTGTTTGTGTGTGCAAATATTCAGTTCCTACGATATTCTTATACATACAATTTATTTAAGTAAATGCCCTGTTTTAATTAAACAGTATAAATTAGATTTACAGATCTGAATGCTCGAGATATTTCGTGAAAATATGCGTTCGCCAACAGGGAAAATTGGCGAAGATTGTCTGCTTAAAAACAGTAATATGGATCTTGCTAATATATATATATATATATATATAGTGTATCAATATATATATATATATATATATATATAAGTAACAGATTTTATTACTTAAACGTATCTTTACTGGATACGCATTACTGGTGGGCATATTTTTCTTTCATAATATTACTCAGATAATCAGACAGCTAGACTAAAATAAATAAATATACTGCTTAATAATTAAACCGAGTGTCTACACAAATATGGATATACACTAAAAATAACTTTTAAGTTATAATAATAATAACAATATATATATATATATATATATATATATATATATATATATATATATATATATATATATATATATTATTATTACTTTTATTTCCTTTGATTTCTCGCGTTTACACATTTCTTTCCGGGTTCCACCCAGGGACCTAAGGTTAGAAATGGCATCATGACACTTTCCACTGACAAAAAATAAAAATAAATAAAAATGAAATTTACATAGATAAAGCCCTTCGTAAAGTGTGGGCTCTACTTGTCAGAACAATTTTTTGTATCTCCTTGAGGCATGGACTTCCAGGAATCCCTTCAATTAGTCTACTGCAATCTTTTCCAACCAGTTCTAGGGCTCCAACTACAACACGGATTGATGATGTTCCCATGTGCCACATTTTTGAGATTTCTATTTCAAGGTCCTTGTATTTTGACAACTTTTTGAATATCTTCAAAGATACATTGCAGTCTGCAGGGACTACCATATCAATAAGGAGGCACTTTTTTTGTTGTTTGTGGTCTTAATAACAATATCTGGGCGGTTGGCTTTGATTGTTCTGTCGAAATTTTTTGGGGAATTTTTGATTCCCAAAAAAATTTCGCTTGAAGATGGAACAGAGCTTAGTACTTTAATTCAATTTAATTCAAATAATTATATTGAAGTTTTAGGCTCTTGTTTTGAAACACGAGAACTCTTATGTAGCGTGTTGGAATCATATTTTTAAATATATAATTATATTTATGCTCTACTTTTGTATCGAGCACTATTTTAAAAAAATAATAACAAAATTACTAAAGAACTTTGGATTAACTACCTAACGGGTTTTTTCCTATTTTCTATATATTTTCTATATATATATATATATATATATATATATATATATACTCTGTTGGTATGGAAAAAAAAACAGATAATACAATTCTAACAAATTTAAAAGTATTAACCCACTAACCAGACGTTGAATAATGCGATGCTTGTTTTTAGAATGGATATTATTTATCTTTTAGCAAAAATCCAGATAACATCCGAGACGAAAATAAATGTAATGCAAAGTCGAAATATGCTTTGTTTGTTTTTTTAAGTCTGTTATTGTTAACATTTACAAAATTGTGGAGCGTGCAGTCGCAACGCTAAGATTGAATTTTGAAAGTTTAGTGAGAGTCCGATGATGATAGGATGACCTATCGAAAGTCCTAACATATTTATGGAACATAGATTCCGAGAAATTTGAGCAAACTAATTAATCACTTCATACGTAAATGTTATACAGCTTTACATGACTTTTCTAATAATTCCTGGAATCTATTTGCTTCTTTGATAAAAGCTTTTTCGCGTTCGTGAGATTTTTAGTATCTCTGCTCTTACGCGTACCATACACGTAAGCGCGCACAAGCGAACGCACGCAGAGATTACACAGAAACGCGCGCACATACACACACTCACACATTCAGCTTTTTTTTCCCAAGAACTTCTGTATAATTTCCCGAATGCTGCGATCTTTTCAACGAGCCAACTGTCAATCGTTATCTATTCTCCATATTCTCGATTCTCACGCCATTCGGTTTTTGTTTTTTTCTTTAGGCAATACACCCCAAGCAAGGCGGGTGTGTCACAAGCACGATTGAGAACAAGAGTAAAGGGTCGTGTTTGAGGAAAGGATACAGAGAAGGACGGGGAACAAGATCGAGGTATCAAAAGATGTCGATTAACACTACACTTGAATATTTGAGGATTATAGTCATCGGGGAAGCAAGCAATGGGAAGTTCCACGGACGGGAAAGTGCGAGAGAAGAAGCTGTTTGAATAGAAGAGACGGGTACATTTAACCGTTTTGACAGGAGTGGGACCGAGATTCCAGCCTGGTAGCTCGTTTAAATTCATATAAACTTACGCACTACAATTCTGAGTGGCTTTTGGGCCTTTTATCTTTGTTGTTTAATCTAATCCTACAGTTGCATTGCACTTCAAATTTACATTTTGCTTTTTATTTTCTTGTTTATATTCAAATATCCCCGGTTATCAACGATGGCAAAGGTCATTCTTTTTTTTTTTTTTTTAACATTATGGACTGGCGTTACAGAATCACAAATAAAGAAAAGTAGCAGATAGCAGAAATCACATCACTTGAGGACTTTCAACAGAGGCAACAGCTAAAATGGATATCATGTAATTCGAAGAGAAAATAATGACATAATAAAGATGTTAACATTCCACAGCACTTGAAATAAAAGGTTAGAAAGGAACCCCCTGCCTCGGTACTAGTAGGAGCAATAACAGCTAGTGGACTTGAAAAACATGTTTACCTGAAAAAATTTTTGTAAGGGAAAGATTTCAACCGAAAGAAGTATATTTTTATTGCAAATTTTCAAGAACCAAAAATATGTATAAATTCACTATCATCGTATGTTTAGGTTTTATTACATTTCTAATAATTGCTTTTTAAAACAAACATTGTAAATAAAATAATAGCAATGCGAGCGACAGAACGGTTCTTTTAACATTCCTCTGTTTATTTGTTGTTTTATTATTTGTTTTTGCGGGCACTATTGTCCAAGTTTGCCAAGTTATTTTTATTAGGTTTAATATAAGAGAAAATTCTATTTCTACTCCGTCACCAGAAGTATTCAGTATATTTGGATAGGCAGTTTGCCATACTCTGTGTACTGCACTTCTACGTCGCGCGCGTCTATTTCGTTGGTGTGCGGCATGGTGTAATCGATAACGGCTCGGAATGCGAAATCGGAGAGTCGCGTTCGAATTTCAGCCGGGGTTCGTTAGATTCACTTATGCGGAAATACACTTGGGAAACGTATGAACCTATCTCTTCTACCTAAATACCTCACCGCCGCCCCAGCCAGCCAGCCAGCCAGCCAGCCATGGGCTGCATAGCAGGACAGATTTGGCCCAATACGACTTGGTTGGCAACCAGTCTACCGCAGGTGGAAACGGCGAGCTTGCTGCACGAAAATCATCTGCTTTGTCAGGCATGAATCGAAAGAGACAAAATCACCGAAGCGTGTATCACGTGCGGAATCTATTTCGACGAAGAAAGGTGTTTCACAAGAAGATTTTAGCGGAACGTTACTGTTTTTATGTATGTGAATCGACTTATCTGAATGCGTATGTATGTGAGCGTGTATGTGCCTATAAGCATGGGTGCGTTTGTGCCTATATATATATATATATATATATATAGAGAGAGAGAGAGAGAGAGAGAGAGTGAGAGAGAGAGAAAGAGAGAGATAATATTATTGGTCAATATATATATATATATATAGTGGATTTTAGTGGAACATTGATGTTTTTATATATGTGAATCGAGTTATCTGAATGCGTATGTATGTGAATATGTATGTGCCTTTATGCATGGGTACATTTGTGTCTATACACACACACACACACACATATATATATATATATATATATATATAGAGAGAGAGAGAGAGAGCGAGAGAGATAATATTAGTGATCAATATATATATATATATATATATACATACATACATACATACAACACACATATATATTAGGTTGGTGCAAAAATAATGTCGTTTTCTCACATATGTTACTATGTTTGAAAATGACATTATTTTTGCACCGACCTAATACATACACACACACACACGCACACATAAACACACAAATATATATATATATATATATATATATATATATATATATATATAAATTTCCAAGATCAATGAATCCAGGTAGAAATCAATGTCCAGGGCAGAGCAAGAATATAATATAAAAGGCGTAAACACTAATATTCCATGATTATAATTTATTACATTGGAATCGTAATCACGATCCAATTCATCAAACCTATAAATTAGGAATTTATAAGTCTGTTGAATTGGATCGTGATTACGATTCCAATGTAATAATTATAACGATGGACTATTAGTATTTGAGCTTTTTATATTATATATATATATATATATATATATATATATATATATATATATATATATATATATATATGTATGTATATTCATTTCAAAACATGCTTTACGTGATCTTTGTAGTTTACATAACCGCGCATTCAAGAATGACAAGTATAAGTCAGACTGTTTATCGTATTTGTTTAATGTAATTCACTTTTAAAGATATTTTTACATGTACACCTCTTGATGTCTAGTCCCCTGGTGGAGGTGGTCTTGGCCGACGGCGTCGATTAGATAATAAAGTTACATTCTTCTCTCGCTGCTGATGATCGCTGGTTGTTTTAAGCCCCAAAATAAAAGAATTTTAACACTAGGTATTATATTAACATCCATGTCAACATGTTCTATCTAACCAGTGGCGGGGGTCGTTTCACTTCCACTGGGGAGCCGTTTCAGACACGAAAGAGATCACATCTACATTCGTTGACATGTAAAAACCAACTGACTGAAAAACCTTTCTATATCGCTAGCATTCCCATGCTCGGTCAGCCAATCAAAATCGACCTCCTTACTTTGTCTTGTATCTGACCTCAAAGATCAACCTCAGGAAGTCCAAGCAGAGATACCATTCCCCATAGAAAACTATTATATAACACCAATGCATTTCTGTGTTTATTTTACTAATGTTCACGCAATGACAATGATAATGGCAACATTAGCCATTTCCTTATAAGGAAAAATTTCGGCATTAATTGACCAAGCAGCAATTACTACTGTCGGATGAAATTCATAAAATCATTTTCTTGAAAATTCTTTTTATGGAAAATACGTTTCTCAAATTTAGTGACTGTTCTCGCTTTCTCAGTGTTGATAGGAGTTTCCTTCCTAACTTTTTATTCAAAGTAGTGAGGAACGTCAGCATCTTGATTATGTCATTATTTTCTCTTCGAGTTACATGTGATATCAATTTTAGCTTCTGAAAGTCTTCAAGTGGTGTGATTTCTGCTACCTGGTACAGTTCTTTGTTTGTGATTCTGTAGCGCCAGTTCGCAATGTTTCGAAGGTTTCACTAACTTCATTTTTAAGGCCATTTTTAACCATTGATCGTGGAAAGAGTTTGTACAAAGCTCAAGAGCCTCTCGATGTAGATTGCTATTGAATGAGGTATGCGGAAGTAAAAAATAGGAAGTGACGATGATGAGGATATAGAAGATAGTAAAGATTGAGTTTTGATTTGAAGCGGTTAAGAGGGCAACGTTCGAGGAAGTATCAACGCAGGAGTCTGTTCTACAAACCAGCGTGGAAGTTCCTCATTATAACTGAAATACGGAGGGATGGAGGGTGGTTTGACACCGTTTTTCAAAGCGCACTTAGTAGTTTGGATCAGAATGTAGCAGACACTCGATCTCAGACCCTTCTGAGCTGGAATCAATTAGGTTTTCTTCCCGAGAATCTATAGTATTATTATTATTATTTGTATATACAAGCGTTAGGAATTTTCATTTAGGATCATAGTGTAGTACGTGTTTCGACCGAGCTCTTCACAACTGGAATCACGTATGATTTCATACTAAGTATTATGCCGATTTTACACACACACACACACACACACACACACATATATATATATATATATATATATATATATATATATATAAAGACATTTTTATGTTTATACATTCTTTTTATATATACAAATATTTCAGTAAATGCTCTGTTTATAATAAACAGTATTAAACAACATTTACCGGCCTGAATGTCCGAGAAATTTTCACAGAAAATATTCGTCCTCCGACAGGACTCGAACCTGTATCCTATACGGAACTATCATTTAGTTGACATGCCTTTACCGATTTGGCTTCAGAGGAACGTTCGGTTAGCAAGGTCGAATTTACTGTCTTTAAACTTCAATCTTCCATGAATCTCTCACGTACATTCATATCTGCTCATGGCGTATCCAAATGTAAACAAATGACGTCACACATTATGAAATGGACAAAGTCCGACAATTATTTTAAGACATTTTTATGTTTACACATTCTTTTTTATATGTCATTTACTTAAAATATTTGTATCTATAAAAAGAAAGTATAAACATAAAAATGTCTTAAAAATAATTGTCGGACTTTGTCCATTTCATAATGTGTGACGTCATTTGTTTACATTTGGATACGCTTTGAGCAGATATGAATGTATTTTCATATGAATGTATTTTCAGATATTTTATTATATATATATATATATATATATATATATATATATATATATATATATATATGTACGACGTTACGCTTTTCTGATAACATAAATGTGTAGTATTTACTTTCGTTTCACTTTGCCACCTAGTTATAAAATCTTCTTTATTAAAACAATTTTTGATGAAAATTAGTTTCTCAGATCCATAAACTGTTATAGCTCTTTCCATTCTGTAATATTTTCATGAGTTAGTTTTGAGGAATTTATTCATGAAAAGAGTATTTTACAAGAATGTTTATTTATTAAAAACTAAGCACTAAAATATTTACATTTCTCTAAAATATTTTTTTTATAATTTTTAAGAAAGCTTTATTTATTATTTTTTTTATATATTTTAAATCATTGCACCCCAAGCAAGGCATTAAAGCTACTAAGACCCAAAAAGGTTACTGATTTCGAGAGACTACGAACCAAGAAAACATTATTAAGGAAAGAGAACAATAAAAGAAGAGGGATTATGAAGACAAGTTAACGACTGACATTGCATAAAACTTTGAAGATCAAATTCGCCAGGGAAGCAGGAAGCCCGTAAATCAACTCATCAGTTACGGGTACTATACTAAAAGGATTGTTCGCACTAGCTTTTAAAACCCAGGTGAGGTTTTAGAGACCTGTTTTTGATTGATACTTTTTTTTACACTATTTACATTATTCAGACTATTGTCCTCATCTTTGTCGCCATATTTATTACAACGTTTCGGCCGTTGTACGCCCCGACCTTCGTCATGTGGTTAGAATGTCGAACAGAAACCTTTATTTCGCTCACTGGGGTGGACTGTTCTAGTTCCACGTGCCATGTGTTAATGGACGTCAGTTACCAGTTATCTCCTGTTAATTCCCCTCTTCAAGATCTCCACTGACTTAACCGGGTATTGAACTCACACTCTTTGGGTTAGGTCACTGGTGCTATGTGTCCATGCCGAAACGATATGATAAATATGGCGACAAAGATGAGGACAATAGTCCGAATAATGTAAATAGTGTATATAATACCTCATCTCAGAAATATAGACAGATACTTTTTTTTATTATTAAAATTTAATGAAATCGTGATTATACAAAATATTTTACAGTCTCTTAAGTTTTTTTATTATTATTTCGTTTCCAGCAAATATTTTCTATTAGGTTGGTGCAAAAATAATGACGTAATCATGTCGTTTTTTGATGTATTTTTAACGTCAAAAAACGACATTATTACGTCATTATTTTTGCACCAACCTACTATTATCAATTTACTTAATTACTGTTTTGCTACCAGCTTTTTAACTGTCAAAAGATAAACTTACTCTACGGTCATGTGTCCTTGTAGACGTAGTGCTAGGAGTCAGAGGCAACAGCTGAGATAGAAGTGACTGGAAAGTCAGAATATACCTTGGCGGATAAATTGACACTTGACTCATCCAAATAAGTACCCCTAAATCTGAGATGGGACTAGGCCAGGGAAGCTAAATGGAGTTCAATGGAACCTCGATTCAAAGATCTATTTGGTACGGGAGAGTGTGAGCAAATGACACGGTACTGATAGCAGACACAGAAAAGAAATTACAGAACCTCCTGCAGAAGGTAACAGGGGAGAGCGAGATGAAAGGACTAACCATAAAATACAAGAAGACAGAATGCATGGTCATCAGTCAAAGGGTGAGCCCAAAATGCAATCTGCAGGTCGGGGACACTAAAATCAAACATATGCGGAAGTTTAAGTATCTGCCAAGTGTTCTGACGGAGGATGGTAGGTGCGACGCTGAGATCCGAAGACGGATTGAGATGGCCAATGATGCATTTTAGAAGCTGAGCAGAGTACTGTGAAAGAGGAGGATTTCTTTCGTGACATAGAAAAGAGTATTGACCTTCTATGTGACATCTCTCTTCCGACATGTCAGCTAATGTTGGACAGTATTCTCAAAGATGAAGAAGAGACTCGAGGCGGCGGAGATGTTGTTCTACAGAAGGATGCTGAGGATATCATGGAGCGAACATGCGAGAGACGATGACGTCTTGGAGAGGATACAAACAAGGAGGAATCTTATGGTTAACATAAGGAAGAGACAGATGAAATTTCTGGGACACATGATGAGAAAGGGGGCCTGGAGAATCTGATACACACGGGACGAATAGAGGGGAAAAGACACAGGGGAAAGCAGCGCATGACATAGGTGGCTGGCTTCGGCAAGTGGATGGCGGACCGTGGTCTGGGGGAGTTGGCAGAAACACAAAACCCCTTGAGAAACACAAGGGATAGGTGGAAGTGGAGGGCCATGATCGCCTACGTCCTGAAAGGACACGGCAAATAAAAAAGAAAGAAAGAAGTATCAGCAAGTTATTTATATCACCGTATTTACTGAACATCGTATTTTTGTTATTCCGTTTTCAGCTAACTTTTTTCAATGTCCTTAATCCTCATATTTTGCTTTCCGGCTTTTCAACTGTCAGAAGATAAACTTACGGCACGGTCATGTGTGTCCTTGTATATGTAGTGCTAGGACTGGGGAGACAACTGTCAGTCAGAGGTAACAGCTGAGATAGAAGAGTTTGGAAAGGTACTGTATACCTTGGTGGATAAAATGACACTTAACTCATCCAAATAAATACCCACAAATCCAAGATCATCTTAGGCCAGAGGAACCAAATAGTGTTTAATAAAAACTCGATTCAAAGAACTGTTTGATACAGGAGAGTGTCAGCAAGTTATTTATCACCGTATTTACTGAACATCGTATTTTTAAATCCAAAACAGCGCATAAATAACCACTATTACGTAAAACTGTATAAAATATCAAATAATAGATAATAATCCTATATAATATCTCTTTTTCATATTGAGTGGATTTTTAGAATTGATGCTGTGCATGTTGCCTGCACTGTAATTTACTTTGTTCTCATAACAGAGGAGTAAATAAATTCAAAAGCTTTGTCTAAAGATTGTCGAATCCGGTCATTAATTTGATTGGGGACAGTTTAGAAACACCGGGTACTGAAAATGATTCTCCTGTAATCCGAAACAGATTTCGGATTTAAATAACCCACAATGGGTTGATAAGCCGTAAAAAGCAAACAATATGATAAAATCAAAAATTGTATACGTAAATAATCTGGAGAAAGGTGAAAAGATGGGATATATAGTAAAACCTCGATTTAAAGAACTAACTGCGAAGAGATTGTGTTCGTTATTTCCGTTACCTTAAATCCGATAAATCCCTCATTTAGTAAACGAGAAATAAATTCTTTAGATCACCCTATTTAATGAACATCGTTTTGTTAAATCCAATACATTGCACAAACGACTATTGTTACGTAAAAAATAAAACAATCGAACTCACATGTCTTTGCTTTATATTGTAAGCATTTTTAGAATTGCTGCTGTAGATTTAATTTGCTTTGTCATTGTAATAGCGGAGTAGATATTAGGTCGGTGCAAAAATAATGTCGTTTTCCCACATAGTAACATATGTGAGAAAACGACATTATTTTTGCACCAACCTAATACATTCAAAAACTTTATCTAAACATTGTCGATTCCGGTCATTAATTGGATTGGGGATAGATTACTGTAAGCGATCTCCTGCAATCTGTAATCTGTTTCGGAGTTAAATAAGGCACAAAGGTCACTATTTAGATTGGAGAGAGTATTTAGATTGTGAACAGCAGGTACTGTAAGCGACCGAAAATGTTTCGGCTTTAAGTAATCACCAAAGTCTCCTTAAGCAGTGAAAAACAAATCGGTAAATCAAATAGACAAAATGCAAAGCTTTACCAACAAAATAAACTTACTCTACGGATATATGTCCTTGTAGATATAGTGGTAAGAGTGAGGAAACAACTGTCAGTCAGAGGCAACAGCTGAGAAAGAAGAGATTGGAAAGGTACTGTATACCTTAGCGGATAAAATGACACTTGACTTATCCAAATAAATACTCGCAAACCAGAGATTGTCTTTAGCTAGAGAAACCAAATGTAGTACAATAGAAGCTCGATTCAAAGAGTTTTCAAGTTATTTATATCATTGTATTTACTGAAAACATTGTTTTGTTCAATCCAAGCCAGTCAGCAGGCGGGAAAAGAATGCCACGTAAAACTCTATGAATTATAAATTCAAACAAACGCACGCACATTTCCTTTCTCATATTGAGTGGATAGTTTTTTAGAAGTTGCGTTGTAAATTTAACCTACACTATAACTTGGTTTGTTCTCACAACCACGGCGTAGATGATTTCCAGATTTTTATTTAAGTAGTGTCGAGCGAGCCTGGTCAGTATTTATTTTTTTTTTTGGTGGTGGGGTGGTCTTGTGAACAGTGGGTACTGTAAGCGACCGAAAATGTTTCGGCTTTAAATAATCCACAACGGCTTGATAAAAAGTGAAAAACAAATCAATCTCAGAATAGGCAAATCTTTTATACGCAAATAATCCTATCAGTTTTGATGGGTACTATGCTAACAGGCCGGTCAGTACTGTGTTTTAAAACTCGTTTGAGGTATTCGATTAGTGTATTTATACTATATTCGGACTGTTGTCCTAATCTTTGTTTTTGTTATCACAGCATTTTGGCCGTTAGGCCAACCCGCTCTCAACAAGTTCCTTCCCTCTGCTACCACCCCAGACCACGTTCTGTCATTGACTTGCTTAAGCGCGCTAGGTATGTCATGCATTGTTTTCCTTTGTCTCACTTTCTCTCTCATCGACCTGTGAGTGTCAGATTCTCCAGGCCCTCCTTCCTCATTATGTATCCCAGAAACTTCAGCTTCTTTCTGATGTTGAGTATACGACTACTCTTCTTCTCTAAGACCTCATCGTTGCTCCATGATATCCTCAGCATCCTTCTGTAGAACCACATCTCCGTCGTCTCGAGTCTCTTTTTCATCTTTGAGGAAATCGTCCAACATTCGCTGCTGTAAAGAAGGACAGATGTCACGTAACAGCTCCATATTCTTTTATTTGTTATCAAAGAAATCCTCCTGTCTCGCAATACTCTGCCCAGGTTTTGGAATGCGTCTTTGGTCATTCCATTACGTCTACAGATCTCAGTGTCGCACTTACCGTCCTCTGTCAAAACGCTCCCCAGTTATTTAAACTTCCGTCCCTGCTTGATTATGAGCTTAGATAGGATTTGCATATAAGCTTAGATAGGATTAAAAAATAAGTATAAATATTTTGATTTTCTTTCTTCGTTTAATGATAATGTTATTAAGCTTATCAGACAATATGAAAAGAATTTATATTAAATAAATAGACAACACTTTTCTATATTATTTAATGAAACATGCATCAATGAAAAAATGCTGCATAAATACGCACAATTTAAATTACATGATCCAGCAGCTCACAAAACTATCAACACTTGGCGGTGCGATTTTCGCTTCCAGCGTCTTATATGCACGAGTTTATCATTGCTTGCAAATCATCCATGTAAACAATCACAGACTATCATCACTGTCTTGTCTTTATATTGCTTAATATATTATACTGTAATTGTCATCTTTGATAATGGCTTATGTAAGCCGAATGCTTAGATTGGATTAAAAAATATGTATCAATATTGTGATTTTCTTTCTTCGTTTAATGATAATGTTATTAAGCTTATCAGATGGTATGAAAAGAATTTACATAAAATAAATAGACAACACTTGTCTATATTATTTAATGAAACATGTATGATGAAAAAATGAATTTGTGGAGATAGCGTAATTAGGTGATAGATAGATAGATAGATAGATAGATAGATAGATAGATAGATAGATAGATAGATAGGAACAGACTGAGATAGATAGATAGATAGATAGATAGATAGATAGATAGATAGATAGATAGATAGGAACAGACTGGGATAGATAGATAGATAGATAGATAGATAGATAGATAGATAGATAGATAGGAACAGACTGGGATAGATAGATAGATAGATAGATAGATAGATAGATAGATAGATAGATAGATAGATAGATAGGAACAGACTGAGATAGATAGATTTATATGAGAATACGTTTAAAAAAAAACAATGTACCTGATGTTCTTCGTCATCGTCTCAGTGTAATGTACGTAAAACTATTTATATAATCATTCAGTAAACGGGTATCCCTACTTTTCTCGTTTTATCGAGTTTTTTTTTTCTTTTCTTTTCTTTTCATTTTTTTTTTTTCTCTCTTTTTTAGATGCATTTCAGTTCACAGATTTCCTTCCGGATATGATGAAAATTGGCCCAGCCAACGTCCACAGACTAAACATCCTTTCATTAATTCCGTTTGCCTCTTTTGTTATTATTATTATTATTAGTAGTAGTAGTAGTAGTATTATTATTATTATTAGTAGTAGTAGTAGTAGTAGTAGTAGTAGTAGTAGTAGTAGTAGTAGTAATATCATTATTATCATCAGTACTACTAGAACTTCCTTATTTTTAAACTATTCTGCCTGGAATTAATGACGGAAACGAAAAGGAAAAAAAAACAAAAAAAAACAGACAGGACTAATTTTTATTCTTTTAATGAAAATGTCTCTTCTCTTTCAACCACCAAAACAATAACAAGGATTTTCAATCATGGCTAAAACGAGTCTTTGGAGATTTGGAATGCGTTTTCCCTTCATTTCCCGAAGAAGATTTTATGGCATCTGCCGCACGAACAACGGAAACGTCTTAAGTGGCATGTGCATCGTATACGCGCCACTAGATTCTCCAAGCCATAATAAAGTTACGACAACACGGAGTCGAGATTTTAGAGCAAAAATCCTGCAAAATTTTCAAATCTATTTCATCAAGAAAAAAACTTAATTCCATTCATAATGATAATTAAGTATTTAATAAATAAATTTAACGATAGTCACTTTCGTTCATATGCTTTCTCCAAAACTACAATATTTTCTGAATAAGGTTTTCTTTCTTTCTTTCTTTCTTTATTTCTTTCTTTCTTTCTTTCTTTTTTTCTTTCTTTCTTTCTTTCTTTCTTTCTAGTTAAATCTCTATTTCTGTCTATCATAATATATCCTGTTTGCATCTATCTATCTATCTATCTATCTATCTATCTATCTATCTATCTATCTATCTATCTATCTATCTATCTATCTCTTAGTTCGTCACTCATATCTATCTATCTATCTATCTATCTATCTATCTATCTATCTTGCTCAATCTCTGTTTCTGCCTGTCATAGCATTTCTTCTGTTCGTATCTATCTATCTATCTATCTATCTATCTATCTATATATATATATATATATATATATATATATATATATATATATATATATATATATATATATATATATATCTTGTTCAATCTCTGTTTCTGCAATCACAGCATATTCTTCTGTTCGTATCTATCTAACTATCTATATTGTTCAACCTCTGTTTCTGCCTATCATAGCATATTCTTCTGTTTCTATCTATCTATCTATCTATCTATCTATCTATCTATCTATGCCTATTCATATCTATTAGGTTGGTGCAAAAATAATGACGTAATAATGTCGTTTCTTGACTAACTTTTAACCTCAAAAAACGACATTATTACGTCATTATTTTTGCACCAACCTAATATCTGTCTAGCTCTAAACTTTTCCTATCTATCTATTTGTCTGTATTATTTTGAATAGGTATCACCGCATACAAGGCAATACAGCCACCAGCACGCAAGGGGTTGCAGAGTGTGGACGAACTAGGAATAGTAACATTAGTAATGAGGTGGAAGAAAAGAGCAATCTGGCGAATAGTGGGCAGCGATTGGAATTGTATTTAAAACTTTGCAGATTAAAGATGGAAAAAAAGCATGGTAATGTGTCTCAGGCCCTGTGAGAAGATGAATAGAAGCATAAAGTCACCATCACTAGCGGTCACTCCAAACACTTTCGTAATCACCATTAGACTCATCCAACTCTTTCCGAATCCTCAGCAATGTCCTCAGATTGATAGCAAACACTCTAAAATGTTCGAAAATTGCGTCATGATGCACTTTTTCTCACAGATGGTGCCCAACTGCCCCCACTATATTGTTCAGTCGACAAAATCAAAAAGCAAAGAATACGCTTGCGCGAAATTAAAAACATAAATACCCATCGAACTATATATATATATATATATATATATATATATAGATAGATAGATAGATAGATAGATAGATATAGATATAGATATATATATACACAAATCTAGATAACTAGACTCGTTTCGAAAAACCCTCGAATTTTTGATTTGCCAATAATCAAATCAATCTCGAGGGAAAAAAAGGTTTTAAAAAAAGAAAGACGCAGGTCTGAAGCCCAAAGAAAAAACCCCGATACGAGTAAACAACTAACAAAAAAGCTCAATACAACCGTAGAGCAGACCTAGTATATACATACATATATATATATATATATATATATATATATATATATGTGTGTGTGTGTGTGTGTGTGTGTATGTATATATAAATATATATATATATATATATATACATCATGATGTATCTGTCTATATTTCTGAGATAAGATATTATGTACATTATTTACATTACTCGGACTATTGTCCTCATCTATGTCGCCATATTTATTACAACGTTTCGGCCGTTGTACGCTCTAGCCTTCTTCAGGTGGTTGGAATCTCGAACTGAACCCTTTATTTCGCTCACTGTGGAAGACTGTTCTAGTTCCACGTTTTAATGAACGTCAGTTAACAGTTATCTCCTGTTAATTCCCCTCTGGTCCTGTCACTGGATCTAACTAACGCCTTTATCCACTGTGCCATGTGTCCTTGAGCGTCATGTCGTGTCTGTGGTTGTGTATGTGTGTCATGTGTGCTTGTATGTGCGTGTGTGACAGTCAGTTTCTGCTGTAAACTCGAGTTTGTCTTTTATTGATTTAGTAATAAGTATCATAGCAATCCTTCATTAATATGATTTTGTTTCACGACCACAGATTTCCAGGACCGCTAAGCAGATTGTTGAAGAAAAAAAAAAGCTATCTTGGAGCTGACAGAACATTCATTGTATTAAATTGCATAATCTTCTGACTTGCTTTAAGTTGTATTAACCTTTACGCAAACACAGAGAAATGGACAACGTATTGCCGTCTAAGAATTTTGCCATTAACAGAAACAAGAAATAAAAGCAAGCAGACATAGAAAGACGCATAAAAGAGTATGTAACATTTTACAACCGATCTGTGAACAAATACTGCTACCATTAGCATTAAGTCTGTCGAAGGCCATCATTTCCAAGTTACTCGAAGAGAAGGCAGACTGACCGTGAGTTCATTCATAGACGTATTTTTCTTCTTCTAAGCCATGTGAGGTAGGATTTACAGTTTTATACAAAGAAATTGGTATTATTTCTGTGTAAATGAAGATAAG
Source organism: Acanthosepion lycidas (assembly GCA_963932145.1). NCBI lineage: Eukaryota > Metazoa > Mollusca > Cephalopoda > Sepiida > Sepiidae > Acanthosepion > Acanthosepion lycidas. The sequence continues at coordinate 20,351,190 of OZ010593.1, forward strand.
TCAATATTTGTTGGTGTTATGGTCCGGTTCTTTCTACCACGGTGATAGTCCAAGGTAGAACCAATAAAGAAGAACACAGATATATTAAAAACAGAAATATATACAGAGAGGTAGAAAAGGTTTAGTAGTAATTGTCTGAACGCAATCAGGTTTAGTAGTAATTGTCTGAACGCGATTCTGTTTCGAACTGCGTCTGACTCGACTGACTGACTCCTGACGAACTTCACTCCAGACTTCAGACTGAACTCAGACGTCAGACGGAACGGTATTTAGTCACCCTCCTCACGAGGGCATTATGTGGCACAAGGCCGGTTTAACGTGGGATCTCCGAGCCCGTGTGTTCTCCGAGCCCATGGCATCTCCGAGCCCGTGGGCTCGGCCAAAACAATGCCCTTTTAACCCGTATAGACGGGTCCACCTCCCCGAAAGAGACCCCGCCCCTCGGCGCAGCCCTGTTCGGGTTCCTTCTCGCCCGAAGGCAGAGAGTTCAACCGATCAGCCAGTCGGCCGACTTCAGACTGAACTCTCTGCTTCCTCTTTACGCGCAGTATTTATTACGTATGGAATTATGGGTAAGATCCCATAACAGTTGGATATAAGAAAAGGTCAAAAGTTATAAATCTATCACTTTCGGTCATTCATTTAACAGTCATGAATCTTGCAATCTTTAATATCGGATAATCGTCTAATCCATATGTAAAGAGTATTCGTGTTCGTATTCCCGCAAGTAAACTGGAAGGCGTATATCTATCATGTTAAATGCAAAAATGTCTTCAGATTTCTTGAGGTCATCTTGCAGAAATAAAGAAACAAAAGACAAATTAGGCCTTTATTCAAACTTCTTTGATTTTGATTCTAAAGGGTGTTCTAATAACTCGGACGGATTTTAAATGTGAATTCAGTTTGAGCGTCTAATGATTTTTTCTTTTTCTTTCAGATTTCAGATTCTTAGATATCGCATGTAGGCGATATTATTTTTCACATGTAATTGCCATGAGTTAAATAACATGATCCAATAGAGAAATAAATAATTGTTCCTCAATAACTCTGATTTATTTATTTGCTGACTTTGATCCGTTTAAATGAAACACCCTTATATATAATCCATCTTAATGAAAAACCCTTTATTTAACAACTAATTGATATATTTTGTGCAAGTAATCGCATTCTGTATACATACATACATACATATATATATATATGGACAAAGTCCGACAATTTATTTATTAAAGACATTTCTATGTTTAACGTTCTTTTTTCTTTTTCTTTTTTTTTTTATATAGATACAAGTATTTAAGTAAGTGCTCTGTTTATAATAAACAGTATTAAATAACATTTACCGGCCTGAATGTCCGAGAAAGGACGAATATTTTCTATGAAAATTTCTCGGACATTCAGGCCGGTAAATGTTATTTAATACTGTTTATTATAAACAGAGCATTTACTTAAATACTTGTATCTATAGAAAAAAAAAAGAACGTTAAACATAAAAATGTCTTTAATAAATATATATATATATATATATATATATATATATATATATATATATATATATATATATATATATATGCTTTCAGGAAAGTATGAAGCACAAATGCTATAACAGTATTTTTTTTTTTTTTTTTTTTAATGACGAAATTACAGCAAACCTTTATAATCTCTGTTTAAGCTTCGAGATCTTTCTAATGACTTAAGGATTAACTGAAAGCACTAAATCAATCTTTTTAAAAAGGTATTAAACATAACAGTATTAATTCATATTAAAAAGAAAGTTAAGAAAAAATTTTGAAATATTTCCTGTTTTTCAGCTTTTACCCTGTTTTGTAGAAATGAAGGAGAGTTTTATGTCGCCCAGTGGATAGAACGTTCGCTTTCAGACCACGATACCCTGGATCGAATCTCACCATGTTCAAATTTGTCAGTAATGTCACTTCTTGATGTTATCGTTCTGGGTAGGCGACCCCAGGTTGAGGCATGTTTCGATAGTGCCTGAAAACTACGGTTTTACCAAAGCCTTGTGAGCGCCACTGGGAAGACTGAAATCTTTGAAATCCGTCTATGATTGTGTTAGTAACTGGCTTCTTTAAACTGCTGATCATGTCAGATTATTACGCTTTCTCTGAAACGGGGATTGTCTACTATACGGGTTTTCTTGGTAAACGAAAGTAACCGGCCATTATAAAGCGCATTTTGGCAGCAACATTCATTTAAACAAGTTTTTGTTAAATTTAGCAGCCGAGGTCTGTTTATTTAATGTTTTATTTGAAATCTTCCAATTTCTCTTGGGATCGAAATTATATATAAGTTTTTAAAAAATATTAAAAAATTAAAATTTTCCGACGCACTGATTAGTATCTTAATATTTTTTGCTTTATTATTTCAACTAGTTTCAGCCAGCATGGCCATCATCAGAAGAAAAAAAATCTTATATTTCTGTCCATCGAGAGTGTTAAAGCTTATTTGTAGCAGTGAACCAGAGGAGTGAATGACTGTTTTTCTTATATATATATATATATATATATATATATATATATATATATATATATATATATATATATATATATATATATATATAAAAGTGAACATTGAAGTCAACACCCAGAGGCGACAGGCTATTTCATGCTAGGCGAAATAGTCATACCGCCGATTGCGCCTAGCATGAAACAGCCTGTCGCCTCTGAGTGTTGACTTCAATGTTCACTTTTATATTTATATTTACATACGCTCTATCTCTGATATTGAGAACTTTATCTCGTAAATATAGCACACTTAAAACTATATTTCTTCATATATATAAAATCTTAAGACGAGATACAAAAGGGTTAAAAAATTATAAAATTCTGTTACTTTAATCAAAATTTATTTGCGAAACATTTGCATTTAATTAGAAAATGTAATTTATCAACAAACAAGTGACAATTTTAAGCTTTTAATTGATTAATTTAAACAAACACCGAAAAAGGGATATTTTTTGTTGGTCATAAAGATAAAACTATGTAAATAAAAATAGCAAATACAGAACAAATAAGTCAAAACGATAATTTAATTCTCAGTATATGCTCCATTTTTTTTAACAGTATTTTATATATTTTTTAACCCTTTTGTATGTGGTCTTAAGATTTTTAACAGGTGTCTGTATAAGTAGACATTGAAGTGAAAACGGCGACAGACTGTTTCATGCATTTATGCAATCGTCAGGCCAACGACGTCCACTTTTATATTTACATACGCTCTAACCCTAATAGCGAACACTTTAACCCATAAATATAGCATACCTTAAAAGTATATTTTATCATATGCAAGGTGCGATGGATAAATTGTTGTTTAAATTACACAAAAATGAATGACACTGACATCTCATTTATACCATCGTATATAAACACACCGACATTTATATTATGTGTGTTTATACATATATATATATATATATATATATATATATATATATATATATATATATAAACACACATATATAAATACATATATATATATATATATATATATATATATATATATATATATATATATATATATATGGTTGGACAGATGTGAGCTTGTGACCCTGGGTTTCCCGCTTTAGCGATCGTCACGTGAAACCCAGGGTGACAAGGTCACATCTATCCAACCATATATGTTAGCTCTGTCTCTGACATTGAGCGCTTTCTAATAAGTACCGCGCATATAATATATAAATAATTATACATATATATATAATTATTTATATTTATATACACATAATTTTCACACACACACGCACACACACACACACACACACACATATATATATATATATATATATATATATATACATATATATATATATTTGTGTGCGTTTCCTTCAAAGGGAAATCGTGGTGATTGGTCGTTTTAATATCGTTACACGTAAACGAGTCAATGATTAATGCTGGTGACAGGAGTCATGCACACACACACACACACACACACACACACACACACACAACAGAAACAACAACAACAACAATAACAACAATAACAACAAATGTGTTGCTCAGAAATTCATTCTACTTCATTTCCCAGAGGGCTACGATTTCTGATTTCTTATGCAATTCGGCCTCTGGTCTGTCAGATCGGAGGTAACATGACACGAGACGCTGGATGGGGTCGAAGCGGAAGAATGTCTGTTTTTTTTTTTTTGTTTTTTTTTTATTATTCAAGTTATAACAAGTTTAACACACAAGGGATTTCACACAAAATGATTAAAAAAATATATCTCTGTAGATGCATTTGTGTCACAGCACGTGAAGAAGTTCGAATAACACCGGCAATAAACAAAAAAATATCCCATACACACAGACACAGACATATACTAACAATAATGGGCTTCATCTGCGCATGACACAATAATTAAAGGATTCTGGGTTTCGAGATAAAGCTCAGTCACTTATGTTCTATGCGTGATACACGCTTAGGCGATCTTGTATCTTTCGATACATGACTGAGGAGGCAAATTTTTCCCCACACTAGGTTTCCATTTCTTTCTAAGATACACCAGTTGCCAACCAAGGCTACAGAACTGGGTCTGTCTTGCTATTTACCCATAACTGGGAGAGAAGAAGAGGATTCATACCTTTCCCAAGGGTATTAGCACATAAGTGAATGTCATGGATTTGCAGGTTATTTAAAGCCAGAAAATATTTTTAAATTGTAACAATTTTGGGATAGATAATAAAGATCTAATAATACAAGTATTACTAATTAACCCATAGTTGGAGGGAGAAGTGGTGGATTCATAGCTTTCCTAACGGTATTTGCGCGTTTATGTATATATAACGAACCCAACTGGAATTGGAACTCTGCTCTCCGATTAACAATTCCAAGCCGTTATCAATTACCCGACCCGTACATCCAAGCTTACAGGATCTGGTATTGCCAAACAGTCACCTATCTAGGTACTGAACAGGCTCGACGTTGGTTAATTTTTGGTGATAGGTTAAAACAAAGAATAGGATATATAGGAATATTGTTAAATTTTACAAACGATAGGACGTTGGGGAAAGAAATGATCGGACATGGCATATAGAAGAGGAGGAAGTTATTACAATTACAATTTGATAGGCAATCCGTATTGCATTGGAGAATCGTCATTCGGATTTATATATGTGGATGATATGTAAAAACCACATGTCCTGATCTGCTTAAAGACATGGGAAAGGTAATTACCATCGCTCAAAGACCCCCTCTTGCCCAAGCCGACATGGCATCGCTTCTATAAGTCGCCGGAAAACCTCTGAGAGATTTTAAGCCATACGTTCTCAACAGCTAACTGATACTTATAGGTACATGTTATGCGCGAATAGACGTCCGCCATATCCCATGATTGCTCAATTTGGTGAATGTGGTAGCTACCCCATTCGTTACAGTGATATACGCGCGAATACCCTTGGGAAATATATGAATCTATTTTATCCTCAAAACTAAGAGATTAATAGTAAGACTTTACTTCCTATTAGTTTAAACCTTAGTTTAATGGTAACACGTGTTTTGAGTTGCCTTACCTATTTTTTTTCTCTTAAATGGTGAAATTTATAAAAAAAAAAACGGCCAAAATTAAGAAGCCCTACTGAAAAAAAAATATTTCTTTTGGGATCTCATCCCTCCACCTCTCATTGTCAAATATTAGATTTATATCTACGAAATATTTATCATCATCAAATTTTTAAATCTCGGGGTGCGTTTTTTAGGTCCCCCCTGAGAGGGTCCGGTATTATGGAGTATGGAGGATTGATTGGTACAGAGGAGTTTTTGTGGTGAATGCGCAAATTGTAATGAGTGAATGGGCCGTGAATCGGATTAGCTAGGTATAAGATAGTGAAGACCAACCTCAATCTTTTTCCCCCTTTTTGGCCTTGTGCCGTAATTGTATTTTTTATACATTAAATATCAATCAAGATGTTAACTTTCTGTTGAGATGTTGAGTGTTTCCGCGTGACTGTATTGAAATAAGGACAAACACACACATGGGGAAAAATACTGGTATATTCGAAGAGGTATTAGGTTGGCGCAAAAATAATGTCGTTTTCTCACATAGTAACATATGTGAGAAAACGACATTATTTTTGCACCAACCTAATATTTACAACAGAGAGATTAGTAGTCAAACGAACGCAGGTTAGTCAGTCACAATAAGAAAGAATATAAAGTCCAACTGTATCTTCCGGTAGAGAGACGGAAGTTTGATGGTCACCAGATCTCCCCAGAACTCTATAGAACTGTCCTATTAGTAGTAGAGAGATCAGTCCTTTCTGATGAGAAGGTGGATGCGCCACAACACTTTCCAAACAAACCGAATTAAAAGTTTCGAAAGAAACTTCCAACAATATTCGAAAGAATAACAGAATGGACTTGAGAAGTGTAATTACCCAAAAACCGATTTAAAAAATTAAAATTTCAATTTCAACCGATAGTGTTCAATCAATAATTTTTTAATGGATGGAAATGGTTAATTCTATCATAACCATTACCATTGGTTATAATTTAACCCAAGAAAGGTATTAAAATTGTTTGATTATAGGAAAGCATTGCACATAATTTAAATAAAGAGATGCACTGAAAATAAAAAAAAGCTGTGGTTATCAGTGATGTTTAGTAATATTGACAAACAGACGAAGGCTTTAATATCATTATAATATATTAATTGCAATTGTTGACTTGATGACAACAAAACGAGATAAACTTGTTTTCTTTTTTTCTTGTTGACAAGATGACAGGTACAAGGTCTTCTCCTTGGATTCCTGTTTATGTTTATATTACGACTCAGCGTTCCATTTTCCTTTAGAATGCAATCTGTTTTATTTGTAGATGAGCTGCTTTCTACATCGCCCATAAACATGGCGCCGGGAGGAAAAATATCTATTCAAAGCTGTTCCGGCAAGTTAGGATCTCGAAAAATAAATGAATATTCTCTGTTTATTTTATTTTATTTTTTTTTTATTTTTTTTTTTATTCATAAATTTTTCGACTTGCAATTTCTTTGGCTTGGTTCCATCTAATTCTATTGCAGAAAATTTGCAATGACTTTCTAACGCCTCAGTCAGCGATTCTGAACTGTTTGTTTTTTTTTTTTTTCTTTCTTTGAAAGTGTTTTTTTAACACTAATTTTATTTATTACACTTCCATCACAGTTTTCTCTCTTTTCATTTTGACGTTATTTTAAATAATTTTAAATATATTAACGTTCAAGTCTGGCACAAGTGATTCAAAGGAGAAAGGAGAGTCATCTAAAACCCCGAGTTGATAGACTGCTTTACCATATAGGGCGTGCGGCTTGTGTAACGATTCCTTTTCTTTATGTCCCACCCCCTCAGGAAGTTGGCGATCATGGCTCTCCACATTTTCCTGTCCGTTTTAGTTCTTAATAAATTTTCTCTTTTTGTTATTTCTCCTAAACCCTATTCCGCCATCCATTTACACAAGCTCCCTAAATAGGCCATACCTTGATTTCCTCTGTCCCTCTTGCCTTTACGCTGTTCTGAGAGTAACAGATTTTCCAAATGTACCCTAGAAATTTCAACTGTCTTTTCCTGATATTAAGTATAAGTTTCCTTTTTGTCTCTATTTTCTTTAAAACTTTGTCGTTGCTAACATAATCGGTCTATGGTATCCTCAGCATCCTCTTGTAGAACGACATTTCTGCTGCCTTGGGTATCGTCTATATCTGTGAGGAGATTTTCCAGACTTCACTGGCATATAGGAGGACAGATATCACGTAATAGCAAGAAACCGCCGTTAGACCAGACGTGCCTTAAACGACACGGCCACGGAGCAGCCTTGCCGATCAAACAAAATCTGAAAAGTTTCGAATCTAACGACAGTTTCCATCTACCCGGAGAGACGCAGGTTCTAGTCCTACCGGTGTGCATTTATTTCTTTTTAATAAGATTTCTCATATATTCAGGCCGGTAGGCGAAAATAAATATACTCTTTAATAAATAAATGGAACGTCTACTCAAATATGAGTATCCACTAAAAATAAAGTTTAAAATATTAAAAATAACTATAATTTGTATAATCCATACATATATATTATTGATATTAAAATTAAAGTCTGCATCCATTTTGACCAGTATTTGAAATTTATAGGTGTCATTTAAGGGTTTTCATATAATGATTTTCACTATTTTAACTAGTACGCCATCCTGGATATGACGATAAACTACGTCCAACAGCAAGGTTTCTGATCAGGAGGTTTTGAGGAGCGTGGAACCAGCTCTTAATTACTGGTGTTCCCAGGTCCACTCTGACCCAGGGTGGTAGCACCTGTTAGGGTCACAGCTATGGGCAAATAAACCCTGAATCCGGGGTAAAAACACTATGAAAGTGTAAAAACAAGTTTTAATTTTTTTTTTTAATTATTTCCAGCAATAAATTTTTGAAGAAAAAAAAAAAACTGTTACCAGCTATACATTTTTGAGGAAAAAAATATTACCAGCAACAGTTTTTTGAAAAAAATTATTACAGCAACACATTTTTGAAAAAAAATTATTGCCAATAATAGATTTTTGACAAAACAAAATATTAACAGCAATGAAAGTTTTGTCGGCATTAAATAACACATTCGGGTTGATATGTCGTAAACGAAACCTAACCAAGCTAAACTAGTACACTGTTCTCTTTCCTCTGGAATAAATTTAAGAGTTGAGCTTTTTTATTGACCCTGGAAAACGATTGAGAAGAAACATATTCAGGTCTAGATTATGAATCCTGAGGCTTTGTATTAATTTTGGTATACTTTGTGTTTCTACTATTAAATACGTTATTATTTAAAATGAATTCATAGAAATACTATTTGTATGTATAACTATTTGTATATATTTGTATATATAGTATATATTTTTATATATTGGTATATATATATGTATAACAATTTGTATGTTTAATACTATTTGTATGTGTATATAATACAAAATTACTGGTGGTCATATAATGATTTCCACTATTTTAACCAGTACCCTGACATCTTTCCTCTAGAATAAATTTAAAAGTTCAGCTTTTTTATCGACCCTGGAAAACAGTCGAGAAAAAGATTATATTCAGGTTTAGATTATAAATCCCGAGGCTTTATATTAATTTTGGTATACTTTGTGTTTCTACTATTAAAAAGCAGATGTTACTTTTTTATCGACCATCGAAAACAATCAAGAAGAAAGATTATATTGAGAAGTAGATTTAGAATCCTGAAACTCTTGTTTATTTTGGCTTGCTTTGTATGCGTCGACTCTTAAATCTGTTATAATTAACGAACAGGTGCGACATTTTGGCTGACCCTCAAGCATTGATCAGAAAGGAAGATTGTGTTGAGGACTGGAATTGGAATCCCCAATGATTTGTGTTCATTTCAGTATGCTTTATGTTCTTCCTATATTAAATCTCTTATAATGATTGTATTTGACAATAAACTACATCCAGTAGAAAGACCTCTGGTGGGGATATTTTTAGAAACGTAGACTGTAGTGGATGGGTTAATTATGTGGTAATATTTGTTGAGAATAAGTTGAGTGTCAATTAACTATTTCCACTAACATCAAAATAAAGTACAAAATTCAACTGAATTGTTTTAAAACGTAACAATTACATTTATTTAGGTTGGTGTACAACGTGCAAAGAAAAGGTAGGCCAGAGTCGTGTCCCTTTGATTTGGAAATATTTGTACCAGAGTTCATATTACGAACAAGACATATTTAATTAGAAACTAATAAAACATTCAAAACAATGTGCAAGCAGAATATTTGCTATATGTTATGTTGGCAAATATGTATGATGTTTTAGGTTTCAGAATGTCTTTCTTGTAATCGTTCGTTAATGTTGATATTAAAGTTGTTAATATTAAGTGTCTTTTAAACAGAAAGTTCTTAAGAAGTAATTTGCCTTTTACTGTAATATTGAACTTGTAATTCAGAATAATAATGAAGTTTGGAATTGTGAGTTCTAAAGTTGATAAAAGTTCAGTAGTGATTTCAGAGGTTGATGAGTGAGTGTATTGGAGTTGTTTCGTGTTAGATAAATTTAACTTTGTAACTTCAAAAGTATGAGTGACGTGGAGTTGTTTGGCAGTTGGTTATCCGTCACAAAGCTCACTGGTAAACTTTGTGTTCGTGCATCGTATTTATTTACATTCCTGGTCACGTGCGTGGCTCGCGAACACATTTCAAGATTTTTGGCGGTATTTTGTGTTTAAACACGCGTGCGTAGGCGTTGTTATTACTTTGAGATATATTGGCCAATCAGAAGCAAATATTGTAAAACTTGCGTCTGGAGCCTGGGTTGTGTTTAGCTTGCACAAAAATCTATAACTAACATGAAAATGTAAATTAGAAATGTTTTTAACATTTCTTGTCCAATGAGGATGCAGTGCACTCAGTAATTGGTTCTGATCCACTGGCATATAGAGGTTAAGCTCTATAATACCCTCCCGCAGATTGTAAAAAATTTTAAAGATTTTTTTCAATATGTATAATATTTTTTTAACTTGGTAGGCCAATGAACGTGCCTCCCAGCTCTTGTAGTAACTTCCCTGGGCTGTGTTTGTGTCTGTTGAGAGGTAAGATTTTGAGTTTAACTGGAAAAAGGTTGTGTTGCTACATCCAGAAATGCTGGCTTCAATCTGTCAATACTAACTTTCGTTTCTCTGTTATTGACAAGAACTGTCAAATATTTTGGGCAACGAGAGACTACTCTGTATGGGCCAGAATATGTTGGCGTAAGTGTTTTTTTTACTGCATCTCTGCGAACAAATATGTATTCATAATTTTCCAAAGTTTTTGGAATAAAAATCTCCTTGTCTTGTGTGCGAGTAGGAGTAAACGAAAGATCGGAAATGCGTTGCTTCAAGTCCTGAATAAAATACGTTGTTAGCCGTGTCGGGATATCTTTTTCAATGAATTGGCCAGGGAGTGTAAGCGAACTCCCGAAAACTAGTTCGGCTGTGGTACAATGTAGATCTTCTTTTACTACGTTACAGAGTGAAAGCATTACCAGTGGTAATCTTTCAATCCATGTTTGAGAGTTTTCAGTAGCTGTAAGTGCAAGCTTAAGCTGCCTATGAAATCGTTCGACTAATCCGTTGGCACATGGATGATAGGGAGTAGTCGACACATGTTTGGCACCTAGCAAGTTTGTGAAATCTGTAAAAAGAACAGATTGAAACTGAGTGCCTCGGTCAGTGGTGATGACAGAAGGGCATCCAAATATAGAAATCCACTCGCGTAGAATCGCTTGAGAAATTACTTCTGCGGTGATCGATTTGAGTGGGACAACCACTGGCCAACGTGTAAAACGATCGATAATGGTTAATAGATACTGACAACCATCGACTTCAGTTAGAGGACCGACTAAGTCGACGTGTATGTGTTTGAAACGACCATCTGGTGCTGCGAAATGTCCCGGGGTGATTTCGTGTGCCGCTGGGCTTTAGTTTTTTGGCACTTAGTACAACATTGTGTCCAGTGTTTAATGTTGGCGGACATATTTGGCCAAACGAATCGCTCCGTTATCAGATTTGTAGTAGCTTTGCGTCCAGGGTGAGAAAAGGAGTGAAAATGTTCAAATATCTGTTTGCGCATTGAAGGTGGGACGTAGGGTCGTGCATGACCGGTACTGACATCACAATACAAGTGTGTTGCGCTGAAAGGAAGAGGTCGTTGCTCAATTCGTAGTGACGTGTCCTGCTTTACTTTCTCAAGTGTTACATCGTTCTTTTGTTCCTTGGCTAAACACTCCAAGTTCAAGGATTGTGAATGAATAGAGTTTAAAGTTGATCTAGACAAGGTGTCTGCAACAGTATTATCTTCTCCGTGAATGTGACGGATATCAGAAGTATATTGAGATATGTAATCTAGCTGCCTTATATCTCGTGGGTTGTATTTGTCCGTTCTAGAATGCAAAGCGTAGATTAGTGGCTTGTGGTCTGTGTAGACTACGAAATTCCGACCTTCCAACAGGTGTCGGAAATGACGGATTGATAAATAGATCGTGAGTAATTCGCGGGAGAAAGTACTGTATTTCCGCTGTGCGGAATTTAATTTAATTGAAAAGAAGGAAAGTTGTCTTTTAAAATGACCATATTCTTGATGTAGAACAGCTCCTATAGAGTCTGCTGAAGCGTCTGTAGTCAGAGTTAATACAGCTTCTTCGTCGCCAGAGATGTATGATAATTTAGTAAAATTCACAAGAGCTTCCTTTGCGTTTGTAAATGCTGTCAAAGTATCACCAGTTAAGGTAATTTTTGCATTCTTTTTTTGTTGGCTCCGCAATAAGTTCGTCAAGGGAATTAGAATTTGAGAACATTTTGGAATAAATTGTCTGTAATAGTTAATCAAACCGAGAAATCGGCGTAACTGACGGAGAGTTGTTGGTAGCGGAAAATTTTTAATTGCATTGATCTTTTCAGGGATTGGTGCTATTCCGTTCTCGTCAACTTCATGACCGAGAAATGTAAGTTTAGAAACTGCAAATACACAATTTTCAGGATTGATTTTCAGTCCAAAGTACTTTAACGCTGGTAAACCTATTCTACGTGATTCTCGTGTTCCGCTGCGTTCTTGCTATGTAGGCGTTCGTCTATGTAGGCGAAAGTAAAATGTAGTCCACGTAAAACTTCATCAATCAGGCGTTGAAAGGACTGTGGCGCATTTCTTAATCCGAAAGGCATGCTGGCAAATTCGAACAATCCGAACGGTGTAGTGATAGCCGTTTTGTAGATGTCCTCTTTATCCAGTGGAATCTGGTAAAAGGCCTTTCTCAAGTCTAACTTGGTGAAGATTTTTGCACCTTCCAAAGTAACAGCGAAGTCTTGCAGGTGGGGTACGGGATATTTATCCGGAATCGTGTGAGAATTAAGTCTCCTAAAATCTCCACACGGTCTCCAAGATCCGGCTTGATTTTTAGGTACCATATGTAACGGGGACGCATATGGGCTAGATGAAGGGCGAATAATCCCTAAATTCAACATATGCTGAAATTCAGCTTTCGCCAGTTTGTATTTTTCTGGGTGTAGTCGGCGTGGCTTCGAAAATACAGGAGGTCCAGTCGTCTGAATTTTGTGTTCCGCGCTGTGTCTAATTTGCTCTGTGTATGTAAAGGGTGTTGTGATTTCTGGGTACTTCAGAAACAGATTCTGTAAGCCATTAGCGGCAAGCAAGGCTGTACTAATGCCTGTAGTTGTGAATTTTGACGTAATTCCTTTAATTGAAAAAACCTATAGTTCGATCTGTGAGAGATCGAGATGCCATGTCAACAAATAAGTTGAAATGAGACAAAAAGTCTACCCCTAGAATAGGCGTATTAACTTGTGCAATAGTAAAAAGCCAAGAGAACGATCTACGTAAGCCAAGATCTAACGTTTGTGAAGTTTCTCCGAAAGTTTCGATGCGAGATCCATTCGCGGCTTGTAAGTTAAAGTTAGCTTGTTTGGCTGTCATACCTGGCTTGGGTGGTATGACACTGACTTGGGCTCCGGTGTCAATCAGGAAAAGGTCTCCAGAATTCTTATCACTAATGTAAAATAGGCGGCTTTGCATTATTTCCCCAGCAGCAGACGCCGTCCCCACGTGCTGCCGGGAGGGTCGTTTCCCGCCTGTCGTTGAGGACAGTTATTTTGTAAGGTTTGCACTGTACTTGCACGGTCGGATACATTTCCGCGCCTGTTTACCAAATTTGAAGTGATATCAGCAAGTATCGTAGTGTTGCAGCTGTTGCCTATGTCTGGGTGCCGAGTTCGATCTGCGTCTATATCCGTGTTGACGCGACGAATGTCTGGAACGGTCGTTATAAAATATGGCTTTCTGTAGCCCTTGTAGTTGTAAGGTGAGTTCCGATATTTTTTCTTTTAAATCTTTTACTTCGTGTGACTGGTTGATATGTATCGCTGCCTCTGTGTGTGTTTCAGCCATGCTCGTAGATTGAAAATGAGAACTTGTATAAGTTCTGGCGTTTGAATTTGATTGTTTTTTAAATGTGCTTTAATGTTCCTTGAACGTCGGGTCACCAAAATTGTTGTGGCTGAAATCACGTCGAACGTCGAACGTCGGGGTCGCCAAAAATGTAGTGGATGGGTTAATTATGTGGTAATATTTGTTGAGAATAAGTTGCGTGTCAATTAACTATTTCCACTAACATCAAAATAAAATACAAAATTCAACTGCATTGTTTTAAAACGTAACAATTACATTTATTTAGGTTGGTGTACAACATGCAAAGAAAAGGTAGGACAGAGTCGTGTTCCTTTGATTTGGAAATATTTGTACCAGAGTTCATATTACGAACAAGACATATTTAATTAGAAACTAATAAAACATTCAAAACAATGTGCAAGCAGAATATTTGCTCTATGTTATGTTGGCAAATATGTATGATGTTTTAGGTTTCAGAATGTCTTTCTTGTAATCGTTCGTTAATGTTGATATTAAAGTTGTTAATATTAAGTGTCTTTTAAACAGAAAGTTCTTAAGAAGTAATTTGCCTTTTACTGTAATATTGAACTTGTAATTCAGAAGAATAAAGTCTGGAATTGTGAGTTCTAAAGTTGATAAAAGTTTAGGAGTGATTTCAGAGGTTGGTGAGTGAGTGTATTGGAGTTGTTTCGTGTTAGATAAATTTAACTTTGTAACTTCAAAAGTATGAGTGACGTGGAGTTGTTTGGCAGTTGGTTATCCGTCACAAAGCTCACTGGTAAACTTTGTGTTCGTGCATCGTATTTATTTACATTCCTGGTCACGTGCGTGGCTCGCGAACACATTTCAAGATTTTTGGCGGTATTTTGTGTTTAAACACATGTGCGTAGGGGTTGTTATTTCTTTGAGATATATTGGCCAATCAGAAGCAAATATTGTAAAACTTGCGTCTGGAGCCTGGATTGTGTTTAGCTTGCACAAAAATCTATAACTAACATGAAAATGTAAATTAGAAATGTTTTTAACATTTCTTGTCCAATGAGGATGTAGTGCACTCAGTAATTGGTTCTGATCCACTGGCATATAGAGGTTAAGCTCTATAAGACCAAACTCTTAATTGATATTGTTCACGGGTCACTTGTTAGGGTCCCAGGTATAGGCAAACAGTGAACATCCAAACTAGAGTCAAAACATGAAAATACAAAAACACATTAGAAAAAATTAGAAGTAATATATTTTAATAGTAAAAAAAAAAAAAAAAAAAATGCCAGCAATATATTTCTGGACAAAAAGAAATAACCAATGCCCCTCCTAAGAAAATAAAATTTAGGCATTAGTTGTTGATATACCTTATAAACAAACCAAACAAAACAGGCATTACCATTTGACTGACCCTTGAATTAAATGTGACATAACTTAGCTCGTACCCAAATTGCTGTTGCTCTTCCTTCCCAAACGTGGCCTTGTGTTGGACCAAAACGAGCCTCGTAAATAATTAAAGCGTGTTCATCTCATGAATTAAAACAGATAATACTTCTGCAAATGATTGTTTTTCAAAACATTGTTAAAATCCCAATACTTTGAATGCTGATTTTTTTCCAGAACCATTCCATCTCCGTTTGGAAGATTCACGCAACATAATCCCTAAATTCCCATTACTTTTGACTAATCCAAGTCTGGCTTATAACTGCAATTGATACGTACAGCGCCAGGGGTCGATGTTCGAGAAAAGGTGAACGCCACAATTTCGAATGCGGATTTCTTGATTTCACAATGTAACACGATTTTGGGGGTTCAGAATTAATTTTAACTCGGAACTAATTAATGAAATTTGCAGAAAAGATCTATTAGGTTGGTGCAAAAATAATGACGTAATAATGTCGTTTTTTGACGTATTTTTTAAGGTCAAAAAACGACATTATTACGTCACCATTTTTGCACCAACCTAATATTAAGGATTTTTAAAGCTAAATTAAAAAATTAACACCAACTCATTGCATTTTGTTCAGGAATTCACGGAAATTTATAACTTTGATTTTAAATCGAGTTGAAATTAATTCCTAGGTGAAATTAGTTGAAACTAGTTCCGAGTTGAAATTAATTCCGAGTTTAAATTAGTTCCGAGTTTAAATTAGATCCTAGTTGAAATTTATTCCGAGTTGAAATTAGTTCCGAGTTGAAATTAATTCCGAGGTGAAATTAATTTCGAGTTTAAATTAGTTCCGAGTTGAAATTAGATCCTAGTTGAAATTAGTTCCGAGTTGCAATTTGTTCTGTCAGTCGATTTTTGTCCTTGGGAAGCAACTGTTATTTCCTACTAGCTTACGCCTAGAAAGTATGAAAAATAGCTAATATTTCCTTCAAACGTTGCTCTTGAGAGCAGAATAATGATATTTCAGAAATTTAGTTATTCCCATCGGGAAAACTGGCGAATGTGAAAATTCTCGTTCACGCAAAGTTGAAACAAAACAAAGTATGATTCAAAAGTAGCATTTATTTATTCTAGGATTACACAAGAACATTCTCGTTCACGCAAAGTAGGAACAAAACGACATCTGATTCAAAAATAGCATTTATTTATTCTATGATTACACAAGAATATTCTCGTTCACGCAAAAGAGAACCAAACGATATATGATTTAAAAGTAGCATTTATTTATTCTAGGATTACACAAGAACATTCTCGTTCACGCAAAAAAGCAAAAAACGATATATGATTTAAAAGTAGCATTTATTTATTCTATGACTACACAAGAACATTCTCGTTCATGCAAAGTAAAAACAAAACCGACGTATGATTCAAAAGTAGCATTTATTTAATCTAATATTAAACAGGAGAGACCACAAAAAATTTTAAAAATTAACGATGTCTTGTCTATACTTGGAGAGCCCGTTAAATTTATGTGACATCCGCGATAGACGCTTAGGCGATCATGTACCTTTCGATACATCACTGACGAGGCAGTTTTTTTTCCCGCAGTAGGTTGCCATTTCTTCCTGCGGTAGACTAGTTTCTGCTATTTAGCCCTAGCTGGAAGGTGGGGAGAAGAAGGATTCATACCTTTCTTAAGGGTATTAGCACGTAAGTGAATGTAATGGATTAAACCTGGAATTCGAACTCGGCTCTCTGGAATCAGATCGGAGCCGCTATCCATTACTCCAGCGGGCCCGTACTAAACTGACCTGTTGATCTTACGTTTCCTGCATTTATGCTACCAGAACGTTCTGGAAATTAATTAAGCTCATCATTCATAATGAGATTTTTCAAAAGTTCTTGAAACTTCTAGAAAGTTGTAGGAAATTCTCCCTCAGCAATTCAGCTCTGAAAATCTATGTGAAATGTAATAGAAAATGTGTTAGTTTCGAAATATCGATATATAAATCACAAAGGCAAAGTTTTGAGGGAATAATAGACATTTCCTTTGCTTTTTAGACAGAAGCAATTAGGAAATCGCTCTTACTGATGAAAGACGAAAATATCAAAATTTTGTTACACAGTGTTAGCTCTTTTATTTTCCCGATATGATGATAAAAGCCAAGTAGAGAGATTCAACTGTCTTTGAATAAACTGTACAAAACAAAGCGGTTTTAAATTTCATCCATTTTTACGGTTCGTCGCTCCTTTTTGCTGTTTGTTATTTGACACACAATAAAAATATTTCTCATTTGTTTTACTTTCCTGCCAACGATTTAAAAATAGCTACCAATTCTCTTCTTTTGTTATCTGTCTGGCAGCCGACTGACTGGACATTACATTAGAAGTTTAACAGATCAAGTTATACTTTAGTTAGCTAGCTGTAAGTCAACTGCACTGGAGATTACTATATCGATGGTTTAAGTCACATTTGTCTATAAAAAATGGTACATCTGTGTGCAAATTAATTGAAACAACCCCTTTAGTTTCCTTTCTTCCACCATACGGTCAGTTTTAGACCGACTGGAGTGATAGGGTTTAATCGATTTTTATCTTTTCCTCAGATTAGGTCATTTGCAGTGGTGTGCAGTAATATGAATCTATTCTCGGGGTGTGTTGTTTGGCCTTGAAAAATATTGCGCCATCCGTGCTTGCATCAGATTTTTATCACACCCAGAAACTATTGTCTCGACTGTCGATTAGTTGTCCTATGGCCATTGTCTGCGATGGATGTTACTCCCATGAGGCTTGCGAAAATTTGTAACGCTGCACGAACACACTGGCAACCTTTACCAGTGAGCAAATCAAAGTACTAGACTGGCCCGGAAACTCTGCTGATTTAAATCCAATCGAGAATCTGTGGTCAATCTGCAAGGAACAACTTCGTGGAATGGTCATACGAAGTACTAACATGAGCACTAGGTCATGATTCAATGGACAAATACAAAAAATGTAAATAATAACGGAATTATCCGTTTTGTTTCAATTAATTTGCAAAATGCTGTAGGTACGGCTTTACAGTGCCTTAGTGTCATATTTTCACTAAAGCTGCTCTATTCCTTGATAAAGATCAAGATTATTTATGGGGTTTTGTGGTGGAAGGGTTAATCTCCACTGTCCAGCTTTTTTTTTTTGCTTTTTTTTTTTGTAAAGACGACACGCTGGAAATCAAACACTATTTCCATGGAAAATGTTCAGATCAGCTCCAGTCTTCAGTTCCACCAGTTCAGACATTTACAGGATGCCGCTTCCACAGAGTAGAATCACTTTCGTTACCCCCGTATTCCAAATGTAAGGAGAAACAACTCCTCCCATCTCCCCCCAAAAATAAAAACGCTACTTGTGGAACAAACAACCTTGGAAAACTACATTCATAACATGTTCCCCCATAGATAAGCTTTTATCTGTCCTTTTCATCCACATAACTTTCACTTCATACCGCCTCCTCTACCATTCATATTTGTGTGATGTCAACGAACGCTCGTTGCCACTTTTGTAAAGCCAACGAAGACTCGTTCTCACTTTTGTATTGCTGATTGTATTACTTTGTAATCGCAGATACAACTTATAGTAACGCCGTTAAACGATACTGGTGTCAGACGCCTTCGAATATCACTAGCACTAATAGTATATAGTAATAGAGGATTTAATAGAAATAGCGATCCGAATAGTAATAGAGGATAGACTAGAAATGAAGATTGTTAGTCGTCAGCTATTAGGTTGGTGCAAAAATAATGTCGTTTTCTCACATATGTTATTATGTGAGAAAACGACTTTATTTTTGCATCCACCTAAAACTTCCTATATCTATCTATCTATCTATCTATCTATCTATCTATATATATATATATATATATATATATATATATATATGTTTCCTCTATGGTCACATGGTCTACATAATTCAATAACGGGATCGCCTGTGTTTGCTCACTGGCGATCTGTGTTCAAACTCAAGTGACGGTGGTGACACTTTATTTCTATATAACATATATCATAGACTTCATTCATCATAATCGCTGAATGGCTCTTGAGGTTTGTATTTGATGAAATTTAGTATAATATACATTTTTAAGAAATGCTGATTCTGTTTTAAAAAAATGTTTATCTTATTTTTAACAAAAGAAAATAAATTTAAAAAAAAATCATGATTTTTATACTGACGTTACACTACCCTTATGCCAAATTTTAGAGCGTCATGGGTGCCATTTTTCTGCATAGATGATTTAAGTAACATACGTCTGCGTCGTATAAACTTTCATGTCAAAGGTCATTTTACCAGACTGCTAGCTCTAACAAGGCAACAAGAAATTATGACGGTTCAACCCCAACTGCCCTAATACTAATGTCTTTCTCTGACACCGGAGGCCAGTATAATCAAATAGGCATTGCTTTCAGAAGGATCCCCGTAAAGTTTGACACGTTGAATCAGGAAAACGAAAGTTCTTCTGCTGAAATTGTGGTAAGAAAGATGTCCATGTCAGAAAAATGTATCTGGGTATTAATAGAATTCCATGAAACAATTACCGACAAAAATACAACGAAAATTGAGTAATCAACTCCAAGACTACTGAAGTCGCTTCTTAACTTGCCGTCGGTATTTGTGAATAAGTCGAGTTTTCAAGATCAAAATTATGTAAATATTTGAAAAGTTTTTAAGCCACGTTTTAACGTATCGTAGCTACATGAGAATATGTTGTTTTGAAGATCGAAATTATTATGTATTTGAAAACTATTAAAGATGCTTTTTAACCTACTATGTCTGCTCGCGTATGCAAGAACGAAATTAAATATTCTAAAACTATTAATGCAGTGTTTTAACTTACCATGTCTACTCGTGAATAAGTCGAGTTTTCAGAATCAAATTCTGTAAGTATTCGAAGGCTGTTAATTCTGCTTCTTAACCTACTTTGTATACTGGTGTATTATCAGCTAAAATCTTGATCTTCACTGAGTGCTCCATACTTTCAGCCTTGTGCCGAATCTAAGCTATGCTTAGAAAACCAATATAATCAACTAAAATATTAATCCTGAAAATGAATGCTGATTTATACGTGGATTATTGAATAGATGAAATATGTAAATAATTGAGTACCTTTAACTAAGGACAACGATTCCCAGCGTGGGGCGCATGGTAATATTTTGGTGGGGCATGCGTAGGATGTGCACCCTTTGGCTTACTATACCAACAGAATAAGGGGTGGGGAGCAATTCGAGAATGACTTATTAACTGTGAATTGTTTTCTAGTTAGTCTGAGTGAAAGGGTTAATGGTAATACGTGTAAATACATACGATGTATATACAGTATGCGTACTTAAAAATATTTTGTGTGTATGTATCTACATGGGTAATTGGCATACATGTAAGAATTAAATATTATAGTGGGGGCACCAGAATTTTAGAAATAACAAAGTGGGGCATGGCCCCAAATTGATCAGGAACCACTGACTTAGGATATAAAAATATTCACACACAAGCACACACACACACACACACACACACACACATATATATATATATATATATATATATATATATATATATATATATATATATATATATAAACCGTAATTATTGATATGGTCTTTATTTTCCCAAGTACATTCAATATCATCCAAGATCATCTTCCGTAGTTGAATTTTTTGTTTTAGAAATTTAACTGCTTTGATGTTCTTGGATGAGATTGAAAGAACTTTTCCGGCTATTTCCTTGATCAATTTTCCTTGATCAATTTTGTACACGCACTAAGAATTTGATTCGTGAACTTGAGAGGATTAAGAGATTAAAATAAATAGACATAATACGTCTAAATTTTACAATCAATCAATATATATATATATATATATATATATATATATATATATATATATATATATATATATATATATATATATACAAATAATAATAAAAAAAGCTGGTTAGTTCCATCAATCAGCTAATGAAAATAAACAATTGTAAGAAAATAATTTGCCTCACAACAGCATTTATGATAAGTCTTTAGAAAAACAATTTACATTATTCGGATTATTCTCCTCATCATTGTTGACATATTTATCACAACGTTTAGTTCTATGTGCCATGTGTCCTTATCCATTCTACCTTAAGGATACATGGTACAGTGGATAAAGGCGTTGGTTGGATCCAGTGACAGGACCCAAAGAGTTGTGAGTTCAAGACCCGGTTAAGGCAGTGGAGAACTTGGAGAGGCGAATTAGCAGGAGATAACTGATATCCATTAGACATGGCACGTGGAACTGGAAAAGTCTACCACAACGAGTGAAATAAAGTGTTCAGTTCAATATTCCAACCACCTGAAGAAGGCCGCAGCGTACAACGGCCGAAACGTTGTGATAAATATGACAACAGAGATGGGGACAGTAGTCCGAATAATGTAAATAGCGTGCATAATATCTCATCTCAGAAATATAGACAGATGTCTTTAGAAACATTATCATCGTTATTTAATAATCTTAGTTTAGTTTTAGTGTAAACATACAACGATGCTTTCAATCGGCCTTCGACCGACTGAGCAATGACTACCCAACGTTGTTTTCTATTGTCGTTCGCATCGGCGAGCACAAAGACCAGGAATACCCCCCATACTTACCCCCCCTTACCCCCCCCCCCGCCACCGCGGGATCACAGACAAACGAAAGGTAAAAATAAATACCATGGCCTGAACTAAGAACTCGCTTTGTCTGGGTGGGTAGCTAGGTAGGTGACACTTTGGGAAAGTTCAAACATTTTGACAATTCTCGGTCAATCTCAGTATCACGGCGCATGGCTGGCAACACGAACAGGCGGCATCGGATCTACCCGGGGGACAGTCTGTACCCCGTTAAGGGTGAACGAAAACTGACTGCTTATCTCCAAACGGTGAATTTTAATATAAGCCTGTGGCCGGAAATATTCGATATCGAGTTTTTTTGCCACTCGATTCTAACAGTTTTCATTAAATTCATGTATTCTTTCGTCCCCTTTTGGTTAAGTGTGTGCCACTTGGAAGACATCATCTCAAAGACTTTATTCTCCGGCCATTAAACACTTGGGATCGATATAAAATATCAACCCTTCCTCAGGTATATGGGCCTCTCAATCATAGTGTCACATGATCACAAGGCCTGATGTACGTGATAGCCGGTGAGTTTCGGACCCACTACTGGATAGTACCTGAGTATTTGTTTTTTAACGGTATATCAACCCCCTATACGTCATTTAATGTCGAAATTTTATTTACTTGTGAACTTTGTTTTGTTTTTTTAATATATTGCTGGTAATTTTTTCCTAGTGTAATTTTATATTTTCATGTTTTGAGCCCATTTTGGGTCTCCAGTATTTACCCATAGCCGGGACCCTAACAGGTGCTACAACCCTGCAATTAAGAAGTGATTCTCCGCTCAAAACCTCCCGGTCAGAGGCCTTGCTACCGGATGTATTCTATTGTCATACCCAGTATTTACCCATAGCCGGGACCCTAACAGGTGCTACAACCCTGCAATTAAGAAGTGATTCCCCGCTCAAAACCTCCCGGTCAGAGGCCTTGCTACCGGATGTATTCTATTGTCATACCCAGTATTTACCCATAGCCGGGACCCTAACAGGTGCTACAACCCTGCAATTAAGAAGTGATTCCCCGCTCAAAACCTCCCGGTCAGAGGCCTTGCTACTGGATGTATTCTATTGTCATACCCAGGACAACGCTGAGATGCTAATCCCCGAGACACATAAAATTTTTTATATTGTTTTCTTCTTTTTCTAGCGAGGCTTTTACGGTGAGAATTCTTCATTTACTAAGCTTTCTAAAATCTAGCGCAAATGGCATCCAACTTGTATCGAATTCACTACGCAGTAGTAATTATCTGCTAGACTAGCCAGTGAAACCTTACTCCACGCCTTGGCGAGACTCCCCAGACGAAATTATCTTATAAAGTCTACGAGCAGTCAAATAATTTAAATCTTTCCAAAGTTTTTATAATTAATAATATAAGCCTCTCATAGTTAACACGGACAGACGATGTATCATCAGCTGTTGCGTGTTGGCACTGCCTCCAGGGCAAACACACTACCTGACCAGGGTAAGCCCAATGTATCAGAAAATATATCCAATGTTTTGGATGATAGCATAACATGATGCAAAAGATAATATTTAGCCTGGGTTTTCTTAACTGCGTTTAATTGTGTTCATATAAAAGTTTAAAGAATTCGTTTTTAAAAATCTTTTGTTCATATAAATTCACATAATCAGTATTATTATTATTATTTTTATTTTCTTTGATTTCTGGCGTTTACACATTTCTTTCCGGGTCCCGCCCAGGGACCTAAGGTTAGAAATGGCATCATGACACTTTCCACTGGCAAAAAAAAAAAAAATACATAGATAAAGCCCTTCGTAAAGTGTGGGCTGTACTTGTCAGAACAATTTTTTGTATCTCCTTGAGGCATGGACTTCCAGGAATCCCTTCAATTAGTCAACTGCAATCTTTTCCAACCAGTCCTAGGGCTCCAACTACAACAGGGATTGTTGATGCTCCCATATCCTATATTTTCGAGATTTCTATTTCAAGGTCCTTGTATTTTGACAGCTTTTTGAATATCTTCAAAGATACATTGCAGTCAGCAGGGACTACCATATCAATAAGGAGGCACTTTCTTTGTTTGTGGTTTTTAATAACAATATCTCGGCGGTTGGCTTTGATTGTTCTGTCAGTGTGTATTGTGTAGTCCCATAGAATTGTAACAGGTCCTATCTCCGTAACCAGGTCTGGGTGGTGTTCATACCATTTTCTTTCAGTTTCCTCCCCGTAGTAGTTGCAGATTTTCCAGTGCAGATATTGGCCCACTCTGTCATGCCAGGTTTTATATTCAGTGGGTGCCAATATTGTGCAACCTGAGACAAGATGATCAATCGTTTCTGGATATTTATCACAGAATCTGCATTTTAGGCTGACACAATATTTTAGTATATGTGCTTGATAATTCCTAGTTAGCAAGCATTGGTTCTGTGCAGTAAGGATAGAACCTTCAGTTTCAGCTTTCAACCCTGGACTACGTAGCCACTGATGGGTACGGGTTTTGTCTACGTCAGCTTGTTTGGTACGGGCAGAGTATTGGCCATGAAGCGGTTTATCTTGTCATCGCTTCTGTATCTGGTCGGTTGCATTCGTCTTTGCTGTCTTTTTTAAGTATTTTGCAGTTTCAGCCGGTGTATTGTGCTGTACTTGCATCTCTACGCCCATTTGAAACTCCTTATTATTATTATTATTTTTATTATTATTATTATTATTATTATTATTATTATTATTATTATTATTCAGTATTCAATTGTTTTTCTTGACTATCTTTGATCTTACAAGACCTTTGAGATTGTAGTATGCACCTCAAGAAATAACTAACTGAATTCAATTTCATGCCAATAAGGGATGTTTTAAGAGAAATAGATTTGTTTCAACGGACAACTGGAAAATATAACACCGAAATACGATATCACATTGGATGAGCCAAATATGCCTTATATAATCTAAAAAAAGAAAATATTAAGAAACAGGAAAAAGATCATCTCCCTTGATAAACTTCCTCAAGGGACAAAACGCGTTGGTAAAGAAAGATTTTCCTCTTGTCTTTCATTTATATTATTTTTACAGATATATCTTAATTTTTATATGGAAACACACATACACACACACACACACACACACACATATATATATATATATATATATATATATATATATATATATATATATATATATATAAACAGGTTTCTAGTACTGCCAAATGTAATCAAACATTTGAGGAATAAAAAATATGGGATCATATTAAACATAAGATACAATAATATCCACATTTAAAATGTAAGTTACCTTTCGACCGATACATTTTCAAACACAATCGTCGGTAATCTAAAACGGAGTACTAACAAGAAATTTTTTTATTAATACCGTAATAAAACAGGATAGTAAGGGGGAAAATAAATTGTTTTACCTCAAGTCATGTAACCGTTTCCCCGAATAAGGCCAACTTAAACTTCATCTCCCGTTGTACGCAAAGGGCCGGCCTACGTATGTTGATGATAACAGACTCCAAGATGTCGAGGTGGAGTCTGTTCCTAGCCCTGTGCAATACCGAAAAGAAATGGGGATAATACACAGTCCTACAAACAACAGAATTTAATAGATGTTCACCGATAGCAGAGGCATGAATCTGCGAACACGCGGATGTCACACGCTCATGCCTGCGCACACAGCCCGGGACATGTTGGGCGATTCTAACCTCAAGCCTCTGGATAGTTATGCCCACATAGTCGAGCCAGCATCGACATTTGAATTGATAAATAACTAAATTATTATGGTAGGTAGGCAAAACATCCTTACGGCAAGAGGGGGAAAGCCCTCCTAGTAGTAAATATGTTCCTGACTGTAACGGCATTGTAACACCGTTTAATGGATGAAGAGATCTTATCGGCGTATGTCTGACTCTCAGGACCAATCCAAGGGAGCCTGACATATATAGGACATTTGGAAGGCCCGTATTTCTTAATTTCATTGAACTTCCTGATCTTACGTTCAATGACAGTTTTAATAACTAATATATATATAATATATAACTATATATATTGACAAAATAGTTTTTAAGGTATGTTCATTTTATCACTAAAAGTACTTGATATCAGGGATAGAGTGTGTGTGTGTGTATATATATAAGAGTGGACACTGCTTCCACCTATCAAATAGCCGTTCGGAGTACAGAATAAACCGGACTATCTATAATGCCCCACTGACCAGCATATATAAATAGTCGAGCTATCATGCAACACACATGTCCTGTAGATTGTGTTCAAGCTCTAACAGACTGTCACCCCTCGTTGTTAAATCCGTGTCCCTTCACACACACACACACATATATATATATGTACGTATATATATATATATATATATATATATATATATATATATACATATATATATATATATGTATGTATATATATATATATATATATATATATATGTATATATATATATATATATATATATATATATAATTGCTTATTCGAAAATTATAAAATAAATATGTTATAAAATCACTACAAAAATAGCCATTTTGTTTCAACACCTTTGTTGTCTTATCAAGTGATGCTGTTGACTGTAGAATAAAGGGTTTTAAAAGGTTCAAATCAATTAACCACCCCTTGCCAGGGGAAACGCTGTTACATAAGCTGGAATGACCAATCAAAATACAAGTATAGGAGAATTAAAAAAACTTGACAACGAACTAAGGTTATAATAACTATTTAATGCCTTAATGTTGGGGTTAGACTAAAAAAGAATTTATTCTAATTAATAAGTATTAAATTATACGATAAAATTTGAAATTAAAAATTACCCATTTTAAAATTTAAATTTAATCTCTCTAAAGTTTAAAATTATAAAATTCCTGAGGAAAAAAGAAAAAATACATATTATTCTATTTATTTTGTTTTATTGAAATTTTGTTGGAATAAACGTTAAGATCAAATGTTCTTCTGAACTTCATTACAACATAAATACATTTGAATTCTAGATATTCGCTCTACTCTGTATTGAGCACTCTTTTAAGAATAATAATTGTTGGAATTTATTACATATACACCAATCCTATACTTGGAGATATATATATATATATATATATATATATATATATATATATGAGTGTCTAGCAGCTCAGTTCTTAGAACCCAACTACCTGCACATGGTGTAGAGCCAATCAAACCTTTTGCAAGAGCCTAACACAGAGATCTTCACAGTATATCACAAGTTTCCCAAATGACCCTCCTCAGCTTTAGAATTCAGAGTTATCCTTGTCCTAGACAGGTTAGGGTTAAAGCTAAGGCTATAGAATGTCCTGTTATTGACCTCTGGAAGTGAAGAGAGGGATTCATATATTTGGGTACCCAGTATTTGTACATATTCACACAAGTGACTGCAACGAACTTTACTGGAATTCGATCTCGGCTCTCCGATTTCTCAATCCGAGCCGTTATCCATTACCCCACCGTCCCCAGTCTGTCTGTTTTTCAGTAAACAGAATACCGAGTATATTTTGTAAGTTATTGAATTATAAGATTTCCACTGTCGGATTTCACCTTTGCCAAACTTTATTAAATTCTACCAAGAATCTGTAGAATTTGGCACTGGAATAATGCGTCTGGGATTAATTTTAATTTGAGAAGAAAATTCGAAGAAAACAAGATGCATTATTATCCCAAGAATAAACTTATCTGATTATTATTATTATTATTATTATTATTATTATTATTATTATTATTATTATTTACTAGTGTATATTTATATCTTTCCGGGTCCCAACCAGAGACCTAATTTCAGAAATGGCATCATGACATTTTCCGCTGAGCATTTTTGTTTTGAAAAAGCAAAAAAGAAACTAACAACCCACACATTATTATTATTATTATTATTATTATTATTATTATTATTATTATTATTATTATTATTGTTGTTGTTGTTGTTGTTGTTGTCGTCGTCGTTGTTCTATAGTCTGTTAGAACGTCCGTTACACCCTATCAATAAATAATTGACTTTTTTGTACATGTCTGGTGAGGACACCAATACGCAAACATTTCAAACATCATACAAAGAGGATTTGAGAGCTCCAGTCTAATTAATCTCTTCCCAGACTATGCCCGGTGCATTTAAAACACGGATGTAATGAGATGGGCACTGGCCATTAAAACATTCCACACCACAATCCAAAATGGTCTAGCAATAGATGACAACGATCCTGCTTACCCTCCCGTGGTCAATGTATGGATGATGATGGGGGCTATGTTGATGATGGGGGCAATGTTGATGATGGGGGCTATGTTGATGATGGGGGACAATGTTGATGATGGGGGACAATGTTGATGACATAGGTATTCATAGTAGGGATTGGAATGCTCTTGAACAGAAAATCAACATCCTCTACCAAGTGTCCAAGAAAAATTAGGTTGGTGCAAGAATAATGACGTTTTTTGACGTTAAAAAATACGTCAAAAAACGTCATTATTTTTGCACCAACCTAATAGAAATCAAGATAGACTTTTTCAAAACAGAAACAATGACCTGGAATTGGATTGAAAACAATGATGGCACATAGCCTGGATCCATAATAAAAATTCAGGATGTGGGATTAGTAAATACTAAACACATTAGATACCTCGCCATAAGGACGAGGTATAACAAATTTAGTATAGGAGAAAAGAAATTGAACATTGTGCAAGAGGCGATTTGGTCCAACACCGCAAATTGATACAGAATCAAAACATTAACCTGAAAACTTGAGTCATCAGAATCAAAGACTTTCACATTGGATGCCATGCATGTCGCCAAACCCGTTCAGAAATATCTAACCTGTCAGCTGTATACAACCGCTACCTTAGATCAATTGTGAAAAAAAGCCTTTGAACGAGAAAAACCTGAAGGTCTTGACAAATATTATTGCACTTTGAACATACAAATAAAAAACGGTACCAAATATCAGAAACTATATCGCTTGAGGATTACCAGCAGCAAGGAAAACTAAAATGGATAATACAAGAAGCTCGAAGAGAAAATAATGACATAATCAAGATGTTGACGTTCCAAACTACTTCAAATAAAAGGTTAGGAAGGAAACCTCCATCAATACTGGAAAGAGTGATAACAGCTACTGGACTTGAGAAGAGAAAATAATGATATAATCAAGATGTTGACATTCCACATTGCTTCAAATAAAAGGTTAGGAAGGAAACTCCCATCAATAATGGAAAGAGTGATAAAAGCTACTTGACTTGAGAAGAGAAAATAATGATATAATCAAGATGTTGACATTCCACATTGCTTCAAATAAAAGGTTAGGAAGGAAACTCCCATCAATAATGGAAAGAGCGATAATAGCCACAGGACGTGAGAAAAATGTTTTCCTAAAAATTGTTTTAAGAAAATGATTTTATAAATTTCAACTGAAAGCAGTACTCACTAATCGGTAAATGAATGCCAAATGTTTCCTTATAGTCATTAAAAGGTTACTCGTCTTAACACTGGCAAACTCATAGATTGCTTAACTTCAATAAGAAGACAAAATCTGATTTTTTTTCAAGTATACAGTATCAAAATCAAAATCAAAATTCTACGAGTTAATCCTACTAGCCATTGCTCCATGGTGAGGAACTTAAAAATATTCACCATAATCACAAGAGGCGGGTCAGTTCCCAGTTAAACAAAGTTTCCCGTGATCGCCATTCCATTCTGGCGGGCGATTAATTGAAACAGGCTGATGCAGACAGATAAAAATTAACAGAATGACAGATTTGCTAACTCTTAGAGAAAATGGTCGTGGTGCCTGGAGGACGAATGATGCGGGGTGAGGCACAGCGAAGCATATTACTCACCCTATTTTTATTTATTTGTTTGGGCCTTCAACATGACTGAAGGAAAGCGCCAGTTAGAGAAGTTTCGTGTTGGAAAAAGCTCCCAAGATAAGATACAGACTAAAATCTGTCTAACCAAGTCCAGCGGATAAAAATGTAACAGGTTCCAGGCCTATTCAAAAAACTAGTTCATAGTCCTTTTAGATAATACGCAGTATTTAAAGTTGACACACTAATTAATGATTATTTCTTTTTTTTTTTTTTTTGTAATAAAATACTCGCCGATGTATAACATGCAGCCATATTACAAAAAAAAATCTACAGTAGTATTTGAAAGACTTTTTTAAATTACTATATTACTCACCACAGAGAACCATCCTTGCCCCCCATTAAAATGTCTGACGCTCAACTCTACGAGAGCACCTCTTTGCGTCTGCTCGGTCTCACATTGTCTGCTGACCTGAGATGGAACAAATACATTGAGTCAATAGCTTCGTCCACCGCAAGGAAAGTTGGCTCCCTGTGCCGCGCCAGGAAATTTTTCTTGCCGGAGTCGATCCTTCAAATCTACAAAACAACCATTCACCCTTGAATGGAGTATTGCTGACATATATGGTCCTGTGCCCCTTCTGTTTGTCTCAAGGTTCTTGATAAGATCCAGAGGCGGATATTAAATATAATTGGCCCTGATCTGGTATCACGTCTGCAGCCGCTCTCTCACAGACGTGCCGTCGCCTCCCTCTGTCTTTTTTACAAATACTTTCATGGTAACTGCTTTTGCTGGTTCCCAAACTTCATGAATTTAAGCGTACAACTAGGCTGGCATCTCGCTCACACCCGTTCACTGTCGAAACTGATAAATGTAGCCGTCTCTTCTACTTCAATAGCCTAATGTCTCGCACTTCTTGACTGTGGAACTCCCTCCCCTTTTCTTGTTTCCGTGATAGCTATAATCTCCAACTATTCAAATGTAATGTCAATCGACGTCTACAGATGCCTTGATCTATTCCCTATCCTTCTCTTCATCCTTTCCTCTATCACTCCTCTTTGCTCTCGCTCCAACTCTGTAAATCCTTGCGTGCTAGTGGCTTCCAGCCTTGTTTGGGGTGAAACGCTTAAAAAAAACAAATATACTGTTTCGAACACTATTTACATTATTCGGACTATTGTCCTCATCTTTGTTGCCATATTTATCACAACGTTTTGGCCGTTTTACGCTCCGGCTTTCTTCGGGTAGTTGGAATGCTGAACTGAAGCTTTCATTTTTCGCTCACTGGGGTAGACTGTTCTAGTTCCACGTGCCATGCCTGATCGATGTCAGTTATCTCCTGTTAATTCGCCTCTCCAAGTTCTCTATTGCCTTAACAGGGTATTGAACTCACAAGGTAGTGGAGAACTTGGAGAGGTGAATTAACAAGAGATAACTGATAACTGACAGCCATTAGACATGGCACGTGGAACTAGAACAGTGTACCCCAGCAGGCGAAATAAAGGCTTCAGTTCGACATTCCAACCGTCTAAAGATGGCCGGAGCGTACAACGGCCAAAACGTTGTGATAAATATGGCAACAAAAATTAAGACACTAGTCAGAATAATGTAAATAGTGAACATGATACCTCATCACAGAAATATAGACAGATACTGTTCTGAACACAAAAAGAGATGAAAACATGACAATAAGAAAATATTGCCTTTCAGCAGTTGTATTTCCGTTCTCATTGAACAGACTTACATTAGACTTAGTTGCTAGGTCTTCTTGTTAGGTAAGTTGGGTCACTGTGTCCTGCTAGAGAATTTTCACGCTTAAATCTATCTTGCATATTTATAAGTCTACATTTCGTCCATGCTTTGAATATTGCTGCAATATTTGGTCTGGTGCCGCGACGATATGCTTACAGACCCTTGATAAAATCCACAGAGAAATCTGCAATGTTACGGATCCTGACATGGCATCTCGGTTTCACTCACTTTGCCACCACCGTAATGTAGCTTCCCTGTGCGTTTTCTCTAAATCCTTTCATAGTAATTGTTCTGATGAATACCTTCTGAATTCCTTATCGCTTGCAGAAGTCTCTTCTGGTTTTGTGGTTTCCAGTCAAGTTTGATCCTCAAAAATCTAAATCCAATTTCAATTGTTATCTTCGGTCTCTTTAATTCCTGTTGATATAATGGAATTTGCATACACCTGAGTTCCCCTTCACTGGAATATGATTGGCTGGTGTCCGTCATAAATACAGACGGACGTGTAGGTACGACAGAGTTTAAAGTCTATGACGACGCCCACTGGACTACGCCATTTGGCTATCCTATTGGTCAACATCTATTATCTGCGACTTCGGCGAATACCAGTCGATTACTGCTAACGTGTACTACTTGGTTACAGTAGCCAAACCCACTTAGCTACTTCGATAAAATATATCCCTTTCCAGGACATATCACCTGTTCTTTTATTGTTCTCTCTCCTTAATAATTTTTTTTCTTTTTTAATAATCTTTCACACTAACCCTCCTTATCTCAGTGGCTTTATTGCCTTCCTTCGGTCGAAATGGTTGAGTTGTTAATAAATCCTGGGATGCTAGACAATCGATTAAAGAACAAAAGTGTCAGCGAAAAACAAGAATGGTTACCCTAACCCAACGTCAGGTAACATTGCATTAAAATTATATTCCAATTCAGTGATAACGCTACTTAATCTATCAGTCAAAACTCTGTGCAGCATACACTAAATCATAAGTAGTTGTCGACCAACAAAGATACAATTAGTATCGCTTTCTGCAACAACATTGTCACATGAGGCAATCCTTGGATCGAAGGGGTGACTGCACGTCTTCCAAAAGGGTCTTCACGACCTCTTCGATAACTCACATGATCCAGGAGTGGATGACCGTAAATTTTTCATGCCCCGGCTAAAATGTTTCGTAGATCTACTAATTTGAATATCTGAGCAGGGATTCCGGATAAACGTACTTGATTTAGCTTTGACGCCATTAGTAAAAACTTTGCGACTTCTTGCCTCAAATAAATTGATTATTCGGCCTAATATTGCAAGAAAGTCATTTTATTAAATTGGTCTTAATTTGTATTTGTAAAAAAAAATGGTGGATGAAAGATTAATCAATATCTCTAAATCGGAAGAAAGTAAAGTGTTTATTTTGGGTTCGGGCAGACAAATATTAGCGGTAAATAGAATTTTGTTTATATTTCTTACCTGTTGATATTTGTTTATTTTTGTTCCATTTATCTAGCCCGTGGTCAGATAATTGTAATTTCTACAACGAAGAACATCCATTAGCTTGCTGATATAAGTACCAACATATTTTTTGTCAATATAAACATTCCTTCTGGGATTAATTATAAAGTTTTCGCATATGTTTCTTTCAAAGTAATAATCTCTCGAGCATTCGTTTTTCCTTGCCAAGAATTACAACTCCGAAGCCATTAATGACAAGGTACGGTGGAGTAATGGATAGCGTCTCCGATTGAGGAATCGGTGAGCCGAGTTCGAATTCACGTCGAATCTATTATATTCACTTACGTGCTAATACACTTGGGGAAATATATGAATCCTCTTCTTCTCCCTACCAGCTATGGGTAAACAGGTTCTATAACCTTGGGCGGCAACTGCTGGAAAAATCTGCACCGTCAGTCATGTATCGAAAAATGCATGATCGTCTAAGCGTGTATGACACATAACTGACTGACCAATCAACACAAAACTCACGAGACACATTGTAAATGATAGTTTCTATTAGTAGCCAAATTTTATTATCAGGATAACTTTTAACCAACTAATATATATATATATATATATATGCCAAAATTTTCGGGATAACAACTGAGACATTACTCTATTTATTGAACAATTTAGTTCATGCCACATTGACTGATAAACTCCTACAACAAAAAATTACCATATTAGTAAAAAACGCACTCTCTTGAATTTTCAAAAACATTCAACCTTAGCGTTGTGATTGCACGCACCAAAAGTTTTTATCCGTTAGCAATAACACATTTCTAAAAAAAAACATATTTCGATTCGCATTTAATCTTTCGTCTCTGATGCTACCTGGATTTAATAAAAACAAAATAATTTCCATGCCTGAGGATGACTGTGTGTACAGTTGAAAGTACTTGCATTTAAAAAAAAAAGACTTTATACAGCTTGTAGTTATTAAAAACAAGGATGATAACATTTATCGAGTGATTCGTAGGTTAATACAACTTTAAAATTTTGTTTGCGAAGAGATTTCGCCATTTTATATCATTAACTTTACTAATCTACTTTTTGTATGAATGATTCATTGTAATATAAATTGAACTGCACCACATATTTGATACATATATATATATATGTGTGTGTGTGTGTGTCTGTGTGTTTGTGTGTGTACAGGTTGTGTCAAAAGCAGCGCCTGACTTTTGTTGTTACCACTGTCAATTCATCGTTTGCTACTGACATTACAGTGCGAAGGAAGGTAGAAATCGATGAAAGATCTGTTTGTCTAATCACTTATTCAGGAGGAAGATTATTAAGAAGTTGTCCCACCATGTACTACTTGTCATGTCATAAGTGTCGTTTGCTCGTTACCAAGCAAAATTATAGCCCAGCAGGTACATAGTGGCAAACATGTTCGCGGAAACTCGAAATGGGACACACTAAGAGAAGCTTTAGTGACATCAGCAAATGATAACATCCCGAAGGAGAATGGAGGAAGAAGAAAAACGAATGGAACACTGACGAGAATCTCGATATGATGCGAAAGAGACAGAAAACTCTGCCAAAACACGGAACGAAATAAGAACCAAATGCAGACAGGCTAAAGAAGAGTGGATAAACAAAAAATGGACAGAAATAGAGGGATTGAATAGTAAAAACAAAAGAGATATGTATAAACAAATAAGGGAACTAAAAAGAGAGAAGACTTGTTCGTCAACAGGATGCATAAAATTCAAGAATGTAACGCTCACATTAGAAAAGGGAAAATTTCTATAGCGCTGTAACGAGTCTATTGGAGAAATCTTCCACTACGAAAGAGAACAAACGACAATATACAGAATTACAGACGGATCTGAAATTGTAAAAACCGAATTAGAAGCGTCAATGCCCAAATTGAACAGACACAACGCGGCAGGGCCAGGCGGAATAGTAACAGAGATGTTGATAGCCTTAGATGATTTTGGCAGAGACAAGATTACGGAAATAATAAATGAAATCTACAACAGCTGGAATATACAAGAAAAATCTAAGCAGATCTATTTTTATAGCACTGCCTAAAAAGCCAGGCGCAAACGAATGTGAACTCCATCAAACAATCAGCCGAATGAGCCACATAACACAACTAATCATCCGTATTCTGATAAATAGAGAGCGCAAAATCAGGCCAATGATAGGACAAGAACAGTGCGGGTTCGTTAAAGACACTGGAATAAGAAACGCGATATTTATGCTCAGAATGTTATCAGGAAGAGTAATAGAAATGCAGAAGGACGTGCACCTGTGTTTTATAGACTACGTAAAGGCGGTCGACAAAGTATGAGACAAAGATCAGTTCGAGCTGCTCAGCAACCTTGATATATTTGTGAAAGACATTGGAATAATCAAAAACCTCTATTGGCAACAAAACGCTTGCATAAAGATAAAAACACTCTTCAGAAGATTTACAAATATAAAAAGGGGCGTAACGACTGGACCTATTCGTCCCATACAGTGACGGAATTCTTGGAGAACGGTAAAGCCTACCAAGATACTTATTGGCGGCCACAATCTTAACAAAATTAGATACGCAGATGACACTGTGCTGATAGCAGAGAAGAAAGGAAAATACAAAACTTTTTACAGAAGGTAACGAAAAGGAGAGGGAGAAGAAGGGACTAAGCATAATATACAAGACAGAATGTATGGTTATCAGCAAAAAGATGAGCCTGAAATTCGATTTACACGTGAGGGGAGGACACTAAAATCAAGCAGGTGCAGAAATTTAAATATCTGGGAAGTTGTTATGGTTCAAGTTTCTTGTAGCACGGTGATGGTCCAAGGTTAGAACCTGTTATGGTCCAAGTTCCTTGTAGCACATTGATGGTCCAAGGTTAGAACCAATGAAAGAATAACACGAACACAGGTATGGAATACAAAGATATATTACAACAGAAATATAATACAAAGAAGTAGAACTATTAGTAATGACTATCAGATTTGGTTAGAGTAAACTATGTTGTCTCGACAAGTATCACTATTCCAATGTCCTTACAATATACTCTCAATTATCTCTTCTGGTCTTACAATATCTCCTCATACCTCTTGAGAGGCGCAGTATTTATAATGTCAGGAATAGTCCATTATTATTATGGGTATGTTCCCATAACAAAAGTGTTCCGATAAAGGACGATAAGTTCGACGCTGAAATCCGAAGACGTATTTCGATCGCCAAAGATGCACTCCAAAGCTAGGCAGAGTATTACGTAAGAGAAGGGTTTCGCAGGTAACAAAGAAAGGGGTACTGAATTGCTACGTGATATCTGTCCTTTTTTACGGCAGCGAATGCTGGACGGTCTCATCAAAGATAAAGAAGACGCTCTAGATAACAAAGGTGTGGTTCTACAGAAGGATGCTGAGGATAACATGAACGGAACATGTGAGCAACGATAAGGTTTTAGAGAAGATGAAAACAAAAAGGAAACTCCGCGGGAAGAGGTAGCTGAAATTTCTGAGACATGTAATGAGAAAGGAAGGCTTGGAAAATCTGATACTCACGGGGCTGATAGCGGGAATGCGACGCGTGACATACTTAGCAGACTTAAGCTAGTGGCTGGCAGAACAGTGTCTGGGAGAAATAACAAAAAGTCAATGCTTCTTGAGCGCTACAAGGGACAAGCGGAAATAGAGAGCCATGATCGCCTACGTCCTGAAGGCACATAAAAGAATTAACAGATAATCTTGTGCGATTTTGGTAAATATATCTGTTAAAAGGAGATGCCAGTATTATATTCATATTTGCGTGATTTAGACGACAATTTATCCATCGCAACACACACACACATATATATGAGCTCAAAAGAGAGAGGAGAGAGAGAGAGAGAGAGAGAGAGAGAATGGGTTTTAAAAACTGCTATTAATGCA
This sequence comes from Acanthosepion lycidas, assembly GCA_963932145.1. NCBI lineage: Eukaryota > Metazoa > Mollusca > Cephalopoda > Sepiida > Sepiidae > Acanthosepion > Acanthosepion lycidas. The sequence goes on from OZ010593.1 coordinate 20,388,010, forward strand.
TTACTCTTCAAGTACGAACTGATTTCTCTGGGACACTGGCGAATTTCGTATGCGACGATAGCCTAGGGGTAGAATCTCTGACTGGTGTCAAATCGGTCGTGTTTCGATCCCCGCTTAAAGCAATCGGATGACTAGCCACAGTGAAAAGCTGTGATACAGTGAAATACCGATACACACAAAAATATTTATCACCTTAAAACATATATTTAGTGGAAACCCATATTTGAGTAGGAGCTCTTCCATATATATCTAAATAATGATCTGCTGCCCCAAATTCACTATATATATATATATATATATATATATATATATATATATATATATATATATATATATATATATATATGTGTCTTGTGTACATTGGTGTAAAGCTTAGCAACCTTGTATCCCTAGATCAATTACTACTGGGTATTGAGTTTGATACTTACTAAGTGGCCAATATTTTCAGGTTTGTGCGACACATTTAAATTTAATTTAGTAAATCTATCTTTGTTTATATGCATATTTATATATATGTATATTATTCATACGTTCGTCATATAGAACGTAAGCAGATTTTGTTCTCAGTATCATTATATATATATATATATATATATATATATATATATATATATATATATATATATATATATACTTTGGGATAGTGTATCTCCAACGAATTAAATAATATTTATGTTGGTCACACTACAAACTTGCTTTCACGACGCTTGACACTACATTTGAATGAAAACTCTAACATTTTTAGGCATTTAAAACAACATGCTTGCCCGCATACACAATTCCGTAAAATACCTGTCGAAAACACAATTATACTTCGACATGAAGCCATTCGTTTATACCAACGGCTTTCCATTCATACTTCTACAATTCACTCTCTTGTGGTCATGTGTGACGTCATGAGATGCGGTGCGATTTTCGCTTCTAGCGTCTTATATGCGCGTGTTTATCGTTGCTTAGAAATCTTCTATGTAAACATTGACAGACTATCATCACTGTCTTGTCTGTATATTGTTTAATATGTTGTAATTGACATCTTTGATAATGGCTTAAGTAAGCCGAAAGCTTAGATTGTATTAAAAAATATGGATCACTATTGTGAATTCCTTTCTTCTTTCAACGATAATGTTATTAAACTTATCAGAAGTTACGAAAAATATTTACATAAAATAAATAGACAACACTTGTCTATATTATTTAATGAAACGTGTATGAATGAAAAGATGCTGCCTAAATACACACACAATATATATATATATATATATATATATATATATATATATATATATATATATATATATATATATATATGAATTGACTATTTAAGTAGTTTCGACGGTTTCAAATTGTCATCTTCGGGGCACAATTTTTCCATACACAGCAAAACATTCAGACGAAATATCTGTATTGTAGACCTAAAAATGTTTTCCTTTTTTAAATATCCTATTTATTGACAATTAAATATAATTTGGCGACGCTAGAGTTCTTGTACATTTTGTTTTCTTTTGAAAATTGGCCCGTCAATTCCATCTGAAAACACCTCAAATTTAAGGCTCGTATTATTCAAAAAATTGATAGTAAGTTAATGTCTCATTAATTATTGTTAGCGAAGTGATTTCACCATTAATCACATTACTATGGCCAATTAATTATTTATATGAATTACTTCTTTATGATATAATGTATAATCTGCACACTGCAATATATATATATATATATATATATATATATATATATATATATATATATATATATATATATATATATATATATAATACAATAAAAACGGTAAACCGTATGTAATTTCCAAGAGGATAAATCTCCAAGAAGAGCTCTATGTCAGACACATTGCAAAATTAATAGTTGAAGATTATCAAACACTTAATTACCATAGGTAATAATATTTATTTCATGAATGCTATAAAAAAAGACCCCTTCAATGTTTCTAAAAGATTGAAAGATATTCTTTAGCTTTCATTAACTAAAGATTATTACCTATGGCATTTTAAGTGTTTAATATTCATTAATTAATATATATATATATATATATATATATCCCACTTGAACTAAGACGAAGTAAGAATATAATATAAAAGGCTCAAACACTAATTTCCATGGTTATAATTTATTACATTGGAACACAATCCAAATCATCAGACCTACAAATTCAAAAGGAAATGAATTTGTAGGTCTGATGATGTGAATTGAAAGATAGGATTCGTATATATATATATATATATATATATATATATATATATAAAGACATTTTTATGTTTAACATTCTATTTATAGATACAAGTATTTTAATTAAATGCTCTGTTTATAATAAACAGTATTAAATAACATTTACCGGCCTTGCTTAAAATACTTGTATCTATAAAAAGAATGTTAAACATAAAAATGTCTTTAAATAATTTTCGGACTTTGTCCATTTCATAATATATATATATATGTGTGTGTGTGTGTGCGTGTGTGTGTGTGTGTGTATTCGACTCTCCCGTCGAATTAGGCGTATGAGGGTCAAGCAGAACAACTCCCAGGAAACCGACAGCCCGACAACAGCACATGAGAATTGATTATAGTGGTGAAGGTTTCGTGCAGGACCATCCACACTTTTTGAAGGGCCGAATACAGAGACCTGGTGCACTAAGTGGCATAAGGTCCCCAAACGATCCCCCGCAGGTTTTTGGATACAGAGTTCTCCTTCTCCTAGACCAGTTTCCATCCAAGTCTATAGAACCCAGTCTGCTTTGCTATTTACCCATAGCTGGAGAGAGAAGATATATATATATATTAGGTTGGTGCAAAGATAATATCGTTTTTTGACGTTAAAATATACGTCAAAAAACGATATTAATTTTGCATTAACCTAAGATATATATATATATATATATATATATATATATATATATATATATATACGAATCCTATCCTTCAATTCTGCACCTTAATGTCCTCATCTACCTCTCTTTATTTTAATTTTTCTTTCGAAATTGAAAACAGAATATGTTACTTTGTCTTCATGTTCTGGCTTAAGACTTACTCTACCATCTGATGTAAGTAGTGTGCAGTGTATACCGCCCAAACCCTGCCGAATGCCGCGGGGCAGCTATTTATGACAAACGTGACAATGCCCGGCAGCTTGCAACGCAACCCAGAGCAGCCAATTCTGTAGAAATCCTGGCATGATTCCAATTTGGCATGGAATATGACCTGGAGAAAATATCCTTTCCCTTTTATCTGTCTCCAAGAACACGCCCTCAAAGATAATTTACGGGTGAGCAAAGGAATAAAAAACAGTTATACTTCTAAATAAAAAAAGTATCTTTATATATATTTGACACCATCCATGTGGTAAAATTAACAGTAATGCATTTTTATAGTATTCATATATTTAAACACACACATATATATATATATATATATATATATATATATATATATATATATATATATATATATATATATATATATTATACAATTCATGTAGTAAAATTAACAAAGTAGTAATTTAGTATTCACATATTAAATAAATCCTTATATATTTGATAAAATTCATGCGGTAAAAAAATATTTTCTATAGTAGAATCACGAGTTGTGCATTTATATTAGGGTGGTGCAAAAATAATGACGTAATAATGTCGTTTTTTTTACGTATTTTTTAACGTCAAAAACGACATTATTACGTCATTATTTTTGCATCAACTTAATATTATGCCCAAAATAAATAAAAAAAAAAGGAATTTAATGTTAAAAATACTTTAAATATTCCGAGTTTAAAACATTACATGACTTCAGGAAAGAAAAAAAAAACTCTTTTTTTTTAATCTATATCCTGCAAACCCCTTTCATAAATATATGAAGTTGTAATAGGAACACACACACACACACACACCAAATCGAAAGAAACGGCCGTCTAGTGCTTTCTGCATGATGTTTAGGATTCTCCTAGACTCGATTAATTACTTTAAATAATTATTCAAATCCAAAAAATATTTCTATCATATGTATATTCTTGCATGATCCAGCTATCGATTCTTTTTCGTCACTAAAGCCCGTTGGTCCACTGGTATGACGCTTGCGTTGTATCGTAACGGCCCGGGTTCGATTCTCGGTAGTGGATCCACATTGCTGATGAGTCCCATATAGGACGAAACGGCCGTACATTGCTTTTTGAGGATTCTTCTAGACTCGATGAATTACTATAAATGATTATTCAAATCCCACCCCCAAATTGATATCACTTGTATATTCTTTCTTGATCCAGCTTTTAATGCCCTGGGGGGAGCGGGTTGGGGAAAGAAGTCGTAACTCTTGGGGGCACAATCAGTTGGGTTACGTATATTTGGATGAGTATCACCGCGGAATTTAGTGAGTAGCGGCGTTTATCGTGTCTGGTCAGTTTCTTCTACGTCACCAAAGCCCGTTGACCCAGGGGCATGACGCTTGCGTTGTATCGTAACGGTTAAAATGAGGATTCTTCTCGACTCGATGAATTACTATAAATAATTATTTAAATCCACCCAAATTGCTGTCACTTCATATATATATATATATATATATATATATATATATATATATATATATATATATATATAAATATAATAAGCCGGCTAATAAAATTTGAAGAATAAAAAGCCAACAAATTGATATTATTCATTATATATTAACCTTTTGACAGAATTGAAACACGAAGAGAGAAATTTTCAAGGTCGGAATTTTCGAACACGCCGGCGTACTTTTTCAACGATACGAGGAATAAACAAATAAGGTAAACTTAGTCTTTTGAGGAGTGTTGTTGATTACATCTCATTGTGGAAATTATACTCTCTGAATAAACCCAAATTCCTTTTTAATCACTTACTATTTGAATTTATTTTGGAAATAAATCTCAACTGCGGCTTTCTTCTCGGCTGTTGAATGAAGACGCTAAAAGCACACTTCTGATGTTATCCACGCTATGAAATGGATGATTGATGTGTGCAGTGACAAGGAAAATTTTGTTGTTTTCCCTGTTGTTTTTTTTTTTATTATTGTTATTGAACCGAACACAGAATTAGGTACCAGTTTTTTTTAACATAATTTCCTTTTTTGTATTTGTGGCAGAAAAGCAAATATATAAGATTCGAACTGTCACAATTCATAGCCGGTGGTTTGAATATTACGTGAGGGCCACGGATCGTAGAATTGCTATCAGTGATGATATGTCTACAAACTTTGCATCAGAGTTTATTGCAGGTGATATTCCCTTGGTGAGGGGGGCAATCATGTATACCCTATGATGTTAAGTGTGTCATAAGTCACAAGAGTATTTGTATTTAGCCTGGAAGCCTTAGTATTGTTAAATTTGAGTAAGTAAGTGGGTAAACCATAATCTTAGTCGAAAAATGCTAGCGTAGTAACGTTTGGTTGAAATAGCTATTCTGGTTAAGTCATTTTGAATTTCTCTATTGTGTAATTTATATGATCTGTTATAATAAATACATTGAACTCTTTTTGTGGATCAGTTTTAATATTTTATCTTATTAGGATCCACTTGGATTATATACCAAAGGATTTATTACCTGTACTATATATATATATATATATATATATATATATATATATATAACGTCATCCACAGACAGACTGTTTCGCTGTTTCACAGGTCATCAGTGTGGATAGACATCCGGTTGCCTCTAGCTCGGATCGAAACCCGACTGAATCAGTCGGAGATTCTACCACTAAGCCATCGGCGCACGGCAGGGATGTAGGTGGATTTTTAGCGTATTTATTTTTAGAAATACGCCCAGTGACTGACAGTGACTCAATTCGCTATGCGAAGAGTCTCGCTATATTAGCTATAATAGTCACTGTTTACAAACCCATACCTACTCCCTAGAGAGCTCAACTGAAATTGATATTTATTTCAGGAGCCAATATAATATATATATATATATATATATATATATATATATATATATATATAGAGAGAGAGAGAGAGAGAGAGAGAGAGAGGCCTCACACTTATACACACACCAACATGAATATACACGCTTACACACATCATGCCTACTGACTCCCTAAAAACCAAATAATACACACACACTTAACAGAGACACATCCCCTTTCCAGGAACCAATAAATCTGTCAAAATGACCAAGGGTATTCAGAGCAGCATGAATCCATCCAGCTCTTATCTCAAATAACAACTTAAAAGAGACTGTTTGACCAACACAAGGTCTGACCAAAATTCATATAAAAAAAAAAAAAATGAAAACTGCAGACAAAAGTTCATTTTCTCCATCAAGACATTCATTTCTGTAGCTCACTGCTACCAGCAAGCAGAAAATAGCCATATTGGCCGACATTAGTCGAGGAAGCTAAATGAAATAATAATAAAAACGAAGGAATATTAATATACAACCCAGTGTGTCTGAAGATTTTAATTTTTTAATATTTTTATTGTGCAACATATATATATATATATATATATATAGATAGATAGATAGATAGATAGATAGATAGATAGATAGATAGATAGATATTATTAAGTTTCTAAATAATGAAAATTTATTAAACCATTGACAAGAGTTATCGGTTTTTTGCCAACATCAACAAATTTTCGCATTAAATAATTAGCATAAAAAAACAAATTGTAGTTCAGTGCGACGCGTTTATGTACGAATTAGCCCTTTAGAAAAAAAATAAATAAATAAATAATAAATAAAATAAAATTCTTTAGACACTTCCTGGCGTATTATGGTGCCAACATCTATCTTTCGCTGTGACTGACCAGACGATGTGCGTACATAATTGCCACCATTCGCTTTGAAATGGACACCCCGAGCCTACCTCGGCTTGACCTCTTCCCGAAGGTGACTGATATGTGGATACAAATTAACTCTTATGACCCCTATAAAGATGGTCGCTCTAGCCGTTTCCATAGTAACTAATTTTGCGAATGAACATGTTTTTAAAGATGCGTAAATTTCAAGATTGGTTATTCCTAAATTTTCGATTGATGATAAAACAGAGCTTTATACTTTAATTCAATTTATTTTTAATAATTATATTGAGGTTTTCGGCTGTTGTTTTTAAAACATGAGAACTCTTATGTAGCGAAGTAATCATATCTTTTAAAAAAATGATTAAAATTTAAGCTCTACTTCTGTATGGAGCATTGTTTTGTTTTGTTTTTTTTAAATAAAAGCAAAAATACTAAAGAACTTCGGATTATTTACCGAACGTGTTCTTTCCTATTTTTCAACATATATATATATATATATATATATATATATATAATGGGAAAATAATATATATTTTTTTATATATCCAGAACAATTTTGGGGAGAAACTATGACAAATTGGAAAAATGTTTTGTCGTAAAATTTTTCTCCTTTAGGTTTTCATCAGATATTTACCTTCATACGATTGCACGCACAGCAGAGACAGGCTCACGTCCATATCCAGATAAAACATTGGTTCCCCTACGATCACTTATGTTAAGCATGATCATTACTGATCAGTACGCAGACGGGTGACTGCTTGTGAATACCAGGTACTGCAAGCTTGGATGTGCGGGTGGTGTAATGGATAATGAGTGGGAATTTTTAATCGGAGAGCCGAGTTCAAATTCCAATTGCGTTCGTTATATTCATTTATGCACAAATACCCTTGGGAAAGATATAAGTCCACCTCTTCTTTCCCCAGCTATGGGTTAATTAGTAACACTTGTATGATTAGGTCATTATTATCTACCCACAAAACTGTTACAATTTAAAAAATATTTTCTGGCATTAAATTGCCTGCAAAGGTTTGTTGAGCTGTAAAAATCGAATCAATTTATCCGAAGGAGATACACGTAATAATACACTTCTATTCGAAGAGGTATTGATTAGATTCTCTTTTATTGAATTTTGTTCTCATTACACTTATTACTTTATTTCTGATCGATTCTTTATTTGACTGCATTTATTAATATTTGATTGAATCTATTTCTGGTCACATCAATCAATTCTAGTTCTCAGTCGATAACTGATTGGAACTATATACGTCTGATCATATCTATTTATTCAAACTCTGATCGAATCAATCAGTTATATCTAATTCGTATCTATTTTAAATACAATTTAAGGCCCAAGAATCACTGGAAGTAAAGAGGTACTGGTTGAAATTGCTTTATGTATATTACAAGAATAATGAAGAACTGCAGATTATTAAGATATGTAGGATAGATAACAGTTTACCCTAGACTCGAATAGTTTATGGTCTTAGTGATCGTGGAAGCATACTCTCGGGTGTCTGTTTTCCATGTAACAGCTCTAGGAAAGTATCTGTGTGAATGAAACTTCCTCATTACAAATGGAATATGGAGATTGAGGATGATTGAACTACGTGGCATGGGGCCTCCTCGATGTGAAAGTTTGAACTTGTGGAACTAAGGAATATAGCTAGCTTGAATGTTAACCATTGAAATATGGATAGAATAGTGAAGGCTAGCAATGATTCTTCTGTTGGAAAACGGTTATAGGTGTAAAAGCGGGTTCATCACCCGCAAGGCTACGTAAACTTTTCTGAACTCTGTCAAGGCGTAAAAGTTAGGATTGGTCATCTCCAGCAGAGATATAACCGCAATACTCCATTTTCGCTCTGATCTGACACTTGTAAAGATAGCAGATGATAGCTGGAGTTAAGCACTCTCTAGAGTCATAAAAGAAACTGACCAGTATCTTTCGCCGAGAATGGTACCCTTTTAATAATATGTCAGAATGTCATTCCACGCTTTCCAAGACTGTCCAACTCAAAAGAGGCATTTCAGATATTATCAATATATTATTGAAAATCTTCATTCGTTCTGGGTATGAGGATAAACTACATCCGGTAGCAATGCATCTGACCGGAAGTATTGAGAAGCGTGAAACCACCTTTTAATTGCTGTGGTTTCCAGATTCAACCAGACCCAGGGTGGTAGCACCTGTTAGGGTCCCTGCTATGGGCGAATTGGTAACCCCCAAACTTGGGTTAAAATATAAAAATACATTAGAAAGGATTACAGTGTAACCCGGATATAAGAGAGTTATCGGGACCTGTGAAGTATCTTATATCCGGGTTTCTCTTATATCCGAGTTTGGTCTATTTTGTTTAGGTAAGTATGGCACTAATTTGGGACCAGAGAAAATCTCTCTTATATCCGAGTTTCTCTTATATCCGAGTTTCTCTTATATCCGGGTCTCTTATATCCGGGTTACACTGTATCGTCAATTTATGTTCCTATTAAAAAAAATTAAAAAACTTACGAGCAATATATTATTGGAAAAAAATTTACTAAAATCAAAAGCTCACAAGAGAATAAGATTTCGACATTAAATGACCCATGAAGAGTTGATATGCCATTAAACCAAGCAAACCAAAACAAAATCTTTATTCTTTTACATATTAGTACATATCAATTTACATGGATTATTTTTCATAGAGAATTTATATTATTAAAATATATATTTTATTTATTAATGATAGTCACTATTTCTTTACTGTTTCAGTTAAGTGCTATACATCGAATGACTTTTTAAAATGGGGTGTCATGTTACAAGCTTATTTTTTTAAATATTTCCATCATTCGACCGTAGTTCCAATCATCAAGCCAATGCGAATAATCCTTTCTTTAGCTGTATAGTACTACGCCAGTTTTTAATTCAAAATTACTTTCCACTGGAAAGGCTACACAACTCAGTCTATTCTGCTATGTAATCATAGATGAGGTGAGGAGAAAAAGTGTGAATGTAAGTGAATGTAATGGATCCGACCGCAATACGAACTCGGTTCTACCGCTTCCTCAAATCGAGCCACTATCCATTACTCGACCGTGTCTCCATTAAGCATTTATTATTATTATTACGAATTATTATCTTATTTTATTCCGAGTTTCACCGGCGTATTCACAAAGTTCAAGAATGTAGATCCGTCAATATGGATCAGCTTTTAACTGTCACTTCGATATTCATCCGCGAAATTTATTTCAGTTGTTAAGAACATTTTCGGGTAGGATCCAGTGTGCGAAAACCAGATAAACATTTTTGGCACAGACACTTCAAGATTGGGTTGGAATCTGTCAAAATTGATTTATGTTCTGGAAGCCTTTCAACAAAGCATAACACTTGAAAAGGTTGTGTGACTGAGAGAATCAGAATATTACATACTGGTTGCTGACAAAGTAAACCAACGAAAGACAGTGCATGAATTAGAAGATTTGCAGATTCCGGAAACTATGCAGCCATGCTTAATAACTTGACTGGCCACTATTTACGGCTTGCGCAAATTTTCTGGCAAAAACATTGCATCATCCCAATCTATTACCGTTCACCCCAGTGTAAATATCGTTTCCAGTTACTTCAGTTTTTACAAAAAGTTAAAATTGGAACCAACAAGATTAAGGCGAACGTGTCTAGTCAGCTGATGGTAATCCCGAGAAAAAGAAATTTACAGACTTTTGGAAAGTGAAAGGGACGTTGATTTAAGACAAATACTTTGAAATGAACTGCGTAATACAAAAATAAAATAAAATAAAACAACCTTTACTTCGAGGCGATTCTAAAAGCACTAGAAGGACTACCAAGAATAATTATTGGCGGGAACAATCTAAATGTCATAAGATATGCAGATGACACAGTTCTGATGGAAGGCATAAACTGAAAACATAAAAAACTCTGAGAGAAGTTATTAAAAGAAAGCAGGAAGAAAAGACTATTAATTATAAAGGAACAGAATGTGTAATTATCAGCAAGAGGAACAGCACATGTCGCAAGCTGCGAATTGGAGATGTCAAAATCAAACAAGAACAATGAAAAGAGTAAAGTAATTATTAGGTTGGTGCAAAATTAATGTCGTTTTCTCACATATGTTAATATGTGAGAAAACGACATTATTTTTGCACCAACCTAGTAAAAATCCTCCTACAGAAGATAGCGAAGGAGAGCGAGAAGAAAGGACTATGCATAAACTTCAAGAAGACAGAATGCATGTTCATCAGTAAAAATACGAGCCCGAAATCCAATTTACAGCTCGGGGACACTAAAATCAAGCAAGTGCGGGAAAATTTAAATATCTGGGGAGTGTTTTGACAGAGTACGGTAAATGCGGCACTGAAATCTGTAGACGTATTGGGATGACCAAGAACGCATCCAAAATCAAAGCAGATTATTACGAGACAGGAGGATTTTGTTGGCAATAAAGAAAAGAGTACAGAACTGCTATGTGGCATCTGTCCTCCTTTAAAACAGGGAATTCTGGTCGGTCTCCTCAAAGATGAAAAAGAGACTCGAGACAACGGAGGTATGGTTCTACAGAAGGATGGTAAGCATACCATGGACCGAGCGTGTGAGCAACAATGAGGTTTTGGAGGGGATGCAAACAAGGAGGGAGCATATACTAAACATCAGGAGGAGTCTACTGAAATTTCTGGAACACATAATGAGAAAGGAGGGCTTGGAGAATCCGATACTCACAGCTCTAATAAAGAGAAAGAAGGACAAGAGAAAACAACACATGACATACTTAGCGGGCTTAAGGAAGTGGATAATAGAACATGGCCTGGGGGCAGTAGCAAAGGAACAAAACTTATTGAGAGCTACAAGGGATAGGGGAAGTGGAGAGTCATGATCGCCTACTTCCTGAAGGGGAACAGCACATAAAAAGAATAAAAGGAAACCGTTATTGGATATCTGTCCTACTGTATAGCAGTGAGTGCTAGGCAATCTTCTTAAAGATGAAGAGGAGACTTAAAGTAACAAAAATGTAGTTCAACAGAAGGATGCTGAGAATGCCATGGGTTAAACATGTGAACAACGACGTCGTTTTAGAAAAACTGGAAACAAAAAGGAAACTTATACTTAACGTCAGGAAGTGACATTTGAAATTTCTAGGACACATATTGAGGAAAGACTGCTTTGAAAATCTGATACTCACAGGACAGATTGAAAGCAAGAGGGACAGAGGAAAACAACGCATAACAGTGAGATAGATTAAATGGATGACGAAACAGAGTTTAGAAGAAATAACAGAAAGACAAAATTTATTATAAGCTACAAAGGGCAGGAAGTTGTGAAGAGTCATGATCGCCTACAACCTGACGAGACATGGCTCATGAAGAAGAAGGAAGTGTTTCATCAGGAGACGGAAAATATGACACCGCAATCAGAAGTCGTAGTTGAATAGCAAGAAATGCTTTCTAATGTTAAGTAATGTTAATACATTACTTAACATTAGAAAGCAAGGAGGGAAATTACTTAACATTAGAAAGCAACAGGAAATTTTTCATTAGAAACAAAGCGTGCTCAACTGCTGAGTAATATCAGTCCGCCTTTATGGCTGTGAAGGCTGGATAATTTTCGGACAAATGAAAAAGAAACGCGGGAACAGAGATCTGGTTCTACTCTGGGAATACCATGGACCGTCCATGTGAGAATTAAGGATGATTTATGGAAAATGACAACAACATGAACATTTGTACTTAAAAAGAGAAAGATAGAGATTAAATCATTTGAACATATTATGAGGAAAGAAGACTTTGCGAATTTGATATTTACATGGCATATTGATGGTAAGATGGGAACAGTAATTAACCTATTTAACAAGATTGTGTAAATACATGACAAAAAAGGGAGCCGGAGAGATAGTATAAAGACGAACATTGCTAAGGGATAAAAAGGAGAGGAACGTATGGAGATCCATGATCGCCATCATTATAAAGACGAACATTGTTAAGAGCTACAAAGGATAGGAATATGTGGAGATCCATGATAGCGAACATTACAAAGACGAACAATTCTAACAGCTAGAAAGGAGAGGAATATGTGGAGATCCATGATCGCCAACATTATAAAGTCGAACATTGTTAAGATCTACAAAGGACAGGAATATGTGGAGATCCATGATCCCCATCATTATAAAGACGAACATTGCTAAAACCTAACAAGGAGAGGAATATGTGGAGATCCATGATCGCCAACATTATAAAGTCGAACATTGTTCAGAGCTACAAAGGATAGGAATATGTGGGGATCCATGATAGCGAACATTACAAAGACGAACATTTCTAACAGCTAGAAAGGAGAGGAATATGTGGAGATCCATGATCGCCAACATTATAAAGTCGAACATTGTTAAGATCTACAAAGGAGAGGAATATGTGGAGATCCATGATCCTCATCATTATAAAGACGAACATTGCTAAAACCTAACAAGGAGAGGAATATGTGGAGATCCATGATCGCCAACATTATAAAGTCGAACATTGCTAAGATCTACAAAGGAGAGGAATATGTGGAGATCCATGATCGCCAACATCCTGTAGGGAAGCAGCAGAAACATAAGAGGAATGTTAATTTATTCAATCGTTTTCTGGACGGACATTCTCTGATTATAATCCCACACCCCAGGTATTAGCAATGATTATTTCTTTCATCTCGTTTCCCTATTGAATTGTGGAAATAATTCGCACATTGCACAATTGTAGGTCATTCTGGTATTCCACTGAGTCCAGACGTGTTCCATTAACTATACGTCACTGTCATTCTATTTAGCTCTGTGTCGGTATTCATAGGCAGCCGGGCTGGCTGTCATCCTAGTCTCTTACGTATGCATAACATGGGATTTCAGCTTGTTACCAATACATAGGTTAAGCTCGTTGTTTGAAGACCGCTACCAAATCTCATATACCTTTGTCTTGTCTTGGGGAAAATCGAAATGCAAATAATGGAACTGATATCACGGGTTTAAGATATGTCGCTTGAGGAAAAGAATTTAAATACATTATGGGTTAAATCTAAATAAAAATACCGCTCGTCATATTCGGAGGTTTTTAGTTATTTTGAAAGGTTATCTTCAGAAAGAATGAAGTTAACCTTTACTTAATCATTTAACACACACAAAAAAAAAAACTAATAAAAAAGAC
>OZ010593.1:20404436-20426936 GCA_963932145.1 Acanthosepion lycidas
ATATATATATATATATATATTTCTAATTATTATTATTAATTTTTTTATATTTTTTACCTTTCATTGTTATTTTACACACACACACACACACACACATATATATATATATATATATATATATATATATATAAATACCCGTACAGACGTGTATACTTCAAATATAAATTGTTATTTAAATAAATATGTATTAGTTAAATTTAATTAGATATTATATATATATCTATATATATATATATGTATATCTATATATATATATATATATATATATATATATATATATATATATGTGTGTGTGTGTGTGTGTGTGTGTGTGTGTGTGTGAATATAATGCCTTTATATATATATATATATATATATATATATATATATATATATATATATATATATATATATATGAAAATTAAAATTGGTTATTGGGTGAAATTTATAAAAATTATGTTATGCCATGTATACACACACACATCCACACATACAAAAACACAGATTCCAATTTTAAAATCTTTCTTTTTCTCCTTCAATTTAGTCAATATTTATTTCTAAAATTTTATTAACCGGCATATTAAATCTTTCTCTCTCTCTCCCCATCCACATATATATATATATATATATATATATATATATATATATATATATATATATATATATATATATATATATATATATATATATATATGGCGCGTTGTGTAAATTGTCGCCATATTATATTTTTAATTTCCCGCATGTGCGTTGTTTGTTTTTGATTTTGTCGACTGCACAGTATAATAGGGTCAGTTGGGCACCGTCTGTGAGAAAAAGTGCCGCATGATTCAATTAACCTCGCCAGAAATTTGGAAAAAGCATAATGTACGGCTTGAAATTTACGCCAGGAACACCATCTCGAACATTTCACATTGTTTGGGCGTGAATTCTGAGAACAGTGCTGAGGATTCAGAAAGAGTTGGATGAATGTTATGGTGTTTGCAATGATCAGTAGGGATGCGACGTTATGCCTCCATTCATCTTCTCACAGGTCCTCAGACTCAACACGGAGACCTACATCAGCTGCCTTGAGGAAGTAGTGCTGCCTTGAGGAAGTCGTGCTGCCCTGGGTCAAGAGGGTAACTGCTGGAAGACCCTATGTCTGACAACATGGCTCAGCACCGTGCCACACAAGCAGGATAAATCAATTATGAGTGTCAGACAATTTCTGCGACTACATCACCCCTTACATCTGGCCACCGAACTCCCTAGAGTGCAACACCCTTTAGTATTGTGTAGGGCGCTGTTGAAAGACAGACCAACAAAACTTCTCGTAACAGGAAAGATGAAATGAAGCAAAGTTTATGGCGGCATTCACCAACTTCAGGAGACTGTCCAGAAAAGATGCAGAAGATTCCGAAGTTGTCTGGAGGCTGTGGTTTAAGCCAAGGGTAATTTTATTGAATAAATTTATTGTTTCGTATTTCAAGATATTTTTGTGTAATTTTGGAAAATATTTCGCCAGCAATGTGCGTGTCTGAGAGAGAATATCAGCCAGCATATGCTAGCAATCTTACTCTTTCTCTCCCTCAAACCCACACACCACTTGTTATAAATTAGACGTATCCTTTACGTTCTGATGAACGCCGAAATTCTGGTGTCTCAAAATGTTCGGTAGACATTATGTTTTTTTTAACAAATATACATAAAGATAAACTGAAATTAGTAATGTAAAACGGTTCTTTCGATGGCAGTACAACATATTTAACGAGCTATTTCTTCCCCAGGTCTTTCATCTCGAATATAAAATTGGAAATTTTGTCAATAAGCCACCGTTTTTGACTTTCAAGCGTTTAATGTTATCGTTCGCATAAAGACATTTCATAAGACGAACATTTCAATATTACTAAAGATCATTATCTGTATATTTCTGAGATGAGGTATTATGTACATTATTTAGATTGTTCGGACCGCCATCTTTATTCTTCTTGCCATATTTATCACAAGGTTTCGACCGTTGTACGCCCCAGCCTTCATTAGGTTGTTGGAATGTCGAACTGAACCCTTTATTTCGATCACTGGGGTAGACTGTTCTAGTTCCTGTATTTATCAATCCACCCAGGAGGATCGAATGTGGCACAAGGCCGTTTTAATGTGGGTATCCCCGAGCCCGTAGGCTCGGCCAAAAATATGGCCTTTCCGAACCCGCCTAGACGGGTTCATGCCCTGTCAACCTCCCCGGGCGAAACCTTGCCCTTCGGCTTCCACCCTGCTAATGCAGAGAGTTCGACAGTCGCCGAAAGTCAATCTCTCGGTCTCAGAATCTCTTGATTCCTTACGTGATTTTCCAAGCGTAGCTTAGATGTGGCACAAGGCCGAAATTAGGGGGCACCCAGTGAGGATCGAACTCACTACTCAGTCGTAATTGCTTTAGCAAGCCAAGCTTGCTAACCATTACACCGCCTCGAGGTGCCCCAACTAGACTGTTCTAGTTCTACGTGCCATGTTTAATGAATGTCAGTTATCAGTTATCTCCTGTTAATTCCCTCTCTCCCCGCCTTTATCTACTTTATCCATGTGTCCTTGAGGACTGATAACTGACATTCATTAGACATGGCACGTGGAATTAGAACAGTCTACCTTAATGAGCAAAATAAAGGGTTCAGTCCGACATTCCAACCATGTGAAGAAGGCTGGAGCGTACAACGGCCAAAACTTTGTGATAAATATAGCAACAAAGATGAGGATGTTAGTCCGACCAACGTAAATAGTATACTATAGATCATGACAAAAAGACAAGCCTTATTAAGATATACAAGAGAAGGGAAGATGTGAAGGGCGATGATCGCTTACGTTCTGAAGGGACACGGTATATAAAAGAAAAAGAAGGCAAGAAATCAAGGAATCTGCAGACAGGTTCATTAGCAAGGAATGCGAGAGAAGGACCTATTAGCATAGAACTTGCAGTTACAAATAACAATTTCATCAGTAAAATAAATAAGACTTATCTGCCTGTCTTTTATGTGCTGTGTCCCGATCATATACGCCATGTTACATCCTTGTGCAAAATATTTTAAAAAACCGCTTTAGTTTCCTTTCTTTCGCCATATGAATCTGTTTTTTTTTTTGGGGGGGGGGTTATGATGAAATTTGTTTGTCCTTGAAAAATAGTGTGTCATTCGTGATAGCATCAGATTTTCATTATGTCCATACACTATTGTCTCGATTGCTGATTATTTGTCCTACGGCCATTGTCTGCGATGGACGTTACTCCAAGGAAGCTTACGAAAATTTGTAACGCTTCACGCAAGCCTTACCATTGAGCAAATCAAAGTACTGTCAACTGGCTTGGAAAGTCTTTTGATTTAAATCTAATCGAGAATCGGTGGTCAATCTGCAAGGAACGACTTCGTGGACTGGACATACAGTGTACTAACACGTGAACGGGTTCAAGTTTCACTGGAAAAATGCGAAAAATAGTAAATAATAACGGAATTATTCGTTTTGTTCCAATTAATTTGCATACGGGCGTGTTTTAAAAGCAAACGGTAATTTCAAATAGTAACCGATTAATTATGTTCAGATTTAAACAACGGACGATGACTGTTAAAACACTCGAAAGTACTCAGACTCTTATTACTTCAACTATAGACTTTTCATTCACTGCCTCCCATCTAATGCAGCGTGCTTAGTTCGAAACCGAGGTATAAATATATTTCATTGTTCGTTACTCTCCTGTCGGTTTCGACGAAGGAGGATCTGAGAGCTTAGTTGATTCACTTATGAAATTTTGTGCGATAATCTTAAGTGGCACTTAAGACCCGCTAGTGATTTACAAAGGAGTCCTCATATGGCGCAAGAGTGAGGATTGTGAGATGAGATCACTGATAGATTAGCTTACCTTTTAGATCTTGCTTTCGCATGATTCAGACAAGCAGATTGAAAACAGCTGAGTCCACTAAAACACGTTGATGTACCCGCTCCAAGGCTAAGCGCTCAAGGGTGTTATGTGGTATATTGACAGCTGACAAGTTGCTTTTCAGCTTGCCTTTGTAACTTAGCCATGGGCGTCCTACATTCATGTAGCCTTGATCTAACTGGCTGTACATTAGGATCTTGGGTATTCTGTCATCAGATATTCTCAAGACATGACCAGTCCACCGTAACTGAGACTGTATGAGAAAAGTCTTGATTCTTCCAATATTACACCTGTTAAACAGATCTACTTTAGATGTCTTATCTTGGGGATTAACTCCACTGATTGCACGCAGTTTTTATGGAAACTATCCAGCTGGCGTATAAGGTACCTGTATGGAGTCTAAATATATTTTCCAGCTTTAAATAACCTGCAAAGGGTTGATAAACCGTAGAAAACGAATTAATCAATCAATCTGCAAGTGTCACAGACGGAACTAGAATTTGGAATGGATATCTAATATTGTTTTACCTGCGTTGTCTTCTGACTTTCATTTCTTGGTTTTGCTTTTTTTCCCGCCTTTCATGACTCCTCCTGAAACAATATGGCGCCAAACGCTGCGATCGTCTGCTCGCTTTTCTTTGCTACCAGAGAACGAAGTCAGCTCGTTCCAGGTCCCTACGGCTGCGTAAATATACGTTATATAAAATACGTTGAACATGTATCCCATCATCACTTGTTCCTTTCAAATCAGTCTGACGTGTTCTCTTTCAACATTGCCATCAACCATTTCCCTGCGTTCTCTTTAATACCATCCACGATTATTTCGTCGATGGTTTTAGCTTTGGGAAGATCCAGAACTCGAATCTGCACACATAGAGGGGCGTACAAACCTGAAGGATGCGGAGTTTTCCGCAATAAAAAAGAAGAGATGAAAAATAACATACAACTCGAGATGCAAAATCTCTGCTAGGTCGATCACTGTGAATACGACGGCGACTGAACAAAAACACAGTCCCGGTGTCTCACTGCGAGATGCATATCTGCTCACGCTGTGTAGTAAAGCGTCTCCTTTGGTTTAGTTTAGTTTGGTTTATTTTCTTTTACGACATATTAACCTCACTGGATTATTTAATGCCGACAACATTTTTAGAATAGATTCGTATGAACAGAATATGTATTCTTTAGTTTAGATTAGTTTGGTTTATTTTGTTTTACGGCATATCAACCTCAATGGGTTATTTAATGCCGACAATATTTTTAGGATAGATTCGTATGAACAGAATATGTATTCTTTAGTTTAGATTAGTTTGGTTTGGTTTGTTTTACGGCATATCAACCTCAGTGGGTTATTTAATGCCGACAAATTTTTTTTTTTTTATTGCTGGGAATATTTTGTTTTGTCAAAAATCTGTTTCTGGTAATATATTTCCTTCAAAATTGTATTGCTGGTAATAATTTTTTTCAAAACATATTGCTGGTAATAGTTAACTATTTGCCCGTAGCTAGGACCCTAACATGTGCTACCACCTCGGGTCAGAGTGGACCTGGGAACACCAGCAATTAAGAGGCGGTTCCACGTTCCTCAAAACCTCCTGATCAGAGGCCTTGCTGCTGGACGTAATTTATCGTCTTACCCTTGACGTAGATGTAGTTTAATATCTTACCCAGGACGAGCGTCTCCTTTGCCGTGAAAGATAAAACCAGTACTTTCAATAAAAGTAAAAGATATTGGAACTAAGAAGTAAATCTAATGTTCAGCTTCATCAAATTAGCCTACCAGACTATAAGATACAGGTTTGGCTCGGCCGGTTACAAAATGTTTGATGCTTTAGCCAGTAGTAGTTGCCACAGAATAATCTTGAATAGTATTCCTAGAAATGGGACTCAAGGTAAACCCTTGCAAAATAGAGACTATGATCTGGAATTGGCACCTACCCTTAATCCAGCATAAAAATTCAGGATCTGGAATTAGTAAAAACTAAAAACTTCAGATACATCGGCCCATGAATCAGCTACAACAAATTAAGTATAAGAGAAAACAAAATTGAACATTTAATAGGTTGTACCAGAGATAGTTTTGCTCAGAGATAGTTTGCTACATAACGAAAACATCAACCTGAAAATTTGAGTCATGTTTTTATATTGGCTCGCCAAATCGCGACATTTATATGAATGTCATGCATGGCGTCAAACTAATTCAGAAATATCTAAACTGTCAGCTGTATACATCCGCTTTCTGATATCAATGATGTAAAAATCTCCCAAACGACCCTACGCAGGTTTTGAATTCAGATTTTTTTTTCCTAGACCAGTTGCCATCCAAGGCTATAGAACCCAGTCTGTCCTACTATTTACCCATAGCTGGAGGGAGAAGAGGATTCATTTCCAAATGGTATTAGCACGTAAATGAATGTAATGGATTCGAATGGAATTCGAACTCTGCTCTCCGATCCCTCAAGTAAAGCCTGAGGGTGTTGGCAAAGATAATCATTCTTTGAATATTGTGAACTGGCGCTACAGAATCACAAACAAAGGACTGTAACAAATAACAGAAACCATGTGACTTGAAGACTACCAACAGCAACAACAACTTACATTGGATAGCACATATAACTCGAAGAGAAAATAATGATTAGCATTCCACACAACTTCAAGTAAATTGTTAGAAAGGAAACTCCCATCAATACTGGAAAGAGCGATAAAAGATACTGGACTCGATAAACCTGTTTTCCTAAAAAGTGTTTTGGAGAAAGATTTTATAAATTTCAATCAAAAGCAGTACCGATTGCTCGGTCAATGAATGCCGAATGTTTCATTATAAGGAAACGTCTAATATTACCATAGAGATGAGGAGATATGCTTTTTTATATTCGTATATATATATATATATATATATATATATATATATATATATATATATATATACCTAGTGAGCCAGACAAACCTACCTAGGTTTCACCTAAACGGATCGTCAGGGAAAGTTCGGGTGAAACCTAGGTAGGTTTGTCTGACTCACTGGGTGTATCTAGGTCTGCTCTACGGTTGTATTGAGCTCTTTTGTTAGTTAGTTGTTTACTCGTATCGTGTTTTTTCTTTGGGCTTCAGACCTGCATCTGTGCGATTTTTTTCGGCAGTAGTTCATGTTTGTAGCTCTTTCTTTTTTTAAAACCTTTTTTTCCCTCGAGATTGATTTGATTATTGGCAAATCAAAAATTCGAGGGTTTTTCGAAACGAGTCTAGTTATCTATCTATCTATCTATCTATCTATATATATATATATATATATATATATATATATATATATATATATATATATATATATATATTCGTTTATGCTTGATTTATCAAACACCGGGCCATGATGAATGTTTTGACGCAAAACTTGTGCACCTGCTAACAAGATAATTCACTTGAACTTATCAATAATGGAAAGGCGAATAACAGCTACTGGACTTGAGAAATCTATTTTCATGAAAAATTATTTTAAGAGAAATATTTTATAAATTTCAAACAAAAGCAGTACTGGCTGCTTGGTCAATGAATGCCAAATGTTTCTGTTATGGTCTAGGTTAGGACCAAGGAAGAACAACACGAACACAAGAGTAGAAGTAACGAAGGTATATTACACGAAATAATAATACAAGATGTGGAAGGTGTTAGTATGACTGTCAGTCTGGTTTGGAGTGAACTACTATCGGCTCGACTCGATTCGTCCCTCTCTCTTGAGAGGTGTAGGATACATAGTGTTAGGAAGAGTTCATTCTGTAGTTATAGGTAAGGACCCATGACAGTTTCCTTGTAGGGAAATCGAAAATATTAGCATTACCTCACCAGCTAGAGCAGTAGCCAGTTGCATCGTTTCCAACTCTGTGGCAAGTTTTGAATTCAGAGATGCCTAGAATGGTTGCCAATTAAGGATATAGAATCCAGTCTTCCCTTCTGTTTAACCCATAACTGGGGAAGTGCTAGAATAGATGGATTCATACCATTACCATGGATATTTTTTTGACGAAATGAAAATGCAATGACAGCGACCGGAATTGGAACAGAACATGCCAATCCAACTTTACAAACCGTTAAGCGCTACCTTACCCGCTCGTTCAGTTAATGCATATTTTTTTCAATGTCTTTTATTTTTAGTTTATATATAGGACGATTTGTCTCACTACATAATATGAAATGAAAGTTTCCTGTCGCGAAGATCTCCAAATTTGACCCATTGGCTCAAACCACTGTTATGGACTTTTTAAAATGTCGATTTGATAATAGTATAAAATACAGATAATATATGCGTCAACATATCCAAGCTGTTCTTATGGAGATTTGAATAGGACAAAGAACTATACTATTCCGTAGCATGTCGTGCCTTAGTCAACTATTCAGTAGATAATTTGAATCATAGATTTGATGGTTTTCCAAGTGTAACTTAGATGTGGCCCAAGCCCAAAAGTATGGGGCATCCAGGAATCTTAGTTATGACCTCGACTTGAATGACGCATTTAGGGACAGACGGATATAGTTATTTTTTCCAAACTTAAACAAAAATTTCTCGAATATCAAAGGTAGTAGGCGAAAAATAAATATATTGATTAATAAATAAACAGAGCGTCTACTCAAATACGAGTATACACTTAAAATAACGTTTAAAGTGATACAAATCTGTTGGATTAATAAAAATCCATTTTAAAAAAATATCTTTGTTTACGTTTGAGCATGAAATTGTACAAATAGGAAAAAAAATTCTAGAAATCAATAATAGGAAAATTCTCGGGAAGTCTTTTTCATATCTCCATAGAATTTCCTGTGGGACGTCCTTCCCTGACACACGCAGGTTCGATTCCCGCTGAAGGGGGCTAAATTTTTCTTTAATAAAAATTCTCGAATATTCAGACGGATAGGTGAAAAATAAATAAACGGGGCGCTTACTCAAATACAAGAATCTGCCTAACATAACGTTTAAAGTGATTCAAATCAATCAGATTAATAAAAACATCGTGCAGAACCAATCACACTTTTTGAAGAGCCGAAACAGAAACCCGGTGCAACGTGTGCCACAAGGTCCCCAAACGATCCTACGCAGAGTTTGAATTCAGAGGTGTCCTTTGCCTAGACCAGTTGCCATCCAAGGCTATTACATTAATAACGACTGACAAGGAACTATGGTTAAATTTTGAATTTTCAATTTTACCTGTGGTTATTTGTCGTAAAACAATTTTTTCTGAATATTGGTTGCCGGGTAATGTAAATTAGATAATTTTTGGTAGCAATCCTTCTTTTATACAAGTTTCTAGTATTCACCTGGCTTCTTTAGCATTTCCCCTTTTCTAGCGAGATTAATGCTCGACATGCGTACATATAAATTTTAGATCAAAATAGAATTCTTTCCATTTTTCAATTTTCATTCAAATACTCAAATTTTAGGAATACCTTTTCACAGCGTCGCGCACGTGACGACAACGTGACCATGTTTAAACGGAACGCTGATCTTATAAAACTTTCAGTTATCTGTTTGGATAAGTCTTGTTCTTATGTCCATCATCTTTGTCATGTTGAATTGATAATGTTAATTATATTTTATGAATATGTCCTGAAGATGGTTTATTAGACCAAAACGTCTGACGTTGACATTATATTAACATTAAAACAGCATAATTGCATATAAGGATTTTTGTTTGCTTTTTCCGTATATTTTTCTTCATATATATATATATATATATATATATATTGAATATATATATATATATATTAAAATAATAGGAAAAACAATGACATTTATAATTCAGAGTTCTTAGCATTTAACCACATCATCTCAAAATATTAAATTTGTCTGGACCTATAAATTAAGTAAATCAATTTCTAAAAATTAATTCTTAGCATCGTTTGATAATGGAACGGAATTTTGTATTTTAAGTTTAATTTTCATGATTGAATTTAAATTGAGGTTTCAGTTTTGAAATACGGCAATTCCTGTATTACGATGATAATATATTTTTAAAGAAACAATTATAATATACAGTGCTGTTCGATAAAAGTGACTCACCTGATTTTTTTTACTAAATGTTCTCTTCTCCGATGAAACAAAAGTTGAGCTAAATTCAAAGGATAAGCGATTTAAAATCCGAAGAAGCTTTGAAAACTCTTTGAATTTAGCAGCAAGTACTGTCAAGCGTCCGTTTAGTATAATGTTCTGGGGATGCTTTTCTTTTCATGGAACTCGTTTCTTAAAACCTATTGAAAAGACCCTCAGGAGCGAGCAGTACAAGATAATTTTTACAGTCTTGTCTGCTCCCTTCTGCTGAAAGGGTGCAAATCGACCCCACCAAGCTCATTTTTATGCAGGATAATGTTCCCTATCACAAATCAAAATTGATGAAAGAATACTTTGATGAGAAGCAGATGAATGTTATGACATGGCCGCCCCAATCTCCTGACCTCAACCTCATAGAAAACTTCTGGAGCATGTTGCTCAACTGCTTTCTCGAGAGTCTGTACTTTATAATGCTCCATAAGTTTTCTATATTGAGCACTTTATCCTATAAATATAGCACGCTTCAAAACTATATTTCTGCATATATATATACATCCGATTCTTTTTATAATCAAGATTGTCGTGATTTTTAAATTTGGCACAGGAATATGTATTCATGTGTCTAAAAAATTCATACTTCGGTTTCATGAATAGAACAAAAAACGTTCAATGCAATGTGACACTATTTAGCGTTAAGCGTGAAAATTAAAAGCGAGAAATACTTAAAGGCGAGAAGAAGCTATCAGGAAAGAGATACTGAGCCATGCTATTTTTTTTAATAAAGAAAAGTGGTAAAGATTTTATTTTCATTTGCGAAAAGAAATAGTTGCTTCGCAAAAGATAGGAAATTCGTAAGATCTCGGATCTGTCGGAATTAATTTATGCTATGACGCGGCGAATAAAAGATAGCAATCTGCCCATGGCAATAATGAAAATTTCAAATTGGTCAAGTGGCCTACAAAACGAAATGCTGGAAGATAATCGTAATCAGGTCAATGATGCGACCGAGAAAAAAGATCAGTTTAGACCACCCCGAAAGAAAAAAAAGGGAAGGGAAAAGAGAAAAAGGGAAAGAATAAATCATTAACTATCTTTCGGAGATATCAATTGGTTTGAGGAAAAGACACCTGTTTTATGTCCAGATCTGGATATGATAAAAGTTTGTTACCGGGATAGATAATTGGCGACAGGGTGCGAAGACGTTCGGTTGAACACCCATTTAACGCCTGGCGAAAATCTCGTTGACGAATTTCAGATGACATTCGGTTAAGATAGAGATTAAGGACCGCACTGCGAATCGTAGGGGCCCAGTCGGGGAAAAGAAAGAAAAGAAAGATAATTTTTTTCCTTTGAGCGATAATTGTGGACTGAGGCCAGACTAGCCACACCCACGCGCTGAATGGTGGCGTGAGCGGTGGGCGAAGGTAAACATATGAGAAGGCGGGGAGGCCTGTTGACGCCTCTGAGGGGATTGGTGTGAGATACCACTATGAGAAAGAAGGGAAACCTGTTGACGCCCCCTGAGGGGATTGGTGTGGGATACCAATATGAGAAAGGAAGAATTTGTGAGGACGATTCCCTTAAGAACCCCTCTAAAGCAGAAAGTAATGGACTTCCAAAAATAGAAAGTGTTAATTTTCCTGTCCGAAAACAAAGAAAATCCTTATTGTGGATTTGGAATTATCGAGGAACCCAAACCACGACATGCCCCCACCCGGTTTTAGTCGGTGTCCATATAAACGGAGTAGACAGTAGGAGTTGGAGAGTTAGAGTTCCGAGGAGACGCATACGCAGACAGTGTTGAGCTGTGAGCTCTGAAACCAGCCTCACAGGAAACTGACTGAAGATATCCACGCATTCCGACTTAGACTTCTAACCAAAAACAATTTATTTTTGAAGAACGACTTAGACTGACACCACCAAAACAAGTTTTACGAATATCGCCTGAAGACACCAAAAAACAGTTTATTGAAAAACCGCTTAAGATATTAAGACTCCCCTAACAAACGCAAAGTGTCACGTACCCATAGAAGCGGTTTGGGAGAAAGACGCAGTCCTGTATTCAGTAACCAGATATAAAAATATTTGTTATTCTTTTTTTAACACATTTGAATCTTTCGAGTTGTTACTTTATTTTCTTTTACATATACTTGTGCGATGTCACCTTTGCTCGAATTCGGCTTGCATTACGGCCGGGCGACTGACTGATTTCGTCTACCTAAGATCAAATCACAACGTGGGTAGGTTAGACTAGAAATCAAAGCAGTTACTTCGGTAACCAGACGTTGGAGGCGAGCTGGGAACGACAAAGCTGATACTGAATCTAACCAGATTCCCAGCCGAATCAGCCAAGGGTTAGAACGTCACATTTGGCGCCGCGACCAGTACCAAGTTACATTGGTCGTCACAGGATAGCACGGGCGCGGGAGAGGCCGGGATGACGTCACATTTGGTGCCAAGACCAGGATGTCACGTCACACAAATTGATAGACACATTTACTGAAGGGTAGACATATTTTTTATTCTCCAATATAGTTAATGCATTCGGAAGAGAGTGAGTTTTTTGTCCGGCGCCTTATTGTACCTAAGGGGCTTGGGCAATTTTTCCAATTTGCCGTCAGACCCACTCCATAATTCGACCTTGTGTCACATTCGGTGGCGAGGTGAACGCGCTGAAAAATACCTATAGTTAATGATGTTATGGTTTAAGTCTCTTCGCAGAGAATTTTCTTACGGGAAAATAGGCTAGTGAATTAAAAATTTGGTTGCGTGGTTCTGGAGACATAGGAACTGTGATCTGTCTATATTTCTGAGATGAGGTATTATGTACACTATTTACATTATTCTGACTATTGTCTTCATCTTTGTCGCCATATTTATTCGATCCTTCAGTATCTGTCTATATTTCTGAGATGAGGTATTATGTACACTATTTACATTATTCTGACTATTGTCCTCATCTTTGTCGCCATATTTATTCGATCCTTCAGTATCTGTCTATATTTCTGAGATGAGGTATTATGTACACTATTTATATTATTCTGACTATTGTCCTCATCTTTGTCGCCATATTTATTCGATCCTTCAGTATCTGTCTATATTTCTGAGATGAGGTATTATGTACACTATTTACATTATTCTGACTATTGTCCTCATCTTTGTCGCCATATTTATTCGATCCTTCAGGATCTGTCTATATTTCTGAGATGAGGTATTATGTACACTATTTACATTATTCGGACTATTGTCCTCATCTTTGTTGCCATATTTATCACAAAGTTTCGACCAGAGAAAAGCAATAATAACAGTAAAAATTGCAATATGAGCTCTGTTAAAAATATAATTGATAACAGTAAAAATTGCAATATGAGCACTGGCAAAAATGTTGCTGAAAACATTAATTTTATAAGTCCCAGAAATTCATACACAGATGTCCTTAAGACACAGTAGATAAAGGCGTTGGTTAGATCCAGTAACAGGACCCAAAGAGTTGTGAGTTCAATACCCGGTTAAGGTAGTGGAGAACTTGGAGAGGGGAATTAACAGGAGATAACTGATAACCGACATCCATTAGACGTGGCACGTGGAACAGGAACAGTCTACCCCAGCGAGCGAAATAAAGGATTCAGTTCGACATTCCAACCACCTGAAGAAGGCCGGAGCGTAAAGGTTGTGATAAGTATGGCAACAAAGATGAGGACAATAGTCCGAATAATGTAAATAGTATAGTTCAATCGCTGGACAGATTGTACTTGGAGCCAATAGAAAGCAGGATAAACAATAACTAAAAATAAGAACTAGACGAGATATTGTGAGAAGTGAGACGAGAAGTGTCAATCCCCGTAGATTAAATAAAGTGCTCAGCTCGGAATTCCCTATAATTCTCCGACTACATGAATTTAATTGTGCTACTTGATTGGCATCTAGGTTCCAGCGGTTGAATTTACCTGAAACAGTTAAATTCAACCGCGAATTCTACTCCAACAGTTTCTTTTCTCGAACCTCCCAAATGTGGAACTTCATTCCGTTTACTTTCTTCCCAGATAACTACAATCCTCAAAAATTAAATGCAAAGTCAATCGCTATCTTTTTTCTTCTTCAATCCCGTTCATCTTCTGTCCTATCCTCCTGATATTTGAACTTTTCTATCACTTTCATCCCAGTAACACCCTGAGTACTAGCGACCATCCCGCCTTGCTTGGGGTGAAATGAATCAAAAAATAAAATATAATTGGTAGAACTCTTGAATACAATATAAAATATCGTATTCTGTTACCCATTTTTTGTTAATTCATTTTACGTTTTCATTGTTTCTTTTTTAAGTTGTTTAAACCACACTGACGTTAGTAGAAAAGTTGTTTAAGATTTACTCAAATTTTAGTACAGTTGCTTATAAAGGATTTGTTTTTTGTTTTGTTTTTTGTTTTTTGTTTTGTTTTTTTTATTTAATTTTTTTTTTAAATCGTGTGTTCTGTCAGTCATCAACAGAAACGAAGTTATTGTCCAACTCTCGAATCAAGATTCGGATTCACGCGAGATTTAATTTCTCTTTCCTTTCAATGACTTCTAACAGGCCTTTCTCTGTTCTTTACAACCGTCTACTTTCAACTTCTTTTCTCGCCTTTCTTTATTTTTTCTATAGAGTTTTCCCTCTATTTTTTTCATCTTTCTGAAAACAATGACTTTTTTAAGCAGAAAAATGATTAAATGATAAAATAGAATCAATAAAAATGAATGAAGTTTTGCCATGTTCAATATCACTGACGACTTTTATTTTCGAATCTGTCTCGTCTGCAATCCGCTGCCCGAAGCGACAAAGTTTTTGTTTTGTTTTGTTTTGTTTTTTTCTATTTTTTACACAGTGAACTAAAAATAAAGCACATCCTGTATGCGATTTTTTCCTTCTAGAAGAAACAAAGAAATTTTAATTTTCTGCCTTCACTAGCTTCATTAATTTTCCAAAAATATTTCTTCCAGGAATTTCATTTAGCGCTGAACAAAAGCAAGAGAAACGACTGAAATGGAAACAATGACAATTTGATTCCGTCATAATTTTTATTAATACTATACTTAACACGCTTTCAGTTTTTACACTGTCGTCTCTGTTTGGATGCCAGTCTTCTAAATACGTCAATAAGTTCCTCAAAACTCTTTGGGTATTATTATTATTATTATTATTATTATTGTTTTTGTTGTTGTTGTTGTTGTTGTTGTTGCTGCTGCTGCTGTATCTGTGTTTTGCTTTTGCTTTGTGTTGTGTGATTTGGACCAAGTCTCAACTAGAGACTTCAAGTGACAAGTCTATTTTTTTTTTTTTTTTTTGCATCACAAGATGAGATGCCACGCAACCAAAATGAAAATATGTAATGGTTGTCAATGCATAGAGAAAAATCTGCATAATGTTTAAGAAATAACAACGTACATGATTATATTTTTTTAATTGACATATTTTTAAGGCTACCAGGAATTTCTTCCAAGAACGTTTTTTGCCCCCTTTTCCCAATAGCAACAGATATCGAGGTCATTGTATTATTATTATTATTATTATTATTATTATTATTATTATTATTATTATTTCCTTTGATTTCTGTTGTATACGCATTTCTTTCCAGGTTCCAACCAGAGGCCTAAGGTCAGAAATGGCATCATGACATTTTCCGATGGACATTTTTGTACAAATAAAATACAACCTAAGATCATATTTTACATAAATAAACCCCTTCATAAAATGCGAGCTTCTATATCTATAAGACGTGGGTTACTTGGGATCCGTTCAGTGAATTTATCGGACAGTTTTCCAATTAAACCGAGGGCTCCAACTACAACCGGAATTACTGATATCCCCATGTGTCACACTTTTTTTTATATTTACACGTCAATATCCTTGTATTTTTATAGATCTACAAAGATTACAATCTGTAAGGACAGACATGCAATAAGAAAGCAGTTTCTCTTTTTGAGATCTTTGGTCTTGAGGGGAAATTAGCTTTGATTGTTTTGTGTGTAATGTAAAGTCCCATAAAATTGTTACAGATTCTAACTCTGTAATCGGGTCTGGGTGACATTCATACCAGTTTCTTGCAGTCTCCTTCCCATAAAAGTTGCAGATATTGGTCCACTCTCCACATGCGATGTTTTATATTCATTGAATGGATAGCGGCTCGGAGTGAGGAATCGGAGAGCCGAATTCAAATTCCAGTCGAATCCATTTCATCCATTTACGTACTAATACCCTTTGTAGAGGTATGAATCCTCTTCTCCCTCCAGCTATGGGCAAATGGGCAAGACAGACTGGGTTCTATAGCTTTGGATGGCAACTGATCTAAATATAACGGGCAACCAATATTCAGAAAAAATTGTTTTTTACCTCAAATAATAACATCTTAAAATTGAAATTCAACATTTAACCATAGTTCTTTGCGTGTTGTTATATATATATAATAAGAAAAATAACAGCATATGTGGCCTGACGATTGCATATAGCATGAAACAGACTATCGCCTCTAAGTGATGACTTCTATGTTCACTTTTATATATATATATATATATATATATATATATATATATATATATATATATATATCAATACAACTAATATAATACACGCCTCTTATTCTAATAATTGTCTAAACAATACAAACGCGTACATCCTATATATATAATAGCCTGACGATTGCGTCTGGCATGAAACAGCCTGTCGCCTTTAAGGGTTGACTTCAATGTTCACTTTTACATTTATACACGCTCTATCTCTGATATTGAGCACTTTATCCCATAAATATGGCACACCTTAAGACTATATTTCTGCATATATATATATATATATATATATATATATATATATATATACTTTGGTTTTAACCTTGCGGTATCCTCAGGCGATTTTTATCAATTGACCTATTAACGCTTTATTTTAATAACTTAATAAATTGATAAAAATAGGCTTAGGGTACCTGAAGTTTTAAACCAAGATAGCGGATTCAACTGATCTCATAATTTTTTAAGTTCAAAGCCCTACATCTTTTCGCACTGTATGACGAGAGCTTTTCCTTCCAATCACTGATATAAACAATGGAAGTCAGCGAAAACTTGTGTGTATGCGCGCTAGAGTTCAAGATAAGCTGTGCCAAGGGGATTCCCTCTGACTACTTTAGCTCTGTTACCATATCAATAGTCTAGATACTTTTTAATTACACCTCATATATATATATATATATATATATATACAACTTGTAAAACTTGGGATGACCCATGCCCTTTATGCCTACATGAAAAACTACACATTATTAAGTTTCTAAATAACAAAAATCTATTAAACAATAGAGTTAACGGTTTTTCCCGACATCATCAAATTTTTGCATTGAATAATTAGCATAAAAACAAGCAATCAATAAAATATTTTTTTAAATCCATAGTCCTAATAAATAGTTTAAATACCCTACAATAAAAGTTAACCCTTTATGAAGTCGTCAAAAAACAAATGTTACGGCTGGGTTTTTTTTATATACACAAAACCCTTTCATAAAAAAATAAAATAAAAACATAAATCTCCATAGACACGTAAACCAGACTAGGCGAAAACATCTTCCGTTTTAAATTGAGACACCCCAACCTTACCCTGACTTGACATCCATGAATGTAACGCTATACTGATACAAATTATTAATACCCTACACCCCTTTTTATTTAAACAATGGCTCTAGCCGTTAGCATGGAAATTTTGATTTCAATAATGAATATGCTATTATAACACGTAAATTTCAGAAATAAGTTATTCCAAAAAAGAATTTCGCTTGAAGATGGAGCAGAGCTTACTTTAATTAAAATAATTATATTGAAGTTTTCAGCTCTTGTTTTGAAACATGAGAACTCTTATGTAGCGTGTTGGAATCATATTTTTAAATAAATAATTATATATATATATATATATATATATATATATATATATATATATATATATATATATATATATAATACTATTATTATTATTACGATTATGTATTATTTTAATACCTTGATACTAGACAGATCCGTACCCTGAAGATCCGTTAGGTGAAAACTTGATAGGTAGGCTCTGGATTACGAGGTTAAATATATATATATATTGTCTCTGCGTGTGTTTGTATGTGCGTGTGATTATGAAAACGTACGCTGAGTCTGTAAAAGGTTGCAATGACTTGCACTCTATCTTCGTTGCACATCAAAAAGGTAATGGCGGACGATTATATTTCAGGCGATATCAGCTATTTGTACTGATTCAAGTGTGCAGAAAAACATGGTGGGAAATACTTTGGAGTTCATGAAAAGCACATCAGATCAGAGGCCTTTTTTTTTATTTAGCTGCATTTATCGTCGAGTTTTAAGTACACTACAAGTCCACTGAACGTTCTGGTTTTCCAAAAAAGACTTTTCTTTTTCATCATGTATTAAGATTTCTCGCTACAGATAACTGGTACCTTTTCTTTTTTTTTCCTTTTGATTTCATTTTTCTTTTTTTTTTTTTTTTTAACTATAGATCAAGTGACAAAAGGTCTCTTCAGGTCTCCAGCATTTTCCTAGGTATTCGATATGATTTTCGTAAAGCTGTCATGTTGATTATTTTTTTACTTTCTTGATTTTTTTGCCTTTATTCAAACCCTTTGGAAGGCTCTTTTGAAACGTTTCAAGTAACCCAGAAAAAAAAAAGAGAAAAATAGAAATTAAAAATGGGAGATAAAAAATCTGTAACAAAACAGAAATTTCTCCGTTCTCTTTCTTTACTATGGGTTTATGAGTTCGGATTTTTCCAATTTTATAATCAATGGAAATACTTATTCTGGCTATTACCTATTTTAATTCTCATTTTTCTTCCCCATATCTCTATCTATAAAAGCAGGATGTGTGTGTGTGTGTGTGTGCGTGTAACGAATGCACGGCCGCAATTTTCGACGGATTTGCACTAAAATTTACATGCACATGCTCCAAGTTAGTGGGAACGCCAAGACCGAATTTGCATTTCCCAACTCCCATCGATAATGGAAATAATCAATTTTTTCATGCTTCTACGGCAGTTTTCATGAAGTTTGCGGCCATTTTCTACTGGCCAGAGTGAGCGCTTATACCTGGCTGCCACGAATAGGCAGGAAGATTCTATTGGCCATCGTGAGAGCCAACAGCTGACTAAAACGAATGTTAACTAGCATACAAAAAAAATCGATTGCTGCATTCGTCACAAATGCGAAAAATTTAAATCTGCATGACACTTTACTCCAATTCGCTCATTTGCTTGCTTAAACTCAACGTTGATTCTGATTCCGCAAAACTGGGTTGGGTGTGAAAAAGTATTTGTTGTTAACATTCTTTTTTCATTCGGTTTTTCCAGTTATGAGTCCTTTTTTGTTTAGTTCTTTTTTCGTAAGAGATTTAATGTTTAGTATAGAGCTTCGAAAAAATTCGCAGTGTGGGATAGGTAAGAAGTAAGACATGTAGCAACATCAGCACGGCTAAGGGCACTCCTTTAAAGGCAAGGAAGGGCAAAAATATTTTAAGTCAAGTGATAGCGATTGCTGTATGAGTCGTACGATTTTTGAATCAAGCACGGACAAAGCCGGGCCATGCTGCTAGTTAATAATAAATATTACTTTAGTCGTAGTTCCGTGTTTCCTTCTAGGCTGTTTGTCAATTTGAGAAGTTCTTTAATCTTCTATTGAGATTGCGAACAATTCTTTTGATGAGATTGTTCCTTGAGGAAAAAATTCAGTTGTGTTGTTCAAAACAATATGCATAATTCGTAAGCAGTCCTATTTCACTAAATCACAACTCCTTGAATGCATCAAACCAGGATTGAAACCCAACAGATTTGGTGTCAGTCATAGTTTCTAACACTATCTTCACTCGGCAGACTTAAGCAACTAAATCTAGCGTATTGTTTTTTACGAATGTAAACAAATGCCAAACAGCCGGAGTGCTTCATTCACTTTACACTTCAAGCACAACATGGAGTGCTTCATTCCACTTTAGTTTTGCAGTAGCGCAGGTGGCTGCTGTTTATAAAATTAGCTTATCCTTCAACAGTGCTCAATTGAAATATATTTTTTCAAGCTATACACACACACACATACACACACACACACACACACACACACACACACATATATATATATATATATATATATATAAGTGAATATTGAAGTCAACAATTAGAGACGACAGGCTGTTTCATGCTGGACGCAAACGTCAGGCCGAATGAAACAGCTTGTCACCTCCGAGCGTTGACTTCAATGTCCACTTTTATATTTATATTTACATACGCTCTATCACTGATATTGAGCACTTTATCCCACAAATATAGCACACCCCCAAATCTATATTTCTTCATATATATATATATATATATAATTAAATGTACCAGTCCTACTAAAGGACATTGAAATTAAAGAGCCTCAGGTGAAAATATGCAACCTACTCCACTGTGGTGTATGCAGCTACCTATTAGAAAGTCAAGAATTTCACTTAAAACACGGATTCAAATTCAAAATAATTTCTCCGGCAACTCAGAGAGTTTAATATACATTATAACATGCAATGGTTGCCATGAACATTACATTGGATGAACCGTCCGAACACTGCCAAAAATGACAATACATCGCACACAAATTCGTGATCCACGCACTAGAAAAATATCTTTTAGCCAACATATAGAGGAATTTAATATGGAGGAATGCAGAGGACGAAATCTGACAAACTTTAATATCTTCCAGCTACAAATTACCTTATAAAGAAGCATTTAATCAGCAGGTTTTAACCAAAATTTACATAAACCGGAGTCACATCCCTCAAAATAGATTCTATCATATTTTTCTCAACATAAACGACAGGTAAAACCAGTTACGTCCCTAATTTTTTCTTCTTTTATTGACGGCATAAGCGTCAACACGTAGGAATATAAACATTTACAAACATTTTGAAAAGTTAAAGGGAAACCGGTTAAACTAAAATACGTTTTTCTTAAAACTAATTTAAGGACAATAATTTAAACATAGATGTGTTATAAATATTGCATATATACACACACACACACACACACACACACACACACATATATATATATATATATATATATATATATATATATATTGAACAAAATTTTAGTTATCTGTTTGGATTTGTCTTGTTCTTGTGTCCATCGTTTTTGTCATGTTAAGTTTGATAATGTTATTTATATTTTATATTTTATATTGAATATGTCCTGAAGATGGTTTATTGACCGAAACGTCCGACGTCGACATATTAACATTAAAACAGCATTATTGCTTGTAAGGATTTTTGTTTGTTTTTTCCCGTATATTTTCTTCATATTGAACAAAGTAAATTTAAGCCCGACGTTTTCTTTTATGCGCGTCTCATTGAATGTAATAGGCAGTGAGAGAAAGGTTACGCTATGTCACATTAGATGGAAATATATAAATAGACATAATATATATATATATAAATAGACATAATATATATATATATATATATATATATATATATATATATATATATATATATATATATAATTTAGATAGATAGATAGATAGATAGATAGATAGATAGATAGAGTTGATGAACATATAATTAGAGAACAACTTACGAATTCTAACATTCCGTTGAAAGGACGCCCGGATGTGACATGTAAAGAATGAGATCAACATACCTCTGCGGAGTACAAAATTTAAATAAAGCAAAACAATTGTTTCGCATTTCCGGAAAGGTAACAAATGCAACAGATACCCGTCGAAGGCGAAAAAGTGCAAGTACCGAAAGAATGCGATGAAGACAGCAAAAACTGAAGAACATTTTCCCAAATTATCATTGCATATGAGTAAAAATCATAAATAAATACCATATGGAAGCCATTAATAAACAAATAAAACGACAGCGAAGAGATGCAAGCTTGACATCAAGGTTTCAGCCTTACCAGTAAGAAAGAGAAGTGGTGGCAGAGGAGGTCAAGATTTACAGCAAGGGAGGAGCAGCTGGCAGGCAGGCAAAAGGAAGATTGATAAAGATTTGAAAAAATGGAGGTAGGCAGAAATGAAGCTTGAGATAAAAGACAAAGAAAACTAGACATAAATGTTCTATATTCAGGATTGTCCACTGAGTATTAACAACGAAAGAGTTATATTGTGAATATGGAAGTTAATAAATTAACTAAAGCAATAAAATGCCTTACAATATTCACAGTATTATACCCCATTTTTATAATAACCACTTGAAGTTAACATTTCAAAAATTAAACATAGCACTCATGAAATATACACGTTGTGTCCATACAACCAATGAAAACAAAACAAACGAAATTTAAAAATTGATCAGTCAGTTATGTGCCTTGCGTGATACACGCTTAGGCGATTATCTATCTTTCGATACATGACTGACGAAGCAGATTTTTTTTTCCCTCAGTAGGTTGCCATTTCTTTCTGCGGTAGACCAGTTGCCATCCAAGGCTATAGAACCCGGTCTGTCCTGCTATTTACCCATAGCTGGAGCGAGGAGAGAAGACGAAGATTCATAACTTTCCCAAGGGCGTTAGCACTTAAAGGAATGTAATGGATTCAACTGGAATTCGAACTCG
>OZ010593.1:20431936-20506936 GCA_963932145.1 Acanthosepion lycidas
CTATTTGTTCGTAAGTGAATATAATGAAAACGCCTGAATTGAAACTCGGACATCAGATTTACAATTCCGAGCCATTATCCATTATATCACCCGTACCTCTAAGCTTCTGCCCCTGGTATTCCCAAGCGGTCACCCATCTAGGTAGACTAATGATCTGAAAATGTCCTTGTGCTGATTGCTAAAATAAAGCAGAAAAGGTGTAGGACTCAAGATGCACCTTTCCAAAACGTAAACTGCGATCTGCATTTGGAATTAATGCAACGATAGCGCATACTCTGAATTCATCACAAAATATCAAGATGTGGGAGGGATAAATGCTAAACACTTCAAATACGTTCGTGTGTTGATCAGGTTTAACAAATTTAGTACAATGTGGCATCCGGAAAATAGAGAGGTTCCTGCATTGATAGTTTTCAAGGAGTTTGCTGATAGCATTAAGAAGGCTGAGGAGACGGTTTTATACTGAGGATGGGCGATCAACCGCATTTTAAATTTACTACCGTCCATAAATCAGATAGATAGATAACACCGTCAGGGATTGATATAATCATTCAGAAAGAAAGAAAGAAAGAAAGAAAGAAAGAAAGAAAGAAAGAAAGAAAAGATTGTTAGGGATCGATATAATCAATTAGATAGATAGATAGATAGATAGATAGATAGATAGATAGATAGATAGATAGATAGATAGATAGATAGGGAAAGATATAATCGATTAGATAGATAGATAGATAGATAGATAGATAGATAGATAGATAGATAGATAGATAGACATGATTGTTAGGGATTGATATAATCAATTAGATAGAAATGATTGTTAGGGATTGATATAATCAATTAGATAGATAGATAGATAGATAGATAGATAGATAGATAGATAGATAGATAGAGAGATAGATAGAAATGATTGTTAGGGATTGATATAATCAATTAGATAGATAGATAGATAGATAGATAGATAGATAGATAGATAGATAGATAGATAGATAGATAGATAGATATAATCGATTAGATAGATAGATAGATAGATCTTCAGTCAGTTCTTAAAACTTGACGGATGAAAGTAACTCAAATTAGTAATTATCGTTAATCACTATATAAAGTAAAATAAGTAACATCAGACTATTATAAAAAGAGGAGTCTTTTTTTCCCAAATTATTAACAAAATCAATAAAAAAATTTTAATAAAAAAAATTAAAAGGAAAAAAGAATGAAAGAAAGAAAGAATGAAAGAAATAAGAAAGAGAGAGAAAAATAATCCCAATGAAAAAAACAAACAAAACGAATAGAAAGACTATTAGCCGGAAAAGAGTTGATCGAATGGTTCGTTTTTCACGGCTTATCAACCCTTTGCGCGTTATTTAAAGCCAGAAAATATTTTTAGATCTGTTGTGGGGCTCTCCCCTTTTTACATAAGATGGACTTGTCCAAAATACACTTATACTGACAGAGAGAATACCTGCTGTTGAGATACGTTGAAATACGTGAAAATAAGTGGAGATACGTTGAGATACGTTGAGATACGTTGAGACAGGTTGAGAGATACGGAGACAGACACAGGGTGTTCTAAGACAGTTATACAAGAGTCTAGAGAGAGAGAGAGAGATCATTACGGCTTTACTTACAGAGACTTGTACTTTCTACTAACCCGCATTCCTGGACTACTA
The DNA here is from genome assembly GCA_963932145.1 of Acanthosepion lycidas. NCBI lineage: Eukaryota > Metazoa > Mollusca > Cephalopoda > Sepiida > Sepiidae > Acanthosepion > Acanthosepion lycidas. The sequence continues at coordinate 20,433,601 of OZ010593.1, forward strand.
ATATTCACTTCAAGTCTGTATTCTTACGTTTAATACACTTATTTTTCTATCTCAATTACTGGCGTTGTTTATTTATTTGTGCAGGATTCCATTCACGGAATCCACAACAAGATCGTAAGATTTCTTATACAAGTTTGACTAATTAACCCATAGATGGAGGAAGAAGAGATGGATTTATACTTTTCTCAAAGGTATTTGCACAGAAATGATTATAAAAACGGATATGTAATATAATTGGCCCTGATCTGGCATCTTGTCTACAGTCACTCTCTCACAGACGCGCCGTCACCTCTCTCTGTCTTTTCTACAAATACTTTCATGGTAATTGCTCCGATGAGCTGCTTTAACTGGTTCCCAGACTCCATGAATTCAAGCGCCCTGCGAAGCTGGCATCCCGCTCCCACTCTTACACTGTAGAAACTATTAAATGTAGCCGTCTCTTCTACTCCAATAGCTTCATACCTCGCACCTCTCGCCTGTGGAACACCCTTCCCAATTACTGTTTCCCTGAGAGCTATAATCTTCAACTATTCAAATGTAATGTCAATCAACATCTCCAGTTACCTTGATCTATCCACTATCCCTTTCCTCATCCCTTCTTCTATCACTCCTATCTGCTTTCGCTCCAAATCTACTGAAACCCCCTGCATCCTAGTGGCTTCACGCCTTGTTCGTTGCGTAATGCTTTAAAAAAAACACAACTCGATTCGCCGATTAATAATTCTCAACCATTAACCTATGCACCTATGCATCCAAGTTTACATTACCTACTATTCCAAAGTGGTCACTCATCTAGGTTTTGAGCAGGCCTGACATCGCTTAACTTCGGTGCTCATACAGGAACTGGTGCTTCAATGTGAGATGACCAAAAGCCAACTTCTCATTGAGAAGAAATGAATACACATCACAAAAAGGATTTCTAATTTACAAACACCTCAATAGCTAATGGTGATAATAGATGTTACCCCCAATATCCTTCCCGGCAAAAGCATACAAGTAAAGTCAGATTTGTGTGTGTGTGTGTGTGTGTGTGTGTGTGTGTGTGTGTGTGTGTGTGTGTGTGTGTGTGTGTCTGTGGAGATAACAATGGTTTTCTGATACAAGCCTAACTAATTAACCCATAGCTGGGGGAAGAAGACGTGGATTCATGCCTTTCCCAAGGGTATTTGCGCGTAAGTGAATATAATGTACCCAATGAGATTAAACAATTCGACCAGTTATCTATTACACCACCGACACATTCAAGCTTACAGTACCTGGTATTCCTAAACGGGCACCCATCTAAGTGTTGAGCAGATTCAACGTTGCTTAACTTTGGTAACCCTACGGGAACGGGTGTTTCAACGTGAAGTGGTCGAAACAAACAAAGACAGAAAATAAAAATTTAAAAAAATATTATATAAAAAATGAAAGAAACAAGCAACGGAAAAAGAAAGAATAAATATTGACAACGAGAAAAAAAAAAGAATGAAAGAATGTGATACAATTGAAGAATGAAAAGGTAGACATAATGAAAGCGAAATGAAGAATATGAAGGAAAAGAAAGAAAGAAAGAAAGAAAGAAAGAAAGAAAGAAAGAAAGAAAGAATATGCGGAAACGCACAAATAAGAAAGAAAGAAAGAAAGAAAGAAAGAAAGAAAGAAAGAAAGAAAGAAAGAAAGAAAGAATATGGCGGAAACCCTCAAACGAATAAGAAAGAAAGAAAGAAAGAAAGAAAGAAAGAAAGAAAGAAAGAATATGGCGGAAACGCTCAAACAAATAAGAAAGAAAGAAAGAAAGAAAGAAAGAAAGAAAGAAAGAAAGAAAGAAAGAAAGAATATGGCGGAAACGCTCAAACAAATAAGAAAGAAAGAAAGAAAGAAAGAAAGAAAGAAAGAAAGAAAGAAAGAAAGAAAGAAAGAAAGAATATGGCGGAAACGCTCAAACAAATAAGAAAGAAAGAAAGAAAGAAAGAAAGAAAGAAAGAAAGAAAGAAATGTGATACAATTGAAGAATGAAAAGGTAGACATAATGAAAGCGAAATGAAGAATATGAAGGAAAAGAAAGAAAGAAAGAAAGAAAGAAAGAAAGAAAGAATATGCGGAAACGCACAAATAAGAAAGAAAGAAAGAAAGAAAGAAAGAAAGAAAGAAAGAATATGGCGGAAACCCTCAAACGAATAAGAAAGAAAGAAAGAAAGAAAGAAAGAAAGAAAGAAAGAAAGAAAGAAAGAATATGGCGGAAACGCTCAAACAAATAAGAAAGAAAGAAAGAAAGAAAGAAACAAAGAAACAAAGAAAGAAAGAAAGAATATGGCGGAAACGCTCAAACAAATAAGAAAGAAAGAAAGAAAGAAAGAAAGAAAGAAAGAAAGAAAGAAAGAAAGAAAGAAACAAAGAAACAAAGAAACAAAGAAAGAAATAAAGAAAGAAAGAATATGGCGGAAACGCTCAAACAAATAAGAAAGAAAGAAAGAAAGAAAGAAAGAAAGAAAGAAAGAAAGAAAGAAAGAAAGAAATATGGCGGAAACGCTCAAACAAATAAGAAAGAAAGAAAGAAAGAAAGAAAGAAAGAAAGAAAGAAAGAAAGAAAGAAAGAAAGAATATGGCGGAAACGCTCAAACAAATAAGAAAGAAAGAAAGAAAGAAAGAAAGAAAGAAAGAAAGAAAGAAAGAAAGAAAGAATATGGCGGAAACGCTCAAACAAATAAGAAAGAAAGAAAGAAAGAAAGAAAGAAAGAAAGAAAGAAAGAAAGAAAAAGAAAGAACGTGTCGCTTAAAGGCATTCATCTGGTTATTGTTGTGTTTACAAAGTATTTGTGGAAACTACCAATAACAAAAAGCCAGGTTCACACGCTGACGCTTGAACTTGTTTAATCTTTTCTTCGCATGATATCAGTGAAAAGGCTTTTTCCACCCCAATGGATTTGAAAAATCAAACCAGCGACAAAAATCTGGGACGCTCTTTCGATTCTATTATCAGGGAACATAATTTTTCAAAGATGATCCCATTCTATTTTTCTCGTATCAGGAATTCCCAGAGAGAACCAGTGCAAGCATCTACCAGGCCGGCTATCTTTAAAAAATAAAAATGAAAATAAAATAAAATAAAAATAAATTAATCAACAAACTTCGGCCCCGAAATGATCACGTTTGATTGGGCGGATCTCAAGGATCTTCGTTAGTGCAGAAGACACGAATAAAAAATAAAAGGAGGTGCTGAAAAGTTATCGGGCTGAGATAATTCAAAAATGAAATTTGATCTTTGCTTATTTCATGTTTTCTAAATAGAAAGAAAGAAGCAAAAAAGAAAATAGGAGAAAGAAAGAAAGAAAGGAAAATAGAAGAAAGAAAGAAAGAAAGAAAGAAAAATAGAAGAAAGAAAGAAAGAAGGTTTTTGATGTAATTTTTAACGTCAAAAACCGTCAGTATTTTTGCACCAACCTTATATAAAGCTCTAACGTGTTTTAATTATTCGTTAATATGACAACTGTTAAATATATTTGAACGCAATTTTTGACTGTGCTTTAACAAAAAGACTTTTAATTCCGTTCAACAGTAAAAAACACAATAGACTATTTTAAAATGCTTCTATTTTAATATGGTATCAATGCGGGCTGGCTATGAAAATATTGGTTGCTGGGAGACAGAGAAGTCCCACCCACAATTACAATGCTATTATTTAATTTTCAAAACGAATAAATAATATTTTCAAAAAATACATACGGTCCAATTAATATTTTTACAGAAAAATTTTGTTTGCATTTCTTAGTACTTACAGTGTATACGCACTGTACATATTACTGGAAGTAGACACGAAATGTTAATCAGTTATGTGCCATGGGTGATACACGCTTAGGCGATCATGTATCTTTCGATACATGACTGACGAGGCAGATTTTTCCCGAAGTAGGTTGCCATTTCTTACTGCAGTAGACCAGTTGCCATCCAAGGCTATAGCAGCCGGTCTGTCTTGCTATTTATCCATAGCTCAGGGGAAAAGAAGAGGATTCATACCTTTCCCAATGGTATTAGCAAGTAATTGAATTTCAGTCAGTTCTCATGTTCTATACGTGATACACGATGAGGGGATCATGTATCTTTTGATACATGACTGACGAGGCAGATTTTTTCCCTCAGTAGGTGTCATTTCTTTCTGCAGTAGACCAGTTGCCATCCAAGGCTATAGAACCCGGTCTGTCCTGCTAGGTGGGGGAGGGGAGGAGAAGAAGAAGAGAATTCATATATTTCCCAAGGGTATTAATACCCCTCAAATTCGAACTCGGCTCTCAGATTCCTCAATCCGAGCCGCTACCCATTACTCCACCATATATCCTCACTCTCTGTCTCTCTCTGTCTCTGTCTGTCTGTCTGTCCGTCTCTCTCTCTCTGTCTTTATATATATATATATATATATATAAGTTTTATTTTCCAAACATTTTTTAAGCGTCTCACCCCAAGCAAGGCGGGAAGGCATAAGGACGTAAAGGGTTACAAAAGATTTGCAGCAAGGTCAGATAGGAGTGATAGAGGAAAGGACGAGGAGAAGGATAGTGGATAGATCAAGGCAACTGGACATGGTCAGCACATTGTGGCCGTGTTCGTAGTTAATGTTATTGAGTATTGGCTTTTCTTTTTTTATTATTAAATGTGCTGACAATATTTGAATATAAAACATTCCTATAACATCAGACACATACATAAAAAAACACACATTCAGTTATTAAAATAACCTTTTCCCGCAGGATGTTGCCATTTCTTTCTGCAGTAGACCAGTTGCCATCCAAGGCTATAGAACTCGGTCTGTCCTTCTAGTTACCTATAGCTCGGGGAAGAAGAAGAGGATCCATACCTTTCCCAAGGGTATTAGCACGTAAGAGAATGTAATGGATTTCGAAACTCGGCTCTCTGATTCCACAATCCGAGCCGCAATCTATTAATCAACCGTACCTCCTGATGTTAATACAGAAAGTTATAATTGATTTTTTTTATTCTAAGTAATTGGTAGATATTTCTAAATAGTTTTTTTCTGCACTATTTACATATTAACAGATAGTTCAAAAGTAAAACAGAGCATATCATAAAGTTTACTATATTAAGAGCAATTGTTTATTATCACGAGATGATTTTTCAAATCTGCCAATAATTGCTTCTGCATCCAATTAATCTAACATTTCTGTTACAATGGATAACATCATCATTCGTTCCTTAAACAGCGAGTAACCCATAGTGTGCAGATGACTTCATAAAATCCTTATTCCTTTATATTATTAAAACAGTTGTCTTTGTTTCTTTATTCCATTTTTATTTGGTAATGGGATGGCACGATTGGCAACAGGTACGCTTTTATATATATATATATATATATATATATATATATATATATATATATATATATATATATATATTACTCGTATCGGTTTTTTTTTCTTTGGGTTTTGGATCTGTATGCAGTACAATTATTTTCGACAGACGTTCATATTCATAGCTCTTCCTTTTTTTAAACCCTTTTTTTTTCCTTCCAGATTGATTTGACCATTAGCAAATCAAAAAACCGAAGGTTTTCCAAGACGAGTGTAGTTACCTATATATATATATGACAGACACACACACACACACACATATACATATATACATACAGACACACACACACATATATATATATATACAGTCACACACACACATATCTATATATACATATAGGCATACACACACACCCATATATATATATATATATATATATATATATATATATATATATATATATATATATATATATATATATATATATATATATATATATATTCTTATGGTAACTTATCCATGCACGCATGGACACTCCCTGCTATAAATAGGACCAGGTACTGCCTTTTGGAGAGGGAAGTTTCCAGCAGTCAGATCTGATAGACGGACCGAGCATTCTTGCATTAAAACTCTCTTTGTATATGTTTGTATTACTGTTTCTCCTAATATATTTGTTTAACTCAATTCCCCTCTTGTCACTTTATTTCTGGCCCTAACAAAGTCACAGCACATACAGACACACATATATACACATACACACTGACACGACTACACACACACAGACAGACATATATATATATATATATATATATATATATATATATATATATATATATATATGTATATATATATATGTATATATATGAATGAAAAGAGACAATACGAAAAATTATAGTTAGCTAGCAGACGCGTTTAGTCTTCTGAGGGACTATCAAGGTATTGTAGGATTTATTGCGCTGCACGTGTTTATATACAGAGGCGAGGATGTCACTGGTCTATCAAAGCTTTTAGATTTGAGAACGTTCATGAATGTTCATTTGTTTGAATGGTCAATCAAAGCATGGGGAGGCCACAAAGTGTCATAATTCAAAGTTTTCCCGGCAGATGGCAATTGGCGGTCCTTAGAAGAGAAATTTTCAAATGCGTGTGCCGCAATCCTATTGGACATTCGGGCCAACGGTGCCCAAGCAGCTGTTCGCTGAAATGTAATGGCCACCATTTTGAGTATCTCTTGTGATTGTAGACTCAAAAGTTAGCTTGTATTCATCTTCTGACGTCTGAATAAATTTAGTATTACAATATCTAAATTTTACCTTTCCTGAAATATGTATACATTTTTGGGTGGACTCGCTCTCTATCTGTCTCTCTCCCTCTCTGTCTGTCTGTCTTCCCCTCTCTCTCTCTCTCTCTCTCTCTCTATATATATATATATATATATATATATATATATATATATATATATATATATACTGAACACTCCCGTTGTACTCGACGTATCGGGTCAATGGTCAGGCAACTCAGTTCCTAGGAACCGACAGCCAGACACCTGCACATATGATTTGATTATAGTGTTGATGAGCCGAATTCAGAGACCTGGTGCACTACGTGCCACAAGGTCGCCAAACGACCCTCCGCAGGTTTTGAATTCAGAGTTGTCCTTCTCCTAGACCAGTTGCTATCTAAGGCTATAGAATCCATCTGGGGTGAGAAGAAGAGGATACATACCTTTCCCAAGGGTATTAGTACGTAAGTGAATATAATCGATATGGATTCGACTTGTATTAGAACTCAGCTCTCTCTCTCTCTCTCTATATATATATATATATATATATATGACCGACTCTCCCGTCGAGATTCGACGTATGAGGGTCAAGCAGATCAGTTTCCAGGAAACCGACAACCCGACACCGGCACATGAGATTTGATTATAGTGGTGAAGGCCTCGTGCAGGACCATCCACACTATTTGGAGGGACGAATACAGAGACATGGTGCACCGAATGCCACAAGGTCCCCAAACGACCCTCCGCAGGTTTTGAATTCAGAGTTGTCCTTCTCCTAGACCAGTTGCTATCCAAGGCTATAGAACCCAGTCTGTCCTGCTATTTTACCCATAGCTGGAGGGAGAAGAAGAGGATTCATACCTTTCCCAAGGGTGTATATATATATATATATATATATATATATATATATATATATATATATATATATATTTAGAACTCAGCTCTCTCTCTCTTTCTCTCTCTCTCTCTCTCTCTCTCTCTCTATATATATATATATATATATATATATATATATATATATATATATGCACTTACTGCTAAAAATATTTTAACTATTCCCAGTTCATTATTCTGGGTTGCATTTGTCCGAGTGCTTTCGATTATTAGCTAAATGTTGTTGAAAAAGTTAAACAGAGCAAAAATATGAATTTGGGGCAGTTTACTTAAAATCTAGATCCAGATATGCAACAACTTGTTTGAAAACAGGAAAAGTATATTAGAGATTAAGTCAGATGTGTTGCTACTGAAATCACAATAAAGTAAAAAATATCATTTAGAAATATATTTTTAACAAAACACAAATTGTAAATTTATATTTAATTGATATCGAAAAAGATGTCAATATTAAGACGTTTACTTTAATACGTTTTAATAAATAAATTAAACTGGCGAGTATCTCGACTCATGGGCTAAAAATAGACTGACCCACTTCTGTACATAAAAAGAATAACTGTTAGGTTGGTGCAAAAATAATGACGTAATAATGTCGTTTTTTGATGTTAAAGAATACGTCAAAAAACGACATTATTACGTCGTTATTTTTGCACCAACCTAATACATAGCTTTTAATGTAGTTTCGCTCCCATCTTTTCCCCATGAGTGAATTTCTCAGAAACAGTTTCGATTTTCTTTTGTCAATATTTGAACAACTCGATTCGCATCAAGTGCTGTCTTAAACACTTCTGAATTATTTGATAAACATGTTTTTTATACGTTCTGTAGTTATTGCTCTTGAAAGGAATATTTGTTTAGTCTGTTTATTTTTTAGTATGTGTAAATATTTACATTTCTCGTTTTGTTCTTTTCTTTTAATCTTAGAAATAGATCGTAAGTAAACGTTAACGGATTATTTCATAACCAACTGTTTTGAAGAGAAACAGTATTTGAACAGCGTGACGATAGTACAATAGGAAATCAATATGCTATGAAGTTAGTTTTTTTTCTTCCTTTTCTTTTAAAGAAAAAAAGGCCCGAAAATATGAAAAAAAATTATTTCCTACAAAGCTGTAACTTATGTAAACAGACATCTCTATTTTTATTTTCTTAATTCTGAACCAAATTCAACGAGCTAAACCAAGAATAGTATAATACCCGATTAAATGCTCTTAAAAAATCGAATTCACTCCAAGCAAGGCAATAAAGCTACTAACACACAAGGGGTTTCTGGGTGTGGATGAATTAGAAAACTTTTGTGATGTAAGGTGGCCGTTAATAATTAAGTATAACTCAAGACTTCAATGTTAATGGAAAATTATTTTCATTTTGCGAATACATCCATTTAAAGTTAACTGACCAGTAATAATGTTAAGAATCAGGCTAAACAATAAAAAAATGTGATAGTAGGGTTGAGTTTAAGTATCCCGCCCTCTTGAAGAAAAAAGAACAACAAAATAAAAACTGCAAATATTAGCTTGGTGCAAAAATAATGTCGTTTTCTCACATATGTTACTACGTGAGAAAACAACATTATTTTTGCACCAACCTAATATTAAGAGTCCGACACTATACAATACTTAAGGAAAAGGGTTAAACTTAGGAACATTAAGATTACCCCCTCCGTTATCCATTGAAACTGATATCCACCGAAAAAAAAAAGAAAGAAAAGAAAAGGTGCCAGTCCTCACTGTGGAGCATTTAAAAGATAGTTCACGCAGCGGATTGGTTGTTACAAAAATCCAATCGTGTGCACGGAATAGGTGGTCTTCGTCTAATTCTTTAAAAAGGCCAGAATAGCTGTTAGCGTTTGATTGAGAGGGGGAATCAGGAATTGATCTCACCTGATTGCGTCGATTCGGTGATGGGGAGTATGAATTAAGATAAAACTGTATTTAATTACAACCGCAACTAAATACTTAACAAGAACAAAGAAATATAAGTCAACCGAAAATAATTAGACATTTCACTGAATACCTTGTTAGTAGCGCGGTAAATCCTAAATCAAAACCCAAATCATCGACGCACAATAATTCACACTAATTCGACTGGATAGTTCCACTCAATAGTCATCAATAATCAGAGCAGTCAGTAGCCTGACATCGCTATTTATACACCTAGCGGAAAACATATATTCATAAGAAACATGACTGAGGAGCGAAAACAAACGTAGAGTGACCAGAAGGACAGTAGATAGCGATTGACATTGCATTTAAACTTTGGAAGATCAAAGTTCCCTGGAAAGCATGAAGTCTGAAGAGAGTTCCACAAACGGGAAGTTCGAGAAAAGAAACTGTTGATATAGAACTTGCGGTTGCATTTAGCCATCCCAACTGTAAATTGATGAGACCTCCTTGCCAGTGTAGTACTGCGCTTAAATTCATAAAGTCTAGGTACCATAACGAATATTTTCCATGAAAGTGTTTCTAGAAAAGGTACAGTGAAACAATTTTACGGCGGTGGGAAATTGACCGAAGCCGAGATACCAGGTCAGGACTAATAATATTGCTGATTGTTCTTTGATGTACTTTTAGCAATACCCTACTTTGTTACCTGGGGGTGGGGATAAGAATAATAATAATGGCGGGATAAGAATTCCAGTCAGGTTTGTTATATTCTTTTACACGCAAATACCCTTGGGAAAGGCATGAATCCATATACACGCTCCCGTTATGGATTAAATAATAGGACTCGTAACTTGAAAAATCGGTGTTATTCTCAAAATAATTGTTGATGCAATAAACACTTGCAAAAGAAAATAATAATTATTCTTACAATGTCCCTCAAAAATATATTATCGGCTTTAAATAACCCACAAAAGATTGATAAACCGTAAAGAAAAATCAAGCCATATCAGCCAAAGGACATTTCCTAACGCCTGCTAGATTACGTTGTATAAAATGTCCGCACATCTCACACTCTCTTTTTGTCTTTTCGATTAAATGATCCCTTAGTGACAAAACGTGTGTCTTTACTCGTCCGAGATAGTTTTAGTCCTCGAACAATGTGCCGTATTGCATACAATAATATCAATGCAGTATCCGCTGTTTAGCAAAAACTTATGCAGTCCTAGTAATATCTCCACAACCTCTCTATCTATCTATCTATCTTTCCCTCCCCCTCTCTCTCTCTCCCTCCCTCCCTCTCTCTCTCTCTGTCTCCCTCCCTCTCTCTCTTCCTTTCTCCCTCCCTCTCTCCCTCCCTCTCTCTATCCCTCCCTCTCTCTCCCTCTCTCTTCCTCTCTCCCATCTCCCTCTCTCTCCATCCCTCTCTCTTCCTCTCTCACTCCCTCCCTCTCTCTCTTCCTCTCTCTCCCTCCCTCTCTCTCTCCCTCCCTCTCTCTCTTCCTCTCTCACTCCCTCCCTCCCTCTCTCTCTCCCCCTCTCTCTCTTCCTCTCTCACTCCCTCCCTCTCTCTCTCCCTCTCTCTCTTCCTCTCTCACTCCCTCCCTCAAACATAAGAAAGTATCTTATTTCAACAAACTTGACGATGATGACTCGTAGGACAAACTAGTAATCTAATGTAACTACAAGTCTCTCCAAGAACTGTTAGTCACTGTCTTCCTCACAGTAAAAAGTTTGTCTATATTTCTGAGATGAGGTATTGTACTTATTTACATTATTTACTATTTATTATTGTTCGGGCCAGTCTCCTTGAGTTCTCAAGGATACATGGCGCAGTGGATAAAATCTTTGGTTGGACCCAGGGACTTGACCCAATGTGTTACTGGCTACTTCAGTGGTGAAGAAAAACTTGGACAGTCGAGTTAAAGGGAGATAACTGGGACATCCGGAAGAGGCAGGGTACGTGGAACTAGAAGAATCTACGCCGGTAGACGAAATAAAGGCTTCAGTTCGAAATTTCAATCACCTGAAGATGGCGGAAGCGTACAACGGCCGAAACGTCCTGAATATGGTAACAAAGATGATAACAACAGTCCGAACAATGTATGTAAATAGTAAGTTTGTTGAAGTTTTTTTCTCCTCTTTTCTAAGCTATTTTTACACTTCGTTCTGTATTTGCACAATTTACATTATTCGGACGGTTGTTCTCATCTTTATTGTTATATTCATAGCATTTCAACCGTTCTACACTCCGGCCTTCTTCAGGTGATATATGCTGGGATTTCGAACCGAATCCTTCATTTAGTCCACTGGGGTTCCACGTGCCCCATGCCTTTTCTGGATATCTTAGTTTCAGTATCCTTAGTAAAAAAAATAATAAATACTAAAATATCCACCACAGATCCCATTAAAAATAAAATTAATTATATACTATACTAAATTCAATATATCCAATTTAATTATCCCACGAGTTGCCAAAAACCAACATTATATATAAATTTAAATGTCCCTTAGCAGATTGTGTCTCCAACAGAAAAAATAATAGATAGTCATACTACTACTACGTCATTATTTTTGCACTAACCTAATAAAAACTTAAACCAACGCTTAATAAAATTAATTATGAATACTGCACAAATATTTTTAAAATGTTTACAGTAGATAGTTTAAAATATCTAGGTTTTAACTAATGTTTTTCAAATACATTTTTTAATATTTAGACATTCTAATAACTTAGTGACATCCCTTGACGTTTGTCGTGTGTTTATACCATAAAATTTAAAAATTGTACAATGCTTCCTAAGTAAAAATTTAGTTTTCAGATGAACACAACAATTTTGTCTTAGAAAAATGAGTAACACAACAATTTTTGTCTTACAGAAAACAAGACCCTGGTGATGATGTGATAATGTCGAAAGTACTCGGAATAAAATCAATATGTAATGGTAATTTTCTTTCCTCCTCATGTAGTGTAGTGATCATTTTGACTTTTTCTTCGTATTTTTCCACTTTACACTCGCTCATTTAGCCTTCTTTCTTCTCTTCCTTTTTTTTTCTTTTTTCGATTGTTGTTGAATGTGTATGGGTTTGTTTTGTCTTTAAAGATTTCCCAGATTTTTCTTTTTCTTTTTTATTTATGAGCATTCTGTTTTTTTGTTACTTTTTGTTTTTGTTTTTTTTTACTTGGGAAGTTGTATTTCTTTTCTTTCTGCTTCTTCATAAATAATTGGTATTAAATAATTGAATTGGTTTAAATAATGAATATTTTATACGTATATATATATATATATATATATATATATATATATATATATATATATATATATATAATGCGTGCCAAATTATTATCGAGATAACTTTTTTTCTAATATTTCAAAAACCGTCCGATCAATTCACATATGATTTTCACACATGGTTGGCAACACTGACCTGCGCAATGTAAACAAACTGGCGCTATATTTGTTATCGGCACGGCGATTTGAGCGTGCCAAATTATTAGTATAATGTAAGAATTTAGTGAAAAGATGGGCCGTAAAAGCAGTTTAAGTGATTCTGAAAAGAAAACTATCACCTCAGAACTCTCAAAAGATAAATCTACCCTAGAAATTTCTAAAATGATAGGGAGGTGTCATCAAATGCTGAAAAAGTTCACTGCTGACCCTATACAAGTACGCAAAAGGGCAGATAAAGGCAAGCCGAGGGTTATTTCACGTCGTCTCATTTCACGACTTAAACGAGAGGCCACGAAGAACCCTGGACTTACTAGTCAAGAGCTTTTCAGTGGCATTGGGGATCCTACTGTGTCTAAAAGTACTCGGTGTCGATATCTGAGGGAAATAGCAACAGTCAAACCTGTATCGAAGCCTCCGTTGACGAGAAATCACATTCAAAATCGATTGAAATGGGCCGAGGACAATATGAAGATTAACTTCTCTAAAGTTTTGTTCACAGACGAAACTCAAGCAACCTTTGATGGGCCAGATAGATGGTGCAAAGGCTGGGTAATGAACGGACAGAATCGCCATCATCGTTTGAGACGCCAATAAGGCGGTGGAGGCATAATGATCTGCGGTGGTATTATTGGAAAAAACATTAGTGGGCCCATGGAGAGTACCAGATGGCGTCAAAATGACTGCTGATGCATTCATAGCGCTTATGAAGAAGCATCTTGAACCGTGGATGAAAAAGGCAAACAGTTGACTTCAGAAGGGCCATTGTTTATTATGCAAGATAATGCTCCCTCACATGCTGCTCACAAGACTACTGAATATTTGACAGAGTTAGGCTTCGATGGATCTCGAAAAATGAAGTGGCCAGCAAATTCTCCTGATTTGAACCCAATCGAAAATCTTTGGAGCATCATGAAGACTGTACGCCAACGGAGGACAACTCAGGAGCAACGCTGAGTTGTGGGAAGCAATTCTTGACATATCTCGCGGCATTACAGCAGATGTCATCCTACAATTAACAAATTCTGTGGATCATCGACTTCTTCAAGTAATTTCAAAACAGGGAAAGCACATTCCCTATTAATTTGTTTAAAACTGTGCTTTTGTTTTTATCTGTTATTATTTGTTTGATTATCTTATTTATTAGCTTCTTTTGATTATAAACATTCACGTGCAACATTAATAAAAGTTTTGTTTGCTCAATTCTGAGAATTTTACTAAACCTTTCGAATAATTTGGCACGCTCAAATCACCGTGTTGAAAACAAATATGGCGCCAGTTTGTTTACATTGCGCAGATCAGTACGAAATTTTGTGTGATTGCGTAGATCAGTGTTGCCAACATTGTCTGAATTTATTGGACGGTTTTTGAAATATTAGAAAAAAGTTATCTCGATAATAATTTGGCACGCAGTGTATATATATATATATATATATATATATATATATATATATATATATATAATTTATTTATAATTATAATTATAATTTATAATTATAATTTATAATTTATAATCATATATATATATATATATATATATATATATATATATATATATATATATATATATATATATATATATATATATTCTGTGAAAATTTCTCGGACATTCAGGCCGGTAAACGTTGTTTAATACTGTTTATTATAAACAGAGAATTTACTTAAATATTTGTATCTATAAAAAGAATGTATAAACATAAAAATGTCTTAAAATAATTGCTGTTTCAACATTATCCAGTTGAATCGGCTAGGTGTACACGATAGTTCTTTGCTAACAATTTCCTTTCTCGCCTTTGGAACTCTCTTCCTAACCTGGCAACTCGACTTCAGTCACTTCCTTACCACCGTAATATAGTTTCCTTCTGTTTTTTTCTATAAATATTTTCATGGTAATTGTTCAGATGAACTCTTCTCTATGGTCGTTAGACGTTATGAATTTGAGCGCAGTGCTAGATTGGCGGCAAGGTCTCATCAAATTCACAGTTAAACTGGTTGGATGTAAGTTCGATGCTAACGATTTATCAGGTCATCCCATAAGTTCAGTTCGAATTTTGAATAGAGAAAACAAGTGACCAAATGTTACATTTAATTACTGATTCAATCAACAATGTATTTTCCCTGATTATCTATGAGTTCCATCCATCTATTAACAAGCTTACTAATTCCATTACTGTAAAATTCTTTTGGCTTTGATTCGAAGAAATCACAAATGTCAGTTTTAACCTCTTCCTGTGTTACAAAAGCTGTTTCTTCCAAATGATTCTGTAAGCTACGAAACAAATTGTAGTCTGAAGGAGCAAGATCGGGAGAATAAGGTGGATGAGGAATTTTCTCCGAACCAAGTTCTTCGATCTTTTGTGACGTGATTCTTGCTGTGTGGTGTCGCGCATTGTCCTGATGAAACATCACCTCTTTTCGATTCACTAGAGCAGGTCTTTTTGTTCTCTCAAAGCTGGGTTCAAACGCTCTAATTGTTGACAGTATATTTGAGCATTAATTGTTGCATTAGGTGGTAAGAATTCAAAGTGGATTATTCTTTGGTGATCCCACCAGATTGAAAGAAGAACCTTTTGCCCATGAAGATCCCTTCTCGGCTGTGGCTGGGGTCCTCCCCCTTTACCAAGCCACTGTCTACGACGCTTAACATTTCGATAAAAGATCCATTTTGCGTCGCCAGTCACCAGTCTATCCAAAAGAGGTGAAACAAGTTGGCGAGAATGGAGAGAAGAGCAGATGTCACCTCGGGATTTGAGGTTGTTTTCAGACAATTCATGAAGCACCCATTTTCCAAGTTTAGGAACTTTTCCATGTTGTTGAAGATGACGATGAACAGTTGTATGGTTTGAACTGAGAACCACTGCCAATTCCTCAACTGATAAAGTAGGATTTTCTTCAAGGGCTGCTTCAAGAAGCTTTTCATCAAACTCAACTGGACGTCCAGTTCAATCTTCATCTTCAAGGGTGAAATCTCCACCTCTGAATTTTGAAAACCATCTTCTGCAAGTTCTTTCATTCACACATTCCTCTCCATAAACTGAGTGAATGTTTCTAGCCGCTTTGGATGCTTAGTTTCCTTTCTTGAACTCATAAAGCATTATGTGCCTCAAATGATTCTTGGGTACTTCCGTGTTAGCAGGGTTTTAATCAAACAAAATTCAATTTTATTGTTCTCTAAAATAAAGATATTTAAATGCATCTAAACATAAAAATAATGTTCAGCTCCATAAGACATTATAAAATACTCTTTAAATTTCGTTCATTTTAACAAAAAGTTAAAATTCGGACAGAAATCATGGGATGACCTGATATTTTGTTGCACTTCTTACTTGTTGAACTCACTTCAGGCTTCAGGCTTTTCAGCTAACTTTGAACTTCAAAAGTTTAAATGCAATGTCAATCGTTGTCTACTATCTTCTTGATTCCTCTGTTGTTTTTCTCCCTCTTTAATAATTCTTTTTTATTTGATTCCCACTCAATAATTCTTTGTGTTTCAATTCATTTGTTGCCTTACTTAAGGTGAAGTGATTAAAAAATGAATATTTTATCTTCTTTTTATTAGCGTTTCTTACCACAAGAATTCTTGTTATATAAACGAAAGTATGAATAAAGAAGTAACTTCCGAAAGTGATTTAAACGTGTCCCACATTCGACCATAAAAATATGAATGCCTATTCCAAATTAAGATCATGTTTCTGCTGCTCTGACATAAGTACTTGCAGACGGACTTTATCAACTTTTTCTTTGGCGTCTTTTCTCAGTAATTCCATGCGTATATAAAGGAACTGCTTCTTTTCATAAAGTTCATATCTTAAGTAAACCCTGGGGGCAAAATGTCTACATATGTACCTAAGCGTGTAATTTCCGACACATTGACACTGGACTTAGTTTCAAGTAGATATAACATGATATTTACATGCTGAGTAGAAAATTAGACCGTAGCAAAGCTAATAATTGTAATTCATTATAATTAATAATCTGTATCATCGATTTTACCATTCTTACTACTACGGATAACTGTTATTATTCCATTTACTTTTCGGACGAAACCGGTCTTTGTTGTTTGTATAATTGCATTTTAAATGGTCTCTTCTCGAGTCTTGCTAATATTATCTAAAATTATATATTGTGGTTATTCTAAAAAAAATTAGTTTAACCGTTCCGTCCAAAATGATGGCAAATCGAAAATATTTTCCTATTAGTGTTTTTGACTTGTCACCCTCTAATAGAATGCTATTCATAGAAGCTCAGCAATTCCCCCTCTAGTTGGTTGCAAGTTAAATCCAAACAGAACAACCGGTTATCGAGATATTTAGAATCGCTAGGTGCTTTCTGCACCCATCAAAATATGGAGCTAGGACAGAAAAGGACGGTTCTACACAAGGATGCTGAGAATACAATGGATGGAGCTTGGAAGCAACGATGACATTTTAAGGAAATTCGAAAAAAAAAAGGGACGTGTATCAGTAGTGAATAGTTGAAGTTTCAAGGAAAAACAGTGAGGAAAGTGGGCTTAGAAAAATTAACACTGACAAGAAACAATAAAGGCAAGAGTGGTAGGGGTAACATCGGACTCCAAAACGAATTTGTATCCCACTCATTTACTGTTGAAATAGCTAAATGCACCCGCCACTTCTACTCTAAGTTTCTTTTCTCGCACTTCACGCCGGTGGAACTTCCCTTCTGTTTATTTGCTTCTCTGATAAGTACAATCTTCAAAAATTTAAATGCAACGTCAATCGTCATCTTCTATCTTCTTGAATCCCGTTCATCTTTTGTCCTTTCCTTAATTCTCCCTATGCTCAATCATTTTCCTACTTTCACAACCTGTAGCCCATGCGTACTCGTGTCGTTTCGGCCTTGCTTTACGGATTTAAGCACAGTAATAGATTGGCAGCTCTGTCAACTTTGAAACTACAATGTTAGTGATTCTGTCAATTCCCCACCGCGGTTAGTAATCCTCCACTTTGCTTTTTCTATAACAATTTCTATAGCAATTGTTCTGATGAGCTTTCCACCTCAACTTCATTAATTTATGCGCAGTACTCGATTGGCAGCTAGGTCTCACCATTTCACGACTGAAATAGCTAGATATAACCGTAAATACCAAGTTTTTTTCTCTATTCCGGTTTCCTGTCAATAACATCTTCTATGTGCTGTGTCCCTGCAGGATGTAGCTGATCATGGCTCTTTACAGCGTCTTATTTCTTGTGACCCTTAGGGGCGTTTCTTCATTTGACAAGCCTTTCGCCCACAGTTACGACATTCATTTCCACTTAGAAAATAGAAAGAAAAAGTAATATTTCGTGCCTGATTCTATCCTCTTGGAATTTTTTTTTAATACAAAATATATATGTATGTGTATGCATATATATATATATATATATATATATATAATAAAAAGGCTTAAACACTAATATTCCATGGTCATAATATATATATATATATTAGGTTGGTGCAAAAATAATTTCGTTTTCTAACATATGTTACTATGTGAGAAAACGAAATTATTTTTGCACCAACCTAATATATATATATATATATATATATATATATATATATATATATATATATATATATATATATTAGATATATGATTGCATATGTATGTGTAATTCCCAATAGCTATTCCAGGTAGAAGTCAATATCCTGGACAGAGTAAGAATATAATATAAAAGGCTCAAACACTAATATTCCATGGTTATAATTTATTACATTGGGATCGTAATATACAATCCAATTCATTAGACCTACAAATTCAAAAAAAATAATTTGTTGGTCTGATGAATTGGATCGTCGTTACGATTCCAATGTAATAAATTATAATCATGGAATATTAGTGTTTGTACCTTGTATATATATATATATATATATATATATATATATATATATATATATATATATATATATATATATATATATATAACAATATATATATATATAAATATATAAACAATATATATATATATATATATATATATATAAACAATATATATATATATATATATATATATATATATATATATATATATATATATATTACAATCCTTCGTCTGTTTATCTCTTTAGTGCTAATGAATCGAGAAACAGGACAAAGAGACATTACTTTCTTCATCGTTATAAATGTGAAATCAATTCGAAGTGTGAAGTTGAAAGTTTTCAACTAAGCCCGGACCGAATTGAGCCGACATTGGTCAATCGAGACTATTGATCACAAACTTCGACAACTCAACAAATAAACCCGATTCAATTAGGTTTGCGTCGCGGCCGGTCGATTAGTTGAATCCGGAATTTGATTCGAGCAGACTAAAAGACGGGACAACGTCTCTTAATATTTGAAGTGGTTGCAATTCGAAAAGCAAGCAAAGATAAAATAAAATAAAATAAAATAAAATAAGCCGTTCTTAGAAAGTAACTTTGGATTATTCTTTCGCAAAGAAATGGCAAACTCTAAACGAAGATTTTTCAACCGCTAACTCGATCACATTCTTTCTGCGTGAGTGCAGTTGCGTTTACTCCAAAAAGTATCTAACGGCCGGGGATTGGCTTCGAACGTAACATTATACAGGATGTCCATAAAATTCGTGTGCACTTTAAAAAATTTATAACTTTACTTGTATTTGCGATAGAAATAATCTGTAAAAAATGTTATGAAGTTTAATGTACCTAGTTTTAAGTATACCTAAAATGCCTAATGTGATTTCAGGCATTACTGTAAATCAGTTGGCAAATGTTTTCCATGAACGGCAAAATCGTATTACCCTTTGTATTGCTAATGATGGAGGACATGTGGAAACTTAAATAAAATTTCAATAAAACCTTAAAAAACATAGATTTACTTCTGTCTAATACTTTTTACAAATTATTTCTATCGCAAATACAAATAAAGTTATAAATGTTTTAAAGTGCACACGAACTTTATAGACGTCCTGTATTTAAGAAACCGACACGTGAGAAAGAAATATTTGATAAACGATTTATCTGATACAACCAAAAAAGTTGTAATATTTGCTTATAAAAGCCGATATAATTCAGACATTAGATAATTTGTATTTCAACATTCAACGGAAACCTGGAAAATGGTTCGAAATATAGAAAACAAATGGTTAACAAAGAAATTTAGCTTGTCTTCAAACAACTTCGTATAAATGTAAAATGGCGCTCTCACTCTCTCTCTCTCTCTCTCTCTCTCTCTATATATATATATATATATATATATATATATATATATATAACACCCTGTATATGCGCTGTACTTACTGGAAAGCACACAATAGTGATAGAGCTTACATATTTAGTTGGATTGATGTGAGTTTAAATGCGTGAAACCTAGGGTCACATTCACATCAATCCTATATATAAAATATATAAATATAAAATATAATGAAAGAGCATTTCGAAACTGTGTTAAATACCACTTCGGTTACTGATGTGGAATCCATCACAACAATTGAGAAAAATTCAGAAATTCTGAAGTTGTCTTTTGAACCTACCTATCAAGAGGTAAGTGTCTCTATCAAGCAAATCTCATCTGGAATATCATCTACCCCTAAGGATCCTATTCCACCCGAAGTATATAAGGATGGTGGCCAAAAGTTGGTAGAAAAGTTACATCTCCTTTTCGTGGAGAATGGAAGGCAGGCTGTCCCACAGGATTATAAAGACGCCTCTATCAAACACCTCTACAAAAACAAGGTTTCCAGATGTGTCTGTGATGATCATTGGGGGATATCACTACTTTCAATTGCAGGCAAAACCCTAGCTAGACTGATTCTAAACAGAATCATTATACACCATGTTGACGACATCTATCCTGAATCGCAGTGAGGTTTTTTGGTCGGGTCGGGGCACCATTGAGATGATATTTTCTGTTCGTCAGAGAAGGTTCGCAAGAAAAACCAGCAGTTATACATGGTGTTTGTGTACGAAGGCTTTTGACACTGTGAATCGAGAGGCTCTTTGGCAAGTCTACAGGAAACTCGGCATCCCAGAAAACATGCTAAAGGTCATCATCTTTTTCATGAAAGATTGAAAGCTAATATCGTGTCTGATGGTATGACCATATCACGTTGAAACTCCAGTTCTCGTCCGATTGCCGAAATTAATCAACTTCCAGCCTGCTCAGTACCTAGATGAGTGACCGCTTGGGAATACCAGGGACTATAAGCTTGGATATGCGTGCGGTGTAATGGGCAAAGGCCCGGAATTAGAGCGGAATTGGAATGCTTACCGTGTTCGTTGCGTTCACTTACGTGCAAATATCGTTAGTCAATGTATGGATCCACCTCTTCTCCCCAATGCATGGATTAAATAATAGGACATATATCTGTAAAATCAGTGCTATCGCCAGAAACATTGATGGTGCTATATTTTACTCGCACGCAATAGGAACATTCTTACAATCGATAAAGTACGAAAGGTTGATAAGCTGGAATAAAAACAAATTAATAAATAGACCGCTAATAGCCGGGTGTAAAATATTAGTGAGCTGGAAATTATCAATCGAGAAAAAACTTTTTTTTCAGGGATAAATCGTTTTCACTCCTTTTTGTGATGTCAACGAGTACTCGTTGTCACTTTCGTAATGCTCATTGTAGTAGAGACTTTGTAATTGCAGATAAAACTATAGTAACGCCGTTGAACAATACTGGTGTCAGACGCCTTCGAATAACACTCGCACTAATAGTACTTGTTCGATATTACTTGCTCGAATAGTAACACGTGTGGGGATCTGAATAGAGAAATAGTAGAGTGAATAGAGTAGAGAATAGCAGTCTATACAGTAATAGAAGATATAGCAGAAAGGGTGATCCGAGTAGTAATAGAGGATAGAGTAGAAATAGCGATCAGATTAGTAATAGAGGATACAGTAAAAATAGTAGATCAATCTAGACGTCACGCGACTTCCTATATACGCGTTTCCTCTATGATCACGTGATCAACTTAATTCAATAATGGGATCGCCTGTGTTTACTTTCTGGCGATCTGTATTCAAACTCAAGTGTCGACAGCGACACTTTATTCCTATATAACACTCCTCGTATACTCCTTTCAGTTACGTTAGATAAAAAGAGTTTTTTGGGGGGTTTTTTTCACAAAAAGGATTTAAAACACAAATCGAGCCGTTAACGAATATAAGCATTTAAAACAAATGTTTAAGAAGTACGGCTATCAAATGTTTTCTAGAATCCTGTTCAGTTTGGACAGTCTCTCGGCATTTCAATGACCAGACATTGAAACTCCATGTTGTGTCTCTATACTTGTTCGCGTCGGTTTGCATAAAGGCCAAAAAGGGACCGCTGCACGCTCACAAGAAAACCAAATGTGAAAATAAAACTCAAACTCGATTTCCAATATATTTCTCGTTTATTTCAAAGATTGTCTTGCACGGTCTGAGTAGGTGGGCTTCAACCAGCGAGTCCTTCTCCTATCAAATTTTGCCCATCAGGATGTGTGAATGGCAACTCTCTCTCTCTCCTTCTGTCTCCCTCCCTTCCACACACACTCTCTCTCTCTCTCTCTTTCTCTGTTGTAGCATACCTACGGACGATAATGGGTATGACCCCATTTCCATAAATACAGTGGTGAATACTGTATGTGTTGGTCTGCGGTCTGCAATGGGAGATTCATTGTGGAATTCACTTGACTCACTTCTAGCAGTTGACTATTTCTTCAACGCGCCGCTGGCGAATCTTATGTGTTGTTCTTGTCCTAAGCAGTATCGTCATTACCATTCCTTGTTTAACTATTCTATTCAAAAACCTTCCCCAGGTTACGACTCTCTCTCTCTATCTCGCTCTCTCTCTCTCTCTCTCTCTCTCTCTGAACAGCGTGCATCCGGTAAACGACAGATCGGCACTACTTCAAGCTTATCTGTGACCGGAAATCTTCAACGTCCCATTTGTTGTCATTTGTTCCCAAACGTTTTCATTTATTTTTTATCTATTATTTTAATTTCTTCTGGTCAAGTGGGTGGCTGCTTTGAAAATACCATTTTCAGGTTTTACTGCCGGCTATAAAAGCAGGAGATGTTTGAAGCCTAAAATAAAAATCACTCACCACCTCCTTCTATGCGGATGCCACATTTATAGTGTCATAATCACTTCGAATGCAGAGAATGTATTCCGTTTGGAGCAAGATGTTGCAGAATTTCAGTCGGATTGGATTCTTATAAAAGAACAATGTTTTAACGTTGACCACTAACCGTTTATATAAAGAAGAGCATATGGGATTGATTCTCCTGCCAACAGAAACGATTTATACGTTTAAACGAAGAAACAGAGTTGATTAATTGCACAAGTAAAATAAAAAGCAGATTAAATTTCAGAAGCATTTATACTATTCATTTCGCATTCACACACATACGCACGCACACATACTTACACAGATATACATAGGGATTTTCTAAGCATAGCTTAGATGTAGCAAACACATACATAGATACATATATATATATATATATAGTGATTTACTATATGTGACACATTCACACACACACACATATAGAGTGATTTTCTAAGCGTAGCTTAGATATGGCACATGCATAGGCACATACACTCACACACATACACACATATATGTATATATATATATATATATATATATTTATATATATATATATAATGATTTTCTAATTAGAGCTAAGATGTCGCACACTCATACACACAGATATCGTGATTTTGTAACTGTAGCTTCGATGTGTCACATACATATACATACACACACACATATATATATAGTAATTTTCTAAATGTAGATTAGATGTGGCACATACATACACACATGCCCACACGAACATAGATAAGGATTTTGTAAGTGTAGCTTAGATGTGGCATGCACATACATACATATATATATACACAAACACACAGGCGCATTTATATAGTGATTTTCTAAGCGTAGCGTAGATGTGTCACATACATACATACACTCATACACATACATATATATAATGATTTTCTAATTGTAGCTTAGACATGGAACATACATACATACATATGCGCACTCACAAACACATATATAGTGATTTTCTACGTTTAGTTTCGATATGGCACATACACACACACATATATATATATATATATATATATATATATTGTAATTTTCTAAGCGTAGCTTAGATATGGCACATACATAAATATATACATACATAAACACATACACTCATACACATATATATAATGATTTTCTAGGGTAGCTTAGATGTGGTACATAGATAAATACATACATACACACACTCACACACCCACACACACACACATATATTAGGTTGGTGCAAAAATAATGACGTAATAATGTCGTTTTTTGACGTATATTTAACGTCAAAAAACGACATTATTACGTCATTATTTTTGCACCAACCTAATATATAATTATTTTCTAGGGGCAGCTTATTTGTGGCACATACATACACACATTGACGAACGTATAGAGATTTTGTAAGGGTAGCTTAGATGTGGCACGTACAAACACATATAGATACACAGACACATATGCACACATATATTTATAGTAATCTTCTGTAAGTAGGTGACATGTAGCACATATGTATATACACACACGTATATATAGTGATTTTCAGTGTGGGTTGACTGTAGGCTAAAGAGCAAAATACTTTTGTCGAAGTTATGCTTGGGATGTATTATTTTCGAACGAGTCTTTGTAAAATCAACAAATAAAACTTATCAATCAATAGGTAAAAAATACATGCATGAACAAATGACTGGCCTATTGTTTAGGCAATCACCTCTAATGTCACCTCAAAAAAGACGAAACAAGATGAAGTGTAACGGACGCAGGTAATTATTCCTATGTAAAGAAATATAAGAAAAGAGTAAAAATTCTCGAAGCAGAGTATCAATTGAACCATCTAAATAATTCGAGAATGATTTATTAGACAAATTAAAATTTACTTGAAAATTTTATATGTCATACCTTTTGAGGATATAGGTAATTATGGCCATTTAATTTTTCCTTTACTTTAACATCCGTAAAAAGAATATTGCCGACATTGCTTATGAGGAAAATATTGGATGAATGCAAAAGTACGTGCCCGGTTTTCATTGTTTTCAATGTTCTAATCGGGTACGAACTTTTGCAATTATCGAATAACAGACTGGTTTCTATTTGGCTACCCTACGATTTTGCATTCAGAATTCTGTCCAATCCTGTTACCTAAGGCTAGTTAGCTCCGTTTGCGCTGATATTTAACCCATAGCTGAGGTGAGAAGAAGAGATGAATTCATTGGTTTATCATAACACTTACGAGAAGTGAACACCGCCCTAGCTACAGTTTGAACGTGAATCTATCGCTTCTGTTTTCTCCCTTAATAGATTTAAAAGCTTCACTCTTTCAGTAGTCATATTTATCAGATCTACTATCTTTTTTGGTATACCCGGCCCCGGAAGCATTGAAATCATAAGACGAGTAAGCTTTTTTTTAAAATTATTTTTCTTACTGTGGTTGTTTCATTTTATCTCCTTTATTATTGTTGTTACTTTTTATCACATTTGTTCCTGCTGTTTCCTTTTTATACCTTTTGTTAAAGTCGTTGTTTCTTTTTATCACTTTTCTTACTGTTGTTTCTTTTTTATGTCTTGTTAGTGTTGTTGTTTCTTTCTATCACTTTTGTTTCTGTTGTTTCTTTTTTATCTCTATTATTATTGTTGTTTCTTTTTATCAATTTTGTTACTGTTGTTTCTTTTTTATCACTTTTCTTACTGTTGTTTCTTTTTTATCTCTTTTGTTAGCGTTGTTGTTTCTTTCTATCACTTTTGTTACTGTTGTTTCTTTCTATCACTTTTGTTACTGCTGTTTCCTTTTTATATCTCCTTGTTATAGTTCTTGTTTCTTTTTATGACTTTTGTTAATGTTGTTTTTTATTACTTTTTTACTGTTGTTTCTTTTTTTATTGCTTTTGTTACTCTTGTTGTTTCTTTTTATCACTTTTCTTATTGCTGTTTTTTTTCTATTTATCTCTCTTGTTAATGATTTCCTTCCCTTTTTAATACATTTGTATTTGTTGTGCCTTTTTATCTCTTTTGTTAATGTTGTTTCTTTTTTATTAATTTTGCTGCTGTTGATTCTTTTTTTCTCTTTTGTTACTGCTGTTGTTCCATTTTTATCACTTTTATTATTGTTGCTGTTTCTTTTTATCTCTTGTTACAGCTGTTTCTTTTTATCTCTTGTTACAGCTGTTTCTTTTTATCTCTTTTGTCACTGTTGTTACTTATCTTTATCCCTTTTGTTAGTGCCGTTGTTTCTTTTCATCACTTTTGTTACTGTTTTTATTCCTTTTTATCACTTGTTCCCAATCCAATGTATCTTATATATTCAATAGATTATCTGGTAAAAAGATCGATTTATTGATGAAAATATATTGTAAACTCCACACAGGCATGCACGCGAAAGTACACACACTAAGATCCAAAAACTAGCACAAACACACACACACAGAAAAACACAGAGACAACGAATCGCAGATACACGACTTAATGAATAAAAGCGTTAATCAAACAAATCTTGTTACGTGACTATCTTAAGATTGGTCATCATCTTGGGTAGTACAGATTCTCATATCCATTCAGTTCAGTTGCACTCGTGATACACGCTTTGGCGTTCATGACTCTTTTCAATTTATAACTGACTAAGCAGAAGATTTTCCCACAGTAGGTTGCTATTTCTTTCTGTTGTAAACTGGTTACCAATCAAGGTATAAAGACCCAGATTGTCCTGTTATTTAACCTATAGCTGGGAGGAGAAAAGGATTCATACCTTTCTCCGATTTCTCATTCCGAGCCTATAGCCATTACAGTAAGACGCACATCAGAGACGAAATAAGTGATTCAGTTATCTCCCCTGATATGAACCACGATGCATATCAGGGACAAAATAAATTATACGAATTATCTCCCCTGATATGAGCTGCGGAATGTGAATCCCTATGAATTTTATAAAGCGTTTGGCTCAAATTTCCTTGATTACCATGTTGGTAATCAAGGAAATTTGAACCAAACGACAGACACCTGAAGACGACCGGTAAGTAGTAGGTCCTAAATGCTATGAGAATCCAAGGTGAAGATCCTCGAACAAGTAAACCGTGTATAAGGATTATTTTCATTGAGTACGTGTTTATTATTAGTTTTAAACAAATCCCTCTCAGATTCGAAGAAGGAAAATAAACAAATGAACCTTAACTGATATATTTAATCCTATTAATATTTCCTCTTATTATCTATGACATAATTCCATCTATTTAGCAAATTATTAATCTCTCCAGTTCAAAGGATTTTCACAATTCGAGGCAAAGGAACACTAAATATTAGTTATAACATCTTCACAGTTAAGAAATAGTTTTACCTCTAAACAAAATTGTAATGATCTGAAAAAATCAGAGTCAGATGAATCAATGTCAGTAGAGTAAGATGGATGAGGTCAAATTATTTCCCAGCTAAATCATTTTGAAATGATCTGAAAAGACGTTAATCAGATGGAGCATGGCAAGGAGAGTAAGAAGGATGTGGTCAAATTGTTTTCAGTCATGTTGCAATGGCAAAAAAGATGATAGTCAACTGGAACAAGTCCAGGAGACTAACAAGGGTTTGGTTCCCCACTAAATCATGTTGCAAAACCTGAAATAAAAGTCAGGTGAAGCAAGGGCAGGAGAGTTAGAAGGATGGAGTCAAAATTTTTCCACTCTAAATTACCTTTCAAGGACAGGAAAGAAATGACAGTCAGATAGAGCAATGCAAGGAGGGTAAGAAGGATATGGTCAAATTGTTTCCACTCAAAATTATCTTGCAATGACCCAAAAAAAATATAGTCAGATGGACAAGGCAAGGATGTGGGCAAATTGTTCCCACTTTAAATTATGTTGCAATGACCTGAAAAAATAATAATCAGGTGGAGCAATGCCTGGAGAGTAAGATGGATGTGGTCAAATTATTTCTCCTCTAAATTATCTTGCAATGACCTCAAAAAATGATAGGTAGACGAAGATCTGGAGTGTAAGGATATGGTCAAATTATTTCTCCTCTAAATTATCTTGCAGTGACCTCAAAAAATGATAGGTGGAGGAAGGCCTGGTGAGTAAGGATATGGTCAAATAGTTTCCACTCTAAATTATCTTGCAATGACCTCAGAAAATGATAGGTAGACGAAGGTCTGGAGTGTAAGGATATGGTCAAATTATTTCTCCTCTAAATTATCTTGCAATGACCTCAAAAAATGATAGGAAGACGAAGATCTGGAGAGTAAGGATATGGTCAAATTGTTTCCACTCTAAATTATCTTGCAATGACCTCAAAAAATGATAGGTAGGCGAAGGTCTGGAGAGTAAAGATATAGTCAAATTGTTTTCACTCTAAATTATCTTGCAATAACCTCAAAAAATGATAGGTGGGGAAGGCCTGGTGAGTAAGAAGGATGTGGTCAAATTATTTCCACTCTAAATTATTTTGCAATGATCTAAAAATATAATAGTAATATGGATTATGGCCAGAAGAGTAAATAGGAAGAAACAAAACTTTCATATTTATTGTTATAATCTTTACATAGCGACAATATTTCTCTGCATCATTCTTCTGCTTTATTGTTTTAGCAAATTTGGACAGAGAATGTTTTTCTGTTGTAGCCATAGTTTGCGGATGGTTTCTTCTTTTTTTAGTGGGATCCTGATTATTTTCGTTTCCTTGGATAATATTATATGGAAGCCACTTTTAATCAATTCTGCATATGAATGATTCCGTAGTAAGTCTACTCGTAAATAACGAGTAGAAAGTAAAGTTTTCAATTAAGCTGAGAAGCGGTCAGATGATGAAACCACTGACCAAGTTTAAATACTTTTCAGAATTCATGAAAATGTTGTTTACTTAATCGATGCGAGTATTGTATTGAACTGTTGTGCTAATTCTCTTGTAGTTTGCTTAGGATTTTCCTCGACCACCTTTTTTTTTACAGAAGCTCAATACTGACAGAAATTGATCGCCTAGATCGAAGAGAACGTCCGAGAAAACATTCCCTCTCTTGGAACAAGCAAATCCAGGGTCAGCATATATGCACAATTAAAGTTCCATTTCAAAAAACAGAGTAATAAGCATTGTCGTTTTCGTTGCTTGATAAAAAGCCATTTTTGGAAGATAAGTTTTTAATACTAGATTTTTTGGTGTGTGCATGTTAAGTAGCATCAACTACCCTTGTAACATCTTCAACTTGACAAAGGTGTGTAAAGTGCCTATTCTTTCAAATAAGTGACCGCCTGCTTGATGACTAATATAGCAGAGAATACTGGGCCCGCTAGTCTTGTATGGCAACATGTCTTCCTTTAGTACATAATTCAATATAAAATCACACGTGGAATCCAATCCTACCTCAGCAATATGCTGAAACTATAGGGACACATTTCAGTGAATCGCCTCAAATTGAGGACCCCAAAAAATATTGGGTCACACATACTAGATTCCCAAAAAGGCTTCAAGATCCGCAAAGCTCTTGCATGGGAGGCATGTAACAAACTTCACAAGATTTGACGCTCGAACCTTCCATTCTCCTTAAAACCCCAGACCTTTCGAACATTGATTGAACCAATCCTACTGCATGGACCAGAAACTTGAACATTATCTGCTCGTCTTGAAAGACGACTGGATGGAACATATACAAATCTACTTAGAAAAATCCAGAACATCAGTTGGAGATCCCATGCAACACTTAAAACAATTTACGGAGAATTGAGAGAAATCTTTCTTAAGCTCAAATAAAAACGATTACAGTGTGCCGACCACTGCTACCGAGTGGAGAGGGAATAGCCATATCCTTATTCTTATCAATCTGGAAGTGTCTTCTCACGAAAATCGCAGACACCACAGCTCCGGACTCAGAGATAGACAGTGGGGATCTGGGGACTGCAAGGCTGGATCGAACTGTGTGGAAAGGGATTGCCAATGGAATTCCGATAGGGAGGTCGAAAGATGATGATGTTGATGATGATGATGATAGCCTCGTGAGATACTTACCTCTAAAGCGTAAGTCAAGTATAACCATAATGATAGGGAAAGCCAAGAGGTCACTCACATATATGGGATAGGATGATGGAGTTTAGAAAGATCCTGATTATAATGATGAAAGGGTTAGTTTCTGTGTGTGTGTCTGTGTCTGTGTCTGTGTGTGCGCGCACGCGCAGTTGTTTGTAAATATATCTAAATATATTTGGGCCACAAAAATATGCATAAAAAAGAACAGACTTTTCTTGTAATATTTTAATATAGTATGATATTGTATTATACTATTGTATTATACTATAATATTGTATTATACTATAACTTTTGCAACACGCTAACGCATCTTAAAATCCTCACGGTATTTAGTATTGTTGAAGTTATCACTACCATATTTTGTCGAGTTTTACAAACTTTATGTCTCGTTCAATTTTGCAAAAAAATCGATCAAATTTGAATAAAGCTGGTTTGTTTGGAAAATTACAAAATTCTTACTTCGTGGTTTAATAATTTCTTTAATTTAATTTTATTAGACTTCATGTTAAACAATATTTTTGAGACAATTTTCCTTTTTTTCCTTTTAATAGCGAAGAATAAATTCTTAGGATGGCTTACTCTTGAGCATGCAACATACAATATTTCTTTCTGAAGCCAAATTCCAACTTTTTGAAGTGTTTGGCCTTGTCATTTGTTTATAGATCTCGCAAACGCAGGGCAAACTGTAAACTGGATTCTTGTAGATATAAAAACATCTACAAAACACAATATTGCATTTTCATTAACTAAGTATTTTATTTAATCAATAAATTGTTTTTAAAATAGTGGATTGCATTTTTTATGTTAAATAATAAAGCTTTTAATTTTTCCAAAAATGAAAGAAAATTTATTGTACACAAGTAGAATACCCTAATAAAATTTATACCTAGTACATACCCCAGTAAAAAAGTTAAACGCTGTTTTTTCTGCATCAATCGTCCTGGTGGACAGGTGTAGACTGTTCAGTAAACTCTGAATAAATAACTCCTCTCAAACGAGTGTTGACATCATTTGGAGTCATCTTCTCCCATTGGTGTTAACATAATTTTGACTCATCCTCTTCCACTGGTGTTAACATAATTTTGACTCATCCTCTCCCACTGATGTTAACATAATTTTGACTCATCCTCTCGCACTGGTGTTAACATAATTTTGACTCATCCTCTCCCACTGATGTTAACATAATTTTGACTCATCCTCTCGCACTGGTGTTAACATAATTTTGACTCATCCTCTCCCACTGCTGTTAACATAATTTTGACTCATCCTCTGGCACTGGTGTTAACATAATTCTGACTCATCTTCTCCCACTGCTGTTAACATAATTTTGACTCATCCTCTCGCACTGGTGTTAACATAATTCTGACTCATCCTGTCTCATGAAAACTACAGAAATTCCGCAAGCATGGCTTTAAAGTATTTCATTCATAAATTCATATGAAACGTAAAAAATATGGTTGTTAGTTAATCTGAGCCGGAAATTAAAACTGTAGAATGTTTTTCATTGTATATCACTTTTATTATGGATTACTATCGTATATTACGGCTAAACCGGGGCAAATGTTTAAAAATATAATTTAAGTTCCATTTAATAAATTTATTCATTACTGAGTATAACAGAAATAATATATCCACCCCAACCACGACTATTTAAGGAACTTAATTTCCGTTGGTATTAGACTCACTGACGATATTTATTTAGGTGGTTGAAAAAAAAAACATCAGAAAAAAATACGTGGTTATTAAATATAGCTTTAATTACTAAAGATTATGTAGGATTTATCGTCAGCATTTGGGTTATTAAAATATGTCTTATTTTATTATTATAAATTGAATATGACTTATTAAGATATATTAAACAGATTAAAATATTACTTCTGTGGAAAAATTGCGTCAGAACTTGTGCAATGGATTAACGATAAGAGAGTCTATTAAAAATGAATGCACGTCTTCCTTTAATGTTTTACTGTTTTACTGTTGAAATAGCTTAGATGAAATCGACACTTTTATCCTAACAGTTTCTTTTCTCGTTCTGCCCACTTGTGGAACTCCATTCCGATTTCTTGCTTCCCTGATAACTACAATCTTCAAAAATGTAAATTGAACGTCAATCGCCATCTTCTGTTTTCTTCAACCCTGTTACTTTACTGTCCTTTCCTCAATTCTCGCCACTAATGTCTTCTCATTCTCTTTCAACCACTGTAACCCCCGAGACAGTGACCAATTCCAAAAAAACTACTGGTTTCAATTAAAATCAACAGAGAACCTTTTCTGGACTGACTATACCGAGTCAATTGCTATGTTTACTGCAAGGAAAATTGCTTCAGTGTGTCGTCCCAGACACCTTTTCTCGTCAGAGCCCACCTTGTACATTTATAAATCTACTATTCGTTCGTTTATTAAAAACTGTTGCTATATCTGATCTGGTGCTTCTACTGTGCATCTCTAGATTCTTCCCAAAATCCAGAGAAGAGTCTGCAATACAATCGATCCTGACCAGGCATCTCGTCTCCAGTTAATTTCTCACAAACCTGACGTGGCTTCTGTCTGTCTGTTCTACAAATATTATCATGGCAACTGCTTGGATCGGCATTTTTTTTCAGGTTCCCAAACTGCATGAATTTAAGCGTGCTCCTAAATTAACAATTCAGTCTCATCATTTTACTGTTGAATTAGCTACATGCAAACGCCACTTCTATCCTGACAGTTTTTTCAATTGTTCTTCCCATCTTTGAAACTCCCTTCCGATTTCTTGCTTCCCTGATAACTACAATATTAAAAAAATTTAATGCAACGTCAATCGCCATCTTCTGTCTTCTTGAACCCTGTTCTTTTTTTTTCTTTCCTCAATCCTCCTCAATTTTACTCTTTTTATTCTCTTTAACTTTCACTCCCTTGCAACCCATCCCCACTATGGTCTAGTGGGGTTATCGCTTTTTTTGGGGGTGAAAGAATTTTTTAAAAGTTTTAATAGCAGTATCACACAAAGCGTAGTAAAATAAACGCAAACGTATGAGGATTTCAAATATTTAGCATTTTATTTTTGATATGAGAATAGTTTTAGTCAAAATGCAACAAAAACATATTTTTTTTACATCAACAATCGATACCAGAGAATCTATTTAATAAAAAACGAGTTCATTCATCCCTCGAAAATGAATCTCGTCGCATTCCATCATCGCCAATCGAACGCTGAACTACTACCATTACAATGAATGGAAGCTACTTTAGGGAGACCCCGTGCCCTGAGGGTCTTGAGGGTCTATTGGGCCTCAAAATAAACCCAGACCTCAAGTGAACATACGATCCATCGCTAAAGAGACTAGAAAAATGATCGGTCCCTGATACCGCTCCAGTAAATACCTGAAACCTCATGCTACCCTCTACCTTTACAAGAGCCGGATCCGGCATAAAATGGAGTACTGCTGCCACATATGGACAAGGACTGCACAACCTTCACTTTCTAGTCTCGTCCTCACGTCCTTTTGAGTGATGAATTATTCCCACCCTACAACACGTTTCTCAAGGACGAAACGTTCCAAGCCTCTGATTCTTCTATCGCCATTTCTATGGAAAGTGTTCAAACGAACGACATTCCTTAGTTCCCCCAGTTCTAACCTTCAATCGCCATGCTATGGACATTTTGTCGAAATATCCCTATTTCTTTCGTATTCCATTGATGTGATGTAAGTTCCACTCGAACGGCTTCTTCCCGCGAACCGTTGCTCTGTGGAACCGACTGCCAAGAAGATGCTTTTCCGATCACTATTATCTTAACCTGTCCAAGATTAAGATTAACCGTTATCTTTCCCTCCTCCCCACATAAACTGTCTCTTAATTTGTATCCCTCCTCTTCGAATCCACCGCGGGGCATACGCAGAGTGAACCTCGTTTTAAAAAAATATGCACCGACTTTAACAGCAAAATTGCCCAAATCGTGTTACAGCAAAATTGTCCATTCCACATCAGATAAGACGTTTAGCTATTGTGATACCATTTGTTGTAAGGATCAATGAAATATCCTTTGAGTTATTCAACTAGAAAGAGAGTAGGTTAATATCGTTGTGTGTCAGTCCCACTGTCTTCTCAACTCAGTAATGCCGAGAGAAAAAATCATTCAAACCTTCAGTAATGGTATCAACCTTCATACTCTGGCTTCCATCTTCAAAATCCATTCAAAAACCATCAAGAGAGGAACAGTAGAGAGGAAAACTGGATCAGGAGGTCACAACAGGAAGAGGGATCATCATTTGTACTTAGAGGTAAAGAGATCAATTAGAAAAGATCCAACTCAATCCATAAGACGTTTGACACATGAGAGATGAGTTTCAGCTATGACAGTTTAAAGAGCAGTGAAAAAAGACTTGAAAATGAAATCGTACCTGAAACCTCTGAAACCTCTTGTTATTACAGGACAGAAAGTTAGAACAATACGGAGGGCGAGGTTCATTGTGAATAAGTTGGAAAATGATACTGGAATAATATATATATATATATATATATATATATATATATATATATATATATATATATATATATATATATATATATAATATCTAAAAAAAAACACGAAAGTTATTGAGTTTTTTTCCAGGTTTTCAGATAAGACGTTTAGCTATTGTGATACCATTCGTTGTAATGTTCAATGAAAAATCCTTTGAGTTATTCAACTAGAAAGAGAATAGGTTAATATTGTTTTGTGTCAGTCCCACTGTCTTCTCAACTCAGTAATGCCGAGAGGAAAAATCATTCAAACCTTCAGTAATGGTATCAACCTTCATACTCTGGCTTCCATCTTCATGGTCCATTCAATAACCATGAAACTGTTTAAACAGTAGAGAAGAAAACTGGATCCGGAGGACACAACAGAAAGAGAGATCATCATTTCAACAGAGCTAAAAAGATCAATTAGAAAAGATCCAACTCAATTCATAAGATGTTTTGGCAGACCTGAGAAAGGTGTTTCACATATGACAGTTCAAAGATCAGTGAAAACAAGACATGAAAATGAAATCGTAGGTGAAACCTGTGAGGCACCTTGTTATTCCAGGACAGAAAGGTTAGAAAAGGCGAAGATTATCTTGAATAAGTTGGGAAAAGATTCTGGAATATATATATATATATATATATATATATATATATATATATATATATATATATATATATATGAACTTTATTTCAATCCTTCACGAGCTTCTGATCCTTAGCTATGATTAATTAATGATGAACATGTCATATTCGTTTATGATCGATTTCATCACGATTCTTCTGTTAAGCTTGTAGAGTAATTATACTTTCTTATTGCTTAAATTAGACTCCAGTGGTGTTATAAAAGCCTAGGAGAATTCCAGTAAGATATCTTTAATCATTTCTAAGATACAACGGTTCAGAACTTAACCTAACAATTGGACAATTTTGCTGTTACACGACTTGGACAATTTTGCTATTACCTCCCCCCACGTATATATTTATTGTATATATACAAGAGTCTTATTTTCTGGATTGAATAAATATAAAATTTATCCAAAGTTTTAACGGTTATCATTCTCACATATCCACATATACTGCTTCTTACTCTGTAAACCTCTACACGAGTGGCACTCGGGCTTTATACAGCGTGAAGATCACGATAAAAAAAAACATTCAAAATCCGTTGTTGAGAAAAGGAATGTACTCAAGTTTAGATAAAATAAAAACAGGACTGTGTTAGATTGCGATCAATCTAACCATACGGGAAAAGAGTTGCCATTGTTTTCTGGACGGGGAATTTTTTTCTACCCAAAATAAGGGTAAAAAAAATCACTCTCTTTGAGAAGAATAAAGAGAAAAATATTTGGTGTGCCGGGGAATAAGCAAGTTCATCTTTGCAAGATAAAAAAGCGTAAAGATAGTGAACTAGTATGCATCAGTATTAAATATATATATATATATATATATATATATATATATATATACACACACACACACATATATATATACCTACCTTAATTTGGCATTAAATGACCCACAGTGGTTGATATGCCATAAAACCCAACCAACCAACCAACCAACCAACCATAATCATCATCATCATCATGAGACTCATGATCGTATGTGGTCGTCCGGTCGTTACGCATGTCTAACTTAAAGCCCGGAGAGATCGTTATTCGTGCGTAACATGTCTTTGGCAAATAAACCTGGCGAGGCCCACCCCTTCTCCAGGTCAAACCACAGTCGGTGTCCTCCAACTTGTAGGCTCGCCTTAGTCGCAGACACGTGGCCGTCGATTCCATAGGAGAAGACTCTGAACAGGCCATTGACTTCAGTCAATGAAGCTTCCTGGCCAGCGACTCTGTCTCATCAACGCATCGCTTACATCCGTATCTATGAAGCACAATCTAAACCACTGAGCCAGATGGAAGTTGACCCTACAAGAAGGTTCATCCATTTTTTGACAGTTTTTAATCGTTTGGGGCGTCTAGCCACCCTCCTCACCTGAAATCTTGGTGGGAGAACCGGTTTAAACGCCGATGACCCCACCATGTTTCAAAGTTGCTAATCTCGTTTTTACTCATGAGCTTTAAACGTATCGTTGATTAGATCTTCCCCTCTTCTCATTTTTCTTGATTGAAAAATAGCAATAAACGTAAAAGTTTTAAATTGTCTGAATTTCCGTATTTATTTTGCTTTTATTTTTACTAATTTTCACAATGACCAAGAGCCACTCGAGGTAGAGAGTTGCTGAATGCAATGAAGTGAAGGGAGTCCGAAGTAAAAATTATGATGATAAGAGGAATAGATAACGATTGACACTTGAACCGAAGGAGTTAAAATTGTACTCTTCGGGAAAGCATCCGCGTGGGAGTCTGTTTCACAACGAAAAAGCTGTCTGGATGGAAATATCTACTCACAAATAGAATATAAAGCTAGTGAGGGTGACTCGACATTATGAACTCAAGTGTAATAACAAACAGGTTTCGGCATTATTTTTACAGTATGGTTCACTCTATAAAAGGCTCGAGGGCCACTCAAGATAGAGGGTAGTATTAAGGTGTAGTTTATGAAGGGGAAGATAACGGTTAACTATAGACTTGAACAGTTTAACATTGTACTGATCGGGAAACATACATTTGGGAGTTTGTTCCACAGGGCAGTTATTCACTGGAAGAAGCTGTTTGAAGGGAACTTACTTGCCGATGGTATACTGAAGAAATGTGGGTGGTTTTTTTTACCATGCAAGTGGCATGGCGGGTCTTAGTCGTGAAGGTTAGACCTGGTAGAACCAAAGAATGTAGTTCGTTCGTGCACTTTGCATGGTGGTAGCGATAGAGTAGTGAGAGACTCGCCACATCTCGCCTGTGTGCGAGTGAGAGAGAGTTTGGAGACTGGAAAATAGTTCTTCCCCAACAAGGACTCAGCGACGCTTTTGAACTCCATCCAAACTGAAAAGTGACGACTAGGCAGACCCTCCCAAATATGGTAGCGGTAAACCATTTGCTACCTGATCTGGTTCTTATAAAGTTAGAGGATAATTCTTAATATATGGAAGAAAAAAAAACAACCTAATCCAACCCCACCCAAACTATCAGGTTACGGAAACTAATGTAATATAAAAAATGTTTTCCGGATAATTTTTCATAACTCAATCTGAAAGGTTCATGGTTTTCCGACACAACAGCTTTATTAAAGGTCGCAGAATATTAAAAATAAAAAGTGAGTCGAGTGCTGCGAGAAAAGTCAATTCAAAAGAATGTTTTATATTCTTTGCTTATTTATGTAGCATTGGGTCAATAAATCTATAGTCTCACACGTAGTTAAAATTTAATCTGAAGTTTTCAATGGTAATTTTGACTCGTAAAATGCAACCACGTGACTAGAAACAAAGGCATTTCATGCTTCCTCCCACCCCCTTACCCTGGCCTTTTCTCCACGTGTGTTGCATCATGTGGTTAACACAATAAACAATGAAACAGCTGCAGAATAAAAAGCAAGGCACGTGTTGTGCTTGACCAAATAAAATGGCCAACTTATGACTGTCGACAAGTTTTCATTGAGTAAAGAACTAAAAGCAATGAAGTGAACTTTCTCGTGGTTGTATGAAATACAAGGAAAACGATATGGATTTTGTCTCAGAATTTAATCGCGAATCAAACAAAAAAAAAAAAAAAAGGAGAAATTAACCGAAAAAAAAACAGCATAGAATTTACGGTTATATCTATTTCAACTCTAAAATAATGAGACCTTACCGTCAATCTAGTACAGCGTTTAAATTTATACAGTTTTTACATTCCTTGGTTCTGCCAGGTCTAACCTTCACGGCTAGGACCCGCCATGCCACTTGCATCGTAACAAACCACCCACATTTCTTCAGTATACCATCGGCAAGTAAGTTCCCTTCAAACAGCTTCTTCCAGCGAACCACTGCCCTGTGGAACAAAATCCCAAATATATGTTTCCAGATCACTACAATGTTAAACTGTTCAAGTCTATAGTTAACCGTTATCTTCCCCTTCATAAACTACATCTTAATGCAAATCTCTACCTTGATTAGCCCTCGGGCCTTTTACAGAGTGAACCTTACTGTAAAAAATAATAAATGCCGAAACCTGTTTGTTATTACACTTGAGTTCATAATGTCGAGTCACCCACACTAGCTTTATATTCTATCTGTGTGTAGATATTTCCACCCAGACAGCTTTTTCGTTGTGGAACAGACTCCCACGTGGATGCTTTCCCGAAGAGTACAATTTTAACTCCTTCGGTTAAAGTGCCAATCGTTATCTATTCTTCTTATAAATGTCATAGAAATATTTTATTAGAACAAAATTACCAGGAAATTATTTAAGGAAAAGACAGAGTAAAGCTAATTTACGGCGGTGAGAAAGTAAATGCAGATGTGATACCATGTCACATTCCAGAGTCTTCTTTAGATTTTATTAAGAATTACTAACTGTGGTAGCAATATTCAAAGCATGGACGAATGGTAGACTTATAAATATGTAAAATAGATTTTGATGCGAAAAATATCTAACACGACACAATGAACTGTCTCATTTGTCTAAGACAATTACTACGATCAGTTTTCAAAATAAAACATAAAATTCATCTTTCCTTCTTTTTTAAAATTCGTTTTTTTTTTTAAAACATTATCTCTGTGTGATTACCCCATTTTCTGTTCCAGGGGATTTCGCTTAAAACCCACCAGTTGACATGGCAATAAGTCGTAGAAAATGAAAGGACATAAACCTTCTTTTCTTTCACTGATAGCTATAGAGTAGAATAGGCAGAAGACATGTCCCCTCTCTTTCTGTTTCACACACTCTCTCTCTTTCTCTCTCTCTATCTATCTATCTTTTTCTCTCTCTCCCCTCTCTCTTTCTCTCCCCTCTCTCCATTTCTCTCTCTTTTCTCTTTTCTCTTTCTCTCTCTTTCTCTCTCTCCCTCTCGCTCTCTCTTTCTCTCTCTCCCTCTCGCTCTCTGTTTCTCTCTCCCCTCTCTCTGTTTCACTCTCCCACCCTCTCTCTCTCACTCTCATTCTCCCACTCTCCCACTCTCTCTCACTCTCTCTCACTCCCACTATCCTTCACTCTTTGTCTCTCTCCCTCTCGCTCTCTGTTTCTCTCTCTCCCTTTCGCTCTCTTTTCTCTCTCGCCCTCTGTTTATCTCTCCCCCTCTCTCTGTTTCTCTCACTCCCTCTCTGTTTCTCCCTCCCTCTCTCTCAGTCTCAGTCTCTCTCACTCCCCCACTCTCTCTCACTCTCTTTCTCTCTCCCTCTCTCCCTCTCTCTCTCTCTCTGGGGACACGACTTCCAAATAAAGCATATGACACACTCATATGCGCGCACACGGACACATACGTAGCAACAAATCACGTTCATGCTTTCTTTACTTTTTTTCTCTTAAGTCCATCTTAAATACAGATAAATATAAATTTTCCCTTTTCTTCTCACCTACTTCCGAACTTCTACTACGAAATTAGTCGGGTGAGGTAAGTAGGATAATGTCTGTCCTGACTTTCCGAAAGAATGACCACGTGGCCTTATGTGTCAATGTAGATTAGGGAATTACCTTCAAAAGTCCCGACTATTTATAACAAACATTTGAAAAATGTTAATTTTTCGCAACTTCTTCTAAAACTTCTATATATAAGTCTTATATGCAGAAAATTATGCTGCTTCAATTCCAGAAAATAAGTGAAAAACGTACAACAAAAACAACATTTGTAATGAAACTCAAAACGAAAGATGTTTATTAAACTCTGCAAAAAATGATGGAATGATTTAATAACTTTTGTTCGATAAAAAATGTAAGGCACTTAGGAATATTGAAAGATTTTATGAAACAAAGAAACATTTATATTCACCGCGTTAGTGCACCTCGAGGCGGTGTAATGGTTAGCAACCTTGTCTCGCTAAATCAATTACGAGTGAGTTCGATCCTCACTAACTACCCACTACTTTCGATCTTGTGCCGCATATAAGCTACGCTTGGAAGATCACTATATTCTCTACGTTGGCAAATATTTTCTCATTATTAAATACTTTATTTTTGTTTTACGGCATATCAACATCACTTGACCACCGCTTTACCGGTGGTAGAGAAAAATGACTTAATCCCCAGTTGAACGGTGGGTAAACACTTGTAACTACTTTATATCTACCATGAAACATTACATACCAATTAAGAAATTTGACTCGGGTCCTTACGCAGAAGAGTTCAAATTGTTTAAGAACACAAAACTCAAATGGTTAAGACCGATAAGATTTTTATTGCTGTTAATTTTTTTTTTTTTTTTTCATAAAGTATTTCTGGTAATATTTTTCCCAAATATATTGGCGCTAATTTTTTTTTTCCAAAAATGTATTGCTCGTAATATTTTTTTCCCAAAGATGTATTGCTGGTAAAAATGTTTCGAAAAACGTATTGCTAGTATTAAAACCTATTTTTATACTTTCGTAGTTTTTTTACTCCTTTTTTTTTTTTTTTTGGTGGGGGAAGGGTATATATTTAGTTGCGACCTTGACAGGTGCTACCACCACTAGTCAGGGTGAACCTGGGAACACCAGCAATTAAGAAATGGTTCAAAACCTTCTAATCAAAGACCTTGCTGTCGGATGCAGTTTATCGTCCTACCCAGGAAACGGACGTAGTTTATCGTTCTACCCAGGACGCGGACGTAGTTTATCGTCATACCCAGGACGGTTTGGTGTCGAGTTGAATGACGTTCTTTAAATTGCTTTTTGTGCGGAAAGATATTAATAAGGAAAAAAATAAACGCATCATCAAATGTCATCTTCTTTCTTCCTCTACAATGTTCTTTTACTGTCCTTTCTACTCACTAAAGTCTTATAATTTTCTATCCCTTTGAGTAACCATTGGCGTCTTAGTGACTTTATCGCCTTACATGGTGCGAAATGATTTTTTAAAAATCTAGAAATCGGTCTGCTTGTTAGCAATTACAGCGTTTTTTTTTTTCTCAGAACCTAATCGTGACTTATATATTACGAAAATACATAATCTCAGAATCTAAAAAAAACAAAAACATAAGAATATTATTATGTTTATTAATACTACTACTAACAATACATATTTTCTCTGATTATATCGTGTCCTTTCAGAACATGACACTCCACATCTCCCTACTTTTTATTGCTATAAGTAGCTCATACCCCGTTAGAACCTATTTCTGTTTGCTCGATATTTCCTCCCGCTTCTGTGGCTTGCAGTACGCCATGTAAGTGTTAAATACTCCAAACCCTCTTTTTTTCTCAATATGTCGGTAATGTTATCGATCCGGACTTGGGATCTCGTCCAGTCATTTTCCCATCGTTGTAACGTCGCTTCCCTGTGTCTTTTCTATAAATACTTTCGTGGTAGTTATTCTAATGAGCTTCCCCACTCCGTCAGTGCGTTGATCGCATGACTTTAAGCGTACTGTTGCTAAAAGGTCTCATCGTTTTGCTATTGAAGTAGCAAGATGTCGCTATAAGGCCTATTCTAATAGTTTTTTTCCTCGCACTTCTCGCCTGTTATACTTAAAAAATTAAAGACAATATCAATCGCCATCTTCTGTCTTCCTGAAACCTGTTCTTTTATTGTCCTTTTCTACTTACTAACGTCTTCTCGTTTTCTTTAACTCCCAATAACACCCTGCGTCTTATTATCACCTTCCTTGTGGGGAAATGATTTAAAAAAATGATAATAATTTGTCTTTTCTACAAATATTTTCATGGTAATTGTTCTAAGCTTTCTTCCTTGCTACATCAAGTGCATGAATTTAAGCATATTACTTAATTGCTTAGACGCGGTGGAGTAATGGATAGTGGCTCGGATTGAGGAATCGGAGAGCCGAGTTCGAATTCCAGTCGAATCCATTCACTTACGTGCTAATACCCTTGGGAAAGGTATGAATCCGATTCTTCTCCCCACCCCAGGTAAGTAGCAGAAGGGACAGGGTTCTATAGCCTTGGATAGCAACTGGTCTACCAAAAGAAATGGAAACCTAATGCGGGAAAAAATCTGCCTTTTCAGTCATGTATCGAAAGATAGATGAATGTCCAAGCATGTATCACGCAAGGGCCATAACTATCTGACTTAATTGCCTCTAAGTATCAACTTTGAAATAGCAAGGTGTTCTATTATAATAGTTTTTTTTTTTTTGCCTGTGGAAATCTCTTCCGTTATTCTTACTCCCCCTGCTACCTGAGATCATTAAAAGTTTAAACGCATCACCAATCGTAATCTTTTGTCTTCCTGAATTCTGTTCTTTTAGTGTCCATTCTACTCAGTAAAGTCTTCCCATTTTCTTTCACGCGCAGTAACCCCTGGTGTCTTAGTGCCATTATCACCTTACTTGGAGTGAAATGATATTTAAAAATGTCTCCTAAAAATTTAATCTGTCTCTTTCCCATCTTTGTTAGTAGCGTCTTCTTACTAAATATTAATCGTTACTCAAATATTCTATCCATGATATTCTGGGATACAGAATGCGATGAGTAAATTGTCGCCATTTTATATTTTTAATTTGGCGCATGCGCGGTGCTTTCGTTTTTGTCGACGACACAATATAGTGGAGTCAGTTGGGCACTGCCTATGAGAAAAAGAACAACATGACACAATTCACTCAGCCAGAAATTTGGAAGCGGCATGATGTACTGCTTGGCATTCGCACCGGAAGCTCCAATACGAACATTTCAGGGTGTTTAGGTATCAATCTGAGGACAATGCAGAGGATTCGGAAAGAGTTGGTTGAGTCTAATGGTGTCAGAAAATTCACTTTGATCGTTCTGATAAGAAAAGAACTCTCGAATTTATTACTGAGGGTTCAAACTCAACACGGAGGCCTACGTCAAGTACATTGAGGAAGCAATGCTGCCCTGGGTCAAGAAGGTGACTGCTGGAAGACCCTATGTCTGGCAACAGGACTCTGCACCATGCCACACAAATAGGAGAATCCAGTTATGG
The DNA here is from genome assembly GCA_963932145.1 of Acanthosepion lycidas. Lineage (NCBI taxonomy): Eukaryota > Metazoa > Mollusca > Cephalopoda > Sepiida > Sepiidae > Acanthosepion > Acanthosepion lycidas. The sequence goes on from OZ010593.1 coordinate 20,476,859, forward strand.
TTGTCAGACAATTTCTTCGACGACATTGCCCCTTACATCTGGCCATTCAACTCCCCAAACTTGGTGGAACTAAGGAATGTAGTTCGTTTGAACATTTTACATGGAAACAGCAATAGAGTAGCGAGATACTTGCAACGTTTCATCTGCAGGAAAGGGTTGTTCGGTGGGGAAAAATCATCATCCACAAGGACGCGGAGACGTCTTTGGACTCTAACGAGTTTGAAAGTGAAGTCTGGCCTGCTCCGGTCCATATATGACAGAAGTACTGAACTGTCTCGGGTAAAGGTAGAGGATATCAGGCGGTGTCAGATACAGATAACCGACCATTTGTCCAGTATTTTAGCGATGGATCGTATGTGCGTGTTTCACTAGAGATCTAGGTTGATCATAAGTCCCAACCGGCGCTCAAATTACGTGGCCTCGCCGAGTGAACACCCGTTCATCGCAATAGAGGACAATTTCGGATTTGCACGATGATGATGGAGCGTGATTAGTTTGTTTTTCGAGGTAGTTACAGTGACCAGTGAGTTTTTTTACCCCCTCCCACCACTGAACTAGGTCAGAGATTCGATCAGCTCCTAGGCTATTGTCATTTAGATTTTTTTAGATGCCTTTAGTATTTGTTCAACATCCACAAAGCCCATTTATATTACTTGGTTTATACTGCGACTATGTTGAGCAGACCTTAGTTACAGTTTCTGGGAGAGAAGCGTTTTATCTCGCGTGATCAACATGCTTAAACCCTCAGTCACGATGACTTATGACTTCGTGCTAGCACAGTTATCGGCAGCCTCAAGAGTTCCGTCTACCCAATTTTACTCACAAGGTCAACCCGTGACATGGTTTTCAGGCACTTTTCAAAAGTACGGTACGATGGCCCCTCTAGACTGATAGTATCAAAATGTTACCTTCCTGATAAATCGACCATAGTAAGATTCGAGTCCAGGTCTTATGGTCAGAAAGCGAACGTTCTAACTACTCGACCCATATTCAACATAATCCATTGTTAATGCACTTAATCCAACTCTGTAAGTTGATGGTTGAACGGCAAAAGTTCCATATTCAAATTTAGTTAATAACTAAGTGTAATATTAAAGACTTCTACTGTCAATCCTTAAAAGATACCAACCAAGTAAAAGAAACATTCATGTATACCTTCCAAACCCTGTAGATATCCTTCTTGCAAATATATGAGTATATGCACAGGTTCGTGCGCATGCGTGAGTATTAAAAAAAAAAAACTTACGCACGTTTGTCGTATAAAGAAAAGCTGCTTAATCAAAACGTCTATTGTTTGACAAAGAATCCCTAACAAAAAATGTGTTTGGCAAAAAATAACACCAAATTATGACAATAAACGATGTTAATTAGAAAAAATAAAAGGCAAATAGAGTTTATGTAAATTTACTGATAACGAAGAAATGAAAAGCACAACACAAATAAACGAAAGCCCATTTTTAAAAAAATGAAATTTGTTTGTTCACAAGCTGTTGGTTTGTGGTTCATGGTGGCACGTGATTCTGGCCCAGACATTAATCAATTTGTAGTCTTCTCGCAAATGTTGTCTGGAATTCTTACTTGAAATACACGTCTCGGTCCGAATGTAATGCCACCTATTCTATTTTCTCTACCCACGCAGATATTGATGGTATGGCAGCGGTGGTTGAACCTTTCCGCAAGTAATCCATTAATTTATTCTGTCTTATTACATGAATCTGACAAAATGGCGGTTGAGATGAAATCCAGTACGAAGTAGAGATATGTGAGACCCCTCCCAACAAAAAAAAATTGCATCCGTTTTTTACCCATCGACGCTTGCTGGACGTTTACGGAGACCAAACAGTAGATGTGATCACAGTAGTTCCAGCATTGCGGATAACCTGTGTTTCACAATGTAAACATTTTCTAACTGAAATGTTTCTGAAATTATTTTATGCTATTAATCCATTGAAATATTTTTAATGTCGCTTATCTAATCAGTCACAATCGGCATAGGATTTATTTAATAAATACATCAAAGCTTTCATTCACTCTAATGGTTATCTATATAGTGACAGAGAAAATGATAAAAAAAATCTCAACGGACAATTAGCAGATATCAACATTTTCATAACATTTTTAGCCGTTTCCACAGCAAAAAGGTGGGACCGTTATGCCAACCTAGTATCACGTTTAAATTCATGCAGTCTGGGAACTAGCAAAAGTAGCTCGTGGGAGAAGTTACCGTGAAAGTATTTGTAGAAATTATTACATTCTAAATAAATTACGAGGGTCATTCAATAAATAAGGTGAATTTTTCGGTATAAGGATTTCTAATACAGATAGAAGCTTACTTTTTTTTATTTATTTTTGTTTTACTTCTTTTTCACATGGATTTAATTTCTTTTGCAGATTAAAAAAAACAAACTTTGAGAGTTTTGGCGATTAACAAAGATGGCCGACAAAGAAGACTGCTCTAGGATTGAACAGCGGTCAGTTATCAAGTTTTTGGTTGCTGAATGGTGCAAACCAGTTGAAATTCATTGGAGAATGTTAACTGTGAATGGTGCCACATCTTTCAGCCAAAAAAATGTCTACAAGTGGGCTAAATTGTTTAAAGAAGGACGGACCAGTGTTGAGGATGAAGACAGGCCTGGGAGGCCTACAGAAGTGAGATCTGCTGAGGTGATTGAATCAGTCAATAAACTCATTCAGCCTGACAGAAGGGTGACAATGGATGACATTGCAAGGACTTTGAGCTTATCTGTTGGGACAAGCGCAGGGGTCATCAGTCAGAAGGAGTCATCTTGCATCATAACAACGCAAGGCCTCACACAGCAGCCCAAAAGGTGCAGACTATCAACGGGCTGGCCTGGGAAATGCTCCCTCATCACCCTTCACGGCCCAGACCTCGCCCCTTCAGATTTTCACCTGTTTGGTCCCTTGAAAGTGTTCACGAGAGGCACGAAGTTTAAAAGTGACGATGAAGTCAAAAGTGTTGTGTGCGACTGGTTGAGACATTAGTCCAAAGATTTTGACGCTGAGGGAATACGGAAGCTTGTGCATAGATGGGAAAAGTGTGTGACTGTGCTGGGAGACTACGTTGAAAAATTTAAAAAAAAGTAAGCTTCTATCTGTATCAGAAGTCCTTGTACCGAAAAATTCACCTTATTTATTGAATGACGCTCATATTTTAATCATTTCACCCAAGCAAGACGGAAATGCCACTAGCCCGCAGGGGGGTTACAGTGAATTAAAGTGAGAGAAAAGACTGAGTATAGAGAGGATGGAGGAAAGAACGAAAGATGAACGGGATTCAAGATGACGATTGACAACACATTTAAAGTTTTGACGATTGTCGTTATTAGGGAAGCAAGTAAATGGAAGGTGTTCCACAGGGTGGAAATGCGAGAAAAAAACTGTTGGAGTAGATGTGGCGGTTGAATTTAGCTATTTCAACAGTAAACGGGTGGGACCTAAATGCCAATCTAGTATTTGGTACACCAGGGCAAAAAGCTTGTCAGAACAGCTGCCATGAAAATATTTGTAGAAAAGAGATACATAAACGACGCTAAGTGAGAAAGTGACTGAAATCGAGATGCCAAGTCAGGTTCGATAACATTACAGTTCCTTCATTAGATTTTGTCACGAATCTCGTTATAAATAATAGGAACTCCAGACCAGATATAGCATCAGTATTCAATGCGCTGACGAATGGTAGATTTTTAAAATATACAAGATGGACTCTGACGAGAAAAAAAAACAAACTTTCTGGTATGACACATTGAGCCAACTTTCCTATCAGTAGATGCAGCTACTGATTCGATATAGTCTCACCACTTCAAGTCAGTTGAAAACATGAGGCAAAGAAGGCGCACTGTGTTGCTCTCAAAGAGTCTAGCGTCAGGCAGGCATAAAAGTTTATCTATGCTGATTAAATGACAGCATTTTCATTTTGGAGGCGTTAAAATTTAGGAGCCATTTCCTGCCTCCGTTAACCACTGATTGTCTCTTCAAGTTACCATAAATTTGGTACTTGTTAGTCTGAGATTCGTCATGATTAGTAATGCCTTCATGGGGGAAATTGGGAATAGTTGTGAATTTAAAAAAAAAATGACACAAATTTTTTTTTTCCCTATTTCTTCCATCAAATGTTTTGGAGGATGCGTCTAATGCATCGGAGTTTCTTCTAAGCAAGGAAATAGGCTAGTTAGCGTATCAATTAATATTAATTACAACGTTTCGGCCATTGTACGCTCCGGCCTTCTTCAGGTGGTTGGAATGTCGAACTGAACCCTTTATTTCGCTCACTGGGGAAGACTGTTCTAGTTCCACGTGCCATGTTTAATGGATGTCAGTTATCAGTTATCTGTTAATTTCCCTCTGAAAGTTCAACACTGCCTTAACCGGGTATTGAACTCACACTCATTGGGTCCTGTCACTGGATCTAACCAACGCCTTTATCCACTGAACCATGTGTAATTCTCATTCAATTTGCATATTCACCCGGTTAAGGCAGTGGAGAACTTGCAGAGGGGAATTAACAGGAGATAACTGACAACTGACATCCATTAGACATGGCACAGAACAGTCTACCCTGGTTCAGTTCGACATTCCAACTTCCTGAAGAAGGCGAGAGCGTACAACGGCCGAAACGTTGTAATAAATATGGCAACAAAGATGAGAACAATAGTTCGAATAATGTAAATAATGTACATAATACCTCATCTCAGAAATATAGACAGATACTGAAAGGCCGAAACGTTGTAATAAATATGACAACAAAGATGAGGACAATAGTTCGAATAATGTAAATAATGTACATAATACCTCATCTCAGAAATATAGACAGATTAAATATCAAATTCAGTATCCTGTAACTGACTATTGAATACAATGCAAATGATTTTCCTAAAGAACGATAAACTACATCCAACAGAAAGGCCTCTGACTGGAAGGTTTTGAGGAACGTGGTTACCACCTCTTAATTGTTGGTGTTCCCAGGTCCACCCTGACCCGAATTTAAAGCTATGGGCAAACAGTTAAGCCCCGCGCCCCGCACAAATTGTTGTCAAAAACACGATAAAAGTGTAGAAATTTATTTTATAGTGAAAGAGCAAGCAATGCATTTTCATAGCAAAATAATTACTAGCAACACATTTAAAAAAATCAGATATATTACTAGCAGTACATTTTGAAGGAAAAAAAATATTACCAGCAATACATTATTGTAAGAAAAAATATTACCAGCAATACATTTTTGAAGGAAAAAATGTTACCGGCAGTATATTTTGGAGGGCAAAATTTTTACCAGTAATACATTTTTAGAAGAAAAAATATATTACTGGCATTACATATTTGAAGGAAAAAATATTACTATCAGCACATTTTTTAAATAAAATTTTTTACAAGTTATACGTTTTTGTAAGGAAAAATACATTACTAGAAGTTCATTTTTAAGGGAAAAAATATTACCAGGATTACATTTTTGTAAGGAAAGAAATATTACCAGAGTACATTTTCGTATAGAAATTTCTAATGCTCCCTGGAAAATTAAATTTCGGCATTAAATGACCCATAAGGAATTGAGACACCGTGAAACAAACAAACAATTTTACTAACGAAATGAATTGGAAATCAAAATGAGAGGTATTGTCAGTTGTCAGGAATTAATACCAGTATAAATGACAGATTAGGAATATTTAATGTAAATTTAATATAAATCAGAATGAAAGATTTTGTTAGTGTTAGGTATTTAACAAGAATATGAAATTTTCTGCGTAGTATAAATGCATTGTAAATCATTTTACTCCAGGAATTCATTGTAAAGGGATTATCAGTGGTAACAAAATTAGTAAACATTACTAATCAAACGTGGATAGTTATAGTTTCTTATTATATTCTACTGTAGAAATCCACTATTGTTGTTTTAATGAATTCAATTCTATTATCGCAAAAGCAGCACTAAACCAACGATAATTTTACTTCCAAAATGTTTTACAGAGCGTTTTGTTGGTTTACAACATGTCTCAAGTTTCTGTGTTTCTGTTTGTTAAAACCGATTCTAAGCGTTTTAATGTTTTTAATAATATCTCATTGGGGACTTGATGACGTCCATTTTTATAAGCATTTGTTATCTGTCCAAAGTATAAATGCAATCGCTTTTGTACGAACAAATACATTAAAAAATATTAATCGAAATCACCCAAGCAAGGGAGTAACCCCCCCTAAGACACAAAGGTTATTGAGGGTGTAAGAATAAGAAAAGAGAAGCATTATTAAGCATCGAGAACAAGAGAAGAGTAATAAGGAAGACAGTAGATAACGATTGACACTACATTGAAATTTTTGAAGATCAAAGTTGACTGGAAAACAAGAAACCGGAAGAGAGTTCCACAAGCGAGAAGTGCGAGAAATTAAAATTTTAGCATAGAACTTATAGTTACATCTAGCCATTTCAACGGCGAATTGATGAGACCTTGTTCCTAATCTAGTACTACGTTTAACTGGATAAAGTCTAGATACCATAGCGAAGAGCTAATACTAACAATGACTATGAAAATATTCATAGAAAAGGCACAGGGAAGCAAGATTAAAAGGTAGGAAAGTGACTGAAACCGAGACATAAGGACTAAACCAATAATATTACTGTTTCTTCTTTGGATTTTATCAAGAATCTCTAAATATATAGCGTGGTGTGGAGAGGGGAGACCTGCTGCACGGGCAACTGCTGATCTATCATTAAAAATCATTGCCACGCATGCGCTCTTCGGGCGCAGATTCATGGTTTCTCAAGACCGACGGATGCCAGTAATACTATTAGGTTGATGCAAAAATAATGACGTAATAATGTCGTTTTTTGACGTATTAACGTCAGAAAACTACATTAGTACGTCATTATTTTTGCACCAACCTAATAAATAAAAAATAAATAATAATCCTATAATAAATATAGGATTATTCTAAAAAAATTATAAATACAAGTTTGTTTTTATTTTCGTTTAAAACGAAAGATCAAGTATGAAATTTGTGTTAAAAATTGCGGAAGATATTTAGCTTTAACATTCAGCATTCAAAATATTTTTATGAGTACAACAACTCATACACTTTAATAGTTTATAAAAAATACATCCATGAATAAATATTATTGCGGAAATGTATTCATGTTTATAATACGGTTTTGTAAATAAATGTGTATGCAGCTAAAAAATATACATTTGTAAACTTTGCTTATGGCTTTTCGAGTATTAAACATCTGAATGTTGGCTCTTAGGTTAAGCAAGTTTGATCCCCACTGCTTTATACGAATTGAGTTTGTTGGGGCAGATTAGACAATGGTGGGATTTGGTTGCTAAGTTTTGGCAATAAAACTGTTTCTAATTTGCTTGTTAGGAGAGAAAAAAAAGCCATAAAAGAAAACTCGTTAAGTTCTTTTTCATCTGGTTTCTGACGAGTGCGTGCGTGTGTGTGTGTGTGTGTGTGTGTGTGTGTGTGTGTGTGTGTGTGTGTGTGCGTGGCTGCGTGCGTTTGTGCGTGTGTGTGGGTTATAGAATTTTTATATGAAAATTCATATCTGATGCTTTAAAAATGTCCCAATGAATTTGTTTCTCTACACATGGATCACTCATTTCTGGGGCTAATCCTTGCATGGGCTTCACTTTAATAAAATTCAAATGATTTAAACGTCACACTCACACACACATATACATACGGATGACTGGTCTCTCAGACTATGCAATGTTTATCGAACGATTACTCTCTCTCTCTCTCTCTCTCTCTCTCTCTATATATATATATATATATATATATATATATATATATATATATATATAGGTTTTTGTTATATACCGTATTTATGAACACTAATGGGTATGTCCACGTCCTCATAAATGCCTTGGACACGATTGTAAGTGGGGTAATATGCTGTCCACAGTGGTTTACCTACTTCATGCCGCTGGCGAGTATTGTATTTTGTTGATGTTATAAAGATTACCATTTCACTTCTAACCTCCGTTTTGGTTATTCCTAATTCAGTAACCCTTTCTAGGTTAAAACACACACACACGCACACACACACACACACATATATATATATATATATATATATATATATATATATATATACATACATACCTATAAGCAAATAAATGGATATAGATTCGACAGTATGAAGAAAAATATACGGAAAAACAACTAAAAATCCTTATATGCAATTATGCTGTTTTAATGTTAATATAATGTCAACGTCGGACGTTTCGGTCTAGTAGACCATCTTCAGGAAATATTCATAAAACATAATTAACATTAAACTATATTTAATTCAACATGAAAAGACGATGGACATAGGAGCAAGACTAATCAAAACAGACAACTGAAATGTTTCAAGATCAGCGTTCCGTTTCAATATGATCACGTCGAAACTCTGATCTTGAAAAATTTCAGTTGTCTGTTTTGATTAGTCTTGCTCCTATGTCCATCGTCTTTTCATGTTGAATTAAATATAGTTTAATGTTAATTATGTTTTATGAATATTTCCTGAAGATGGTCTACTAGACCGAAACGTCCGACGTTGACATTATATTAACATTAAAACAGCATAATTGCATATTAGGATTTTTGTTTGTTTTTCCGTATATTTTTCTTCGTATATATATATATATATATATATATATATATATATATATATATATATATATATATATATGAAATTGTCTTTGTCGTGTAACAGCAAAATTATCAAAGTGTTTGAATCATTGCATCTTGCAAATGATTAAAGATATCTTACTGGAATTCTCCGAGGTTTTTATAACACTGTTAAACTCTGTGTAACTACTCTCCAAACTTAACAGAAGAATCGTGAGAAAATTGATCATAAACGAAAATGACATGTTCATCATTAATTAATCGTAGTATCAGAAGACCATGAACGATTGAAATAAAATTCATATATATATATATATATATATATATATATATATATATATATATATATTATTTCAGGATCGTTTTCAAGGTGATCTTCGCCCTCTCTAACCTTCTAACTTTCTCTCCTGCAGTAACAAGGTGCCTCACACGTTTCACGTAGGATTTAATTTTAAAGTCTTTTTACACTGATCTTTGGACTGTCATAAGTGAAACGACTCTTTCGCGTGCCAAACGTCTTATGGATTGGGTTAGATCTTTAAGACTAAGTTGAAATGATGATCCCTCTTCCTGTTGTGACCTCCTGATCCCGTTCTCCTCTCTACTGTTCCCTCTTTTTTAAACTTAGTCACCGTTCTCTTGATAGTCCAAGAATGGACTAAGATTGAAGCGCGAGTATTAATGTATTACCATTACTAAAGTATTACCATTACTAAAGTATTACCATTACTAAAGGCCTGAATGATCACCATTTCTAAGTTGGGTAGACAGTGGGTCTGTCAAAAAAAAAAAACAATCTTAACCTGCCCTCTTTTAGCTGAATAACTCAAAGGGCTTTTTAGTGATTCTGACGACAAGTGGTGTCCAGATTGTTAAACGTATTATCCGAAATCTGGAAAATAGAAACTCAGTTTTTGTTTTTTTGTTTTTTTAGATATTAAAAATTTAGTGGGATGGATAATTATGCCATTACACGATTTGGACGAATTGGAGTAGAAGAGACTAGAGAGAAGAAGAGTAGCTATTGAAGTAGAGGTGACTTTCATTACATTCGTATTCCATTAGTACGTTCCATTTGAATACCTTCTTCCAACGAAATTCTGCTTTTGTGGAACCGACTCCCAAGATGATTTTTCCCCGATCACCAGAATCTTGATATGTTCAAGTCTAAGGTTAATCATTATCTTCCCCACATATATTGTGCCTCTCATCTCTTACTCTGTAACCCTCTACCTTAAGTGGCTCTTGGGCCTTGTACAAATTAAACATCATTGTAAAAAATGTTGTGACACTTTTTTTCATGCATGCTTTATATTTTTGATTTTTTTGTGAAGGGGGGGTCCGTTCATCAAAGAAAAGCTTCTCGTTTGCATTCAACTCAAAAACGAACAACAACTTCAACCTGGGCATTTTAAGAAAAAAAAATGAACCTTGCAACGCTACTTTCCATTTCGCGAAAGAACTGATGGTGCCAAATCGGTACCCTCTGTTGACTGACATGCTCTCGCCTGTTTTCGTTGTGCAAGAAAGAAGGTGTTATTCCACGTATTGAGATATTTTGCTACCAATTTAATTGGCAGTCCCTTTGCCAGAAGCTCCGATCGATTTCTTCTCTGGATGCTGCTTGACAAGTCAAAAATGTATTCGGTAAAGTCATAAGTAATTTTTCAATTGTAATGACTAATTTATCATCCGAGCATTTTTGTTTTAATCATTTAACCCTAAGAAAGGCAATAAAGCCCCTACAACGCAAGAGGTTACTGAGTGTTAGAGAATATGAGAAAAATACTACTAAGGAGAGAGCACAATAAAATAAGAATTAAGAAGACAGAAAATTGATATTGTATTTACATTTTTGAAGATCAAAGTCGACTACGAAGCAAGAAGCCAGAAGAGAGTTCCACAAACGAGAAGTGCGATAGAAGAAACTTTTAGCATAGAACTTACGGTTACATCTAGCCATTTCAGCTGTAAAGACGTTTTCGCCAATCTACAATTAAATTCATAAAGTCTAGGATGAAAGTTCATCAGAACAATTACCATAAAAGTATTTATAAAAAAGACACAGAGAAGCTACAGTACGGGGGCGGGAAAGGATATGAAGCCGAGGTACCAGGTCAGGATCTATAACATTGCATATTCTTCATTAAACTACTCATCATAGGCCGTAGTTAAGAAAGAATTTGGAGTATACTAACATAGTTTTTTGAACGGTAGTGGAAGTGGAAACAGAGGTTTAAAAGAAAAATGTCGTTCTCCTCCATGGTAATGCAAGACTACTTTTGTGGTTAGAGCCAGTTACTCACTTTCCTATCATGAATGAACTGATCCAATCATGATAGGTAGTCCTGCGTAATTGTCTAGAATGGAAAAAGAGAAGATAATACTATTGAAGTGACTTGTTAAGCTGAATATTAAATACTATCACTCCTGACGCAGCCGAGTTAACTGTTGTGCCCTGCCAGACCCCACATCACAACGACGGCGTAAAACAAGAATAACAGAAAAAAACATTGGAACTTCGTTGTTCTTTACTTACATTATTCGGACTATTGTCCTCATGCTATGTCCATGTAATGTCAACCGAAATTAATTGTCCATTAAGGATGTCAATTATCAGTTATCTACTGTTAATTCCCCTCTCCAATATCTCCACCGCCTTAACCGGGTATTGAACTCACACTCTTTGGCTCCTGTCACTGGCTCTAACTAACGCCTTTATCCACTGTGCCATGCGTCCAACCACCTGAAGAAGGCCGGAGTGTACAACGGCCGAAACGTTGTAATAAATATGGCGACAAAGATGAGGACAATAGTCCGAATAATATAAATAATGTAATTGTACTTTATTTTTTGAAGAACAAAGTTGATCAACAAAAAAGCAATATATTTAGCATTCAACTTTCATTTATTAAAATACAGTAGGTACATTCTACGGGTTACAGACAGCTATGGGAAATTAGTAAGACTTGTATCAGTAAATCATCATTATCTCACCCCACAACACCCCACCCCACCCAAAATTTTACAATCTAAAAATATGTTCCGGTTTTAAATAACCTGCAAAGGTTTCATAAGCCGTTGAAAATTGAATCAATTAATCAAAATGTAGTTTCTCTTAAGCATTTGAACAGCCACAATATGTATTGTTATTATCTAAGTTTGAAGAATCAATTAATTATTTTGAGCAAGAGATCAAATTATTTTACATGCTTGTAATATCATTTCTCCTTTTATTGGTTTTGTTTAATGGCATATGAACACCTTGTCATTTAATGCCAAAATATAATTTTCTTGGGAGCATTAGTAATTTCTTTTGCAAAAATGTATGCTAGGAATTTTTTCTTAAAAAATATATTACTGGCAATTTTTCTTTTTAAGAAATTATTGCGGGTACTATCTTTTTAATATAAAAATATATTGTACACTACTTACATTATTCGGACTATTGCCCTCATCTTTGTTGCCATATTTATTACAACGTTTCGGCCGTCGTACGCTCCGGTCTTCTTCAGGTGGTTGGAATGTCGAATTGAACCCTCAATGACACATTGCACAGTGTATAAAGGCGTTGGTTAGATCCAGTGACAGGACCCGAAGAGTGTGAGTTCAATACTCGGTTAAGGCAGTGGAGAACTTTCAGAGGGGAATTAACTGGAGATAACTGATAACTGACATCCATCATACATGGCACGTGAAACTAGAACAGTTTACCCTAGTGAGCGAAATAAAGGGTTCAGTTCGACATTCCAACCACCTGAAGAAGGCCGGAGTGTACAACGGTCGAATCGTTGTAATAAATATGGCGACAAAGTTGAGGACAATAGTTCGAATAATGTAAATAGTGTACATAATACCTCATCTCAGAAATATCGAAAAAATATATTGCTGTTAATAGTTTTTCTTCTTTTTTTTAAAAATAAAAGAGTGTTGTTATTAATAGCTTTTTTTTGCCTCAACTGCATTGCTAGAACTTTTACAAAAATATATTTTTATACTTTCATAATGATTCGGGTTAACACTTTGCCCATAGCTAGGACCCTAACAGGTGCTACTACCCCCGGTCAGGGTTGACCTGGGAGTAACAGTAATTAAAAGGTGGTTACACGCTCCTCAAAACCTCCAAACTTTTGCCCAGATGCCTTGTTCCCGGATGTAGTTTATCGTCATACCCAGAGTACAAAAGAAAAGAGGGATGTTTGAGGAAAGGATAAAGAGAAAGAGAGGGATCAAGATCAAGGCATGTCGGTTGACATTACATTTGAATATTTGAAGATTATAGCTATCACGGAAGTAAGTAAGAGGAAATGAGTGCGAAGGGAAGAAGGGCAAGTGCGAAAGAAGAAGCTGTTGGAGTAGAAGAGGCTGTTACATTTAACTGTTTGGATAGTGAAAGGGTGGGGATGCGATGTCAATCTAACAGCACGATTAAATTCATGCAGCTTAGATACCAATGCCTTTTAAATCTCCTTAATCTATTTTGGATAAAATTTCATAACATTAAAAGAACGTTATTTTTTTCTTTTAATAATTTCATTCTGTCTAAAAAAATATTTTTTTTACAAAACTTTAGCATTCTGAATCACGAAACGTATATAAATTCTTGTCATAGGTTGATCGATATTGAATTTGCTTTTTCGATACAAATTTACTTTCACCTAAGTCACAAGCGACTAAATGTAAAATGCGATTGTTTATATACTTCTAACATTTAATATATGATGTAATAATAATAACCTGTCTCCCCATGAGTGACTACACGATACTACTTATAAGTAGTTGTAAATCAACGGGCGACAGAGACTGACTGAAATCCTTTTCGGCTTGCTGGTCGAACTCTCTGCCTCTGAGCACAGAAGAACCCGGAAGAGGCTATGCCGAAAGGCAGAGTCTCGTTCGGGGAGGTACACAGACTCGATCCTGTTTATGCGGGGTCTACGGGGATATTTTGTTCGAGCCTACTGGCTCGGGAACCCCACATTAATTTCGGCCTTATGCCATGTGTGACTGCGTGGGGCAATTGCTAGATACACTAGCTGCAATCTGTTCCAGCTGTGCTGCCGAACTCTCTGCCTTCGGACAGAGAGAAACCCGGACGAGGCTATGCTGAAGAGCAGAGTCTCGTCCGGGGAGGTAGACAGGCCCAAACCCGTTAATACGATTTCTAAGGCAAATTTTTGGCCGAGCCTACGGGTTCAGATCACCCACGTTAAATTCGGCATTGTGCCACATCTACCCTCGTGGGGTGGGTTAGTAAATATTGACTTGCTGGAATCTGTTCCATCTGTGCTGTCGAACTCTCTGCCTTCGGGCAGAAAGGTACCTGGACGAGGCTATACCGAAGGGTAGAGTCTCGTCCGGGTAGGTAGACAACCTAGAATCCGTTTATGCGGGGTTTACGGGTAAATTGTGTCCGAACCTACGGGCTCGGATTGCCTCACATTAAATTCGTCCTTATGCTACATCCTACCCGGTGGGGAGGTTGGTAAATATTACTAGCTGAAATCTGTTGAGTACAGCTCAGACTTACTAGAGAACTACCGACCTTCCAATAGTAGCACTTACTACTGGATTGACTTGCGACGACCTTGTGCATAACTGTTACCTTTATTCTTATAGTACTGGGTTTTGGGGTTGATGTTTTTTTTTTTACAATAAACATTTGCTTATTTTATCCACCTTGTTTTTCAAGTATATATTCCTATTAACACGTAGCTTCCAGGGTGTTCCAATAACTTGGACCGGTTTTAGTGTGAATTAAGTTTAAGCGTTTAATGATTTCTTTTTTTTTCTTTCAGATTTGGCAGATATTTGGTCGATATTATTTTTCACACATAATTGCCATGAGTTAAATAACATGATCCAATAGAGAAATAAATAAATTTTCACTAATAACACTGCTTTATTTACAGCTGAATTTGATCCGTCTTAATGAAACACCATTATATATAACCCGTCTTAATGAAATACCCTTATATATAATCCGGATTAATGAAACAGATTCCTCCATGGATTTTCTCATGAACACGATAATCATAACTTCATCAAATTAATTTGGGGTCGTTTATCTAACCTTTTTATCTTAATAATCCTTACTTCCTATTGCCTCTTATTACATTCATATCTCACACCTCATTCAGTAACCGTCTACCTTAAGCGGCACTTGAGACTTATATTACTCTAAAAAAGACCAAATACAAGGCTCAGTCCAAAAAGTAATGTCCTATTTTTTATTTCAGCCTTCGATGTCAGTGGAGGGTATGTGGCAGTGGTGGCAGAACATTCTTACTAATAACCCATAATTTATTCTATGATCTTACAGATCTGGTAAAATGTCGTCTGACATGAAAATGCGTACGAAGCAGAAGGTTATCATTGAATTTCTTTGTGCTGGAAAACATATATCCATTGATACTAATCGAGGTTTGATGGATGTTTACGGAATACAAACAGCGGATTTCAGCACGGGTATGGGGTAATCAGTTTCAACAGTAACAATAATGATATATGTGACAAGTCAAGTTCTGGGTTGACCTTCATATCTTCGTGTGTTTGTCTAGCTTTAAATAGGTTATGAATAATAGCACATTTATGAGAAGAAGAGGAAAACTCGGGTCTCGATATTCACCGCAGTGTCCATTAACGAAGATTTGTGACATTTTACGCAGTGATATGGGGGAACGATACGAATTCACCCGCTTTAAGTTGATATATCGTTGACGAATACTATCGTTTAATAAAGCAAACAAACAGAAGAATCTCAAAGAACAATGATTGATCTCTAAAGTTTTTTTTCTTTATTCATTAACATTCTCCTAATAATAAGTGTGTGAACTGCTCTCGAGTAGTTTGTAACACGTCTCTTTATCATCTCTCAGTTGCGTCTGAGGAAAATTATGCAAAGAGGTGCCCGGCCCTGGGGAACAGATGCCTGAGAGAGGGATCGGTGTTCGCAACAAGGCCAGCGCAACCGACGATTTCGAAGGTTCGGGTAATTTTTTTCCTAGCCCGGGTGTACGAGCTCGGGCTCCCGACATTAAACTGAACTTGTGTCACAACCTGATCTCATGGTGGGGGCGTAAATACAAGCATTCTCAACGCCCAATAGCCACAGAATAGTAACAAAATCTTGTTGTTTTATGAGTGTAAGAACAGGAGATATGAATTGCTGCTTATGAGGACATGTTAGAAAGATAACGGTTAACCCTAGGCTTGAAGAATATATGATTGTAATGATCGAGAAACCAACTTCTAGGGAAACAATTCCACTAAATACCGTTTCATAGGAAGAAGCTACCTAGATGGAACTTTTTTTAATAAAAGAAGAAAATGGGGGCGATTCACCCTCTGTGTATATTGCATGGCGGGTCATAGCTGTGCGAATCTGGACAGATAGAACAAAGGAATGTAGCAATAAATAGGAAGCGGAAAGAGGTGATTTTTATGAGGACATGTAACAAAGATAATGGTTGACCCTCGACTCGAAGAGGTTAACAGGGTTTCTGATAGCAATTCTTTGAAAGAAGCTGTCCGAGTGTATGTGGCATGGCTATCAAGGGTTCTGAGTGTCGGAAGTGATGGAACTGTAGTTATTATTAAATAATTTCCAACGCCAATTAGTAGACGATATAGTAATCTCGAACCAAAATAATTAATAATAATAGAAAAATTAAAAGTTAAGCAATAAAAAAATACTTTAAAACGCACATAACAATGGCAATTAACAATCAAGACAGATAAAGTTAGATTATAAAAACAAAGTTAAATAAAAAATACTCCCATGATGCATCAGAACAAACGTTTTATCACCAAAAGAAACAAAACTCAAAACTTCATCTCACTTTGATTTTTGACCGCCTTAGAAAGTAGATATTCTTGAGAGTTTGGATAAAACACGTTACCACCAACAGATAAGCAAAATTTCTTTATTTTTCTGTCTTTATTTCTGTATACATATATTAAAATATACAATCATACATATTTTAAGACATTTTTATGTTTATAGATTCTTTTTTTTAATAGATACAAATATTTAATCAAATGCTCTGTTTTATAATAAATAGTATTAACAATATTTACCGGCCTGAATGTCCGAGAAATTCTCATAGAGAATATTCGTCCTCCGACAGGAATCGAACTTATATCCTATATGGAACCGTCATATAGCCTGACGTGCTTTTGCCGATTTGGCCACAGAGGAGAGTTTCGGTTAGCAAGGTCAATTTTACTGTTTTTAAACTACAATTTTCTATGATTTTCACACGCACATTCATATCTGCTCGATGCGTATCCAAATGTAAGCAAATGACGTCACACAATATGAAATCAACAAAGCCCGAAAATTATTTTAAGACATTTTTATGTTTATGCATTCTTTTTTTTTTATAGATACAAATATTTAAGTAAATGTTCTGTTTATAATAAACAGTATTAACAACATTAACCGGCCTGGATGCCCAAGAAATTGTCATAGAAATCTGTATAGGATACAGGTTCGATTCCTGTAGAAGGACGCATATTTTCTATGACAATTTCTCGGAAATTCAGGCCGGTAAATGTTGTTAATACTGTTTATTATAAGCAGAGCATTTACTTATATATTTGTATCTATAAAAAAAAAGAATGTATAAACATAAAATGTCTTAATACATATATATATATATATATATATATATATATATATATATATATAGTCTTAGTCGGACTAATGTGTCAAATCACACATATATGTTCTTTAAAATATACAATCGACGAAATTTATCGTTTTTTTTTTTTCTTTTTGTTTTTTACTTTTTCTTTTTTTTTATTTCGTTGTATCTCATATATGATATATTTTGTAATATTGAAATCCCGTTGCGGTATAAAATAACATTCAGACAAGGCCAACACATCACACTAGGACACCCCGACAGTGCTAAGGAATATGGTTCGTCAACACTTCTGCCAAAGAAATAGAGAAAGGTTTGCGGCGTTTCAGGATATGGGATAGAGATGTTTGAGTGGGAAATAATTTATCACCCATAAAGCCGCTTTTGAAATCTATCAAAACAATATAGATTGTGCAGCTACAGTCCAGATATAGCAGAAGGATTCCATTTTTGGTTTCATCTGGCTTTCGGAAAGATAGAGTGTACACGAAATTAGCGTCTTTCACCAATTCCGTGTACGTGGTACGAATGCATTTTATAGAGTTAAGTGATGATTCCTTGAATTTTCAGTTCAATATTTTGAATGACCGATGACGTTATTTTATTTGAAAATTAACATATCGTTTTTTCGCGACCAGTATGGCCTTATTTTCAATGATCGGGCCAACACTCCGAGACCATAAATTATCTAAACAAGACACTACACCCACTTCTCATTTTGGTAACTGACGTTCCATTATCCAACCGAGGTAAAGCACATACATCATCTCTCATTTTCTCTTTCTTTCTCTAACACACATACACACATATACACACACACACACACACACACAGAGATTATATCTATTTATTTTTATAATAATCCTTTCTTGTTTTGTAATTAGCTTCTTGATGTTAGGTTTAAATTTATCAAGGAAGGCCCCGGAGTTTTTGTTAACCCAAGTACTTTCGATCACCTCCGTGATCATCGTCAGTGTTGAATTGCGAAGACAAACTTAATGTAACTGTGATACTTGAGATGGTGATTTTTTAGAACACGCGCAAACCTGCTCTGAATAATTATTTTAAAATTAACCGTTGTGGTTACGATGTTTTGTAATATGTCAATATTATTTAATGATACCTGCTTGAATAAAGATACGTTACCTATATATGTATATATATATATATATATATATATATATATATATATATATATATTCGAAAATTATAGCATAAATATGTTATAAAATCACTACAAAAATAACAATTTTGTTTCAACACTTCTGGTGTCTTATCAAGTGATGTTGTTGAATATAGAATAAAAGGTTTTAAAAGATTCAAATCAATCAAACATCTCTCGCTAGGGGAAACGATGTTCTGTTTTTGCTTCAAATGTATCTACGTTGTCATGAAGTTCAGAGCAACATTTGATTTTAACGTTTCAAATAAATAGAAAAAGATATGAATTTTTTCCTCAGTAATTTTATAATTTTAAACTTAATATAGATTAAATTTAAATTTTAAAATTGGTAATTATTAATTTCTAATTTTATCGCATAATAGACTCATAGACACACACAGGCACGCACACACACATATATACAAATGCTAACACACACATATACATATATTGAATGATATAGATATATTATGTCTATTTTTATGATAATCCTTTCTTGTTCTCTAATTCGCATCTTGATATTAAGCTGAAATTTATCAAGGAAGGCCCCGTAGTTTTTGTTAACCCAAGTACTTTCGATCACTTCCGAAATCATCGTCAGGGGTGAATTGCGAAGACAAATTTAATGTTACTGTGATCCTTGTGATGGTGTTTTTTGTAAACATGCATGAACACGCACTGTTATAATTATTTTAAAATTAACCGTTGTAGCTATGGTGTTTTTTTTAAATCAAGGGTCAACAATGTAAGGGAGTTAACCAGGGCTTGTAAAATTGCAAATTGCATTACATGTTTTAAAACATTACTACTATACTCGTAATAAATTTTGTTCAATGTTGGTTGGTCGCTCTTGGTAAATGAAACAAGATTGAATGATATATATCTATATCTATCTATCTATCTATCGATCTATCTATCTATCTATATATATATATATATATATATATATATATATATATATATATATATATATATATATATACAAATGTAATAAGAACGAAAAGAATATAAATTCAAACGTTCACACTATTACTTCAAAAGAGGGCTCAATTCCAGGAGTAGAGCAGAAGTTGTAAAAATTTTATAATGTATATATTTGGTTGGTGCAAAAATAATGACGTAATAATGTCGTTTTTTGACGTTAAAAATACGTCAAAAAACGACATTATTACGTCATTATTTTTGCACCCACCTAATATATATATATATATGTGTGTGTGTGTGTGTGTGTGTGTGTGTGGAAATATATTGAAAAATAGGAAAGAACCGTTAAGTTAATAATTCGAAGTTCTTTACTATTTTTGTTTTTATGTTTAAAAAACGTGCGCGATACACAAGTAGGAACTATATTATAATATTTTTTTTAAATATGATTTCATTGCTAGATAGGAATTGCCATGATTCAAAAACAGAAGCTAAAAACTTCCAATTCAGTTATGGAAATTAAATTAAAGTACCTAGTTCTGTTTCATCATCAAGCGAATTTTGGAATAACTAATTTTGAAATTTACGGAGGTTTTTAAACATATACATTATATACATTTATAATATTATTTTCTATAGATACCAAGAAAACCAATCATTCTAATAAGGGACGGTAGGGTATTTATTTTCACTGAAAACTATTGTATCAACATATTAGTTATTTTCGAAAAGTTGTTAAGTCAAAATAGGGTTGAGCTGCGAAGACAAACATAATGTAACTGTAATCATTGTGATAGTGATTTTTTAAAACACGCGCGAACGCGCTGTGCTATAATTATTAAAAAATTAATCGCTGACAACCACAATATTATCAAGACGTATTACACTCCATTTTTCTGATACAAGTTCTATCGCAAAACATTTAAAGGCACATTCTTGTTCACTATGATAATGCCGAAAATCCTTGTTGACAAAACCAGTATACTACACCATGAAAATAATAAAGGAAAACTTCAAATTCGCAAGAAGTTCTATATAAAAGGCAAGCAAACAACATTGAACAAAATTTATTATGAGTGTAGTAGCAATCATTTAAAATGCATTTGAGTTCACTAGCATTTAACACCATTTTACAATTTACCATCTCTGGTTACCCCCTTTGCATTGGGAACGCATGTTTATAAAACATCGTAATCACGACAGTTAATTTAAAAATAAGTATAAAATTTGTATTTTATATGGCTACTACCTTAGGAAAATTGAGATATAGTAGAGTGGGGGTCGTATCATAGATTCGTGAGGGGATATCGTAAATTTGGGGCTTATGATAGATTCGTGAGGGGATATCGTAGATTTGGGGCTTATCATAGATTCGTGAAGGGATATCGTAGATTTGGGGTTTATCATAGATTCGTGAGGGGATATCGTAGATTTGGGGCTTATCATAGATTCGTGAGGGGATATCGTAGATTTGGGGTTTATCATAGATTCGTGTGGAGATATCGTAGATTTGGGGCTTATCATAGATTCGTGAGGGGATATTGTAGATTTGGGGCTTATCATAGATTCGTGAGAGGATATCGTAGATTTGGGATTTATCATAGATTCGTGAGGGGATATCGTAGATTTGGAGCTTATCATAGATTCGTGAGGGGATATCGTAGATGTGGAGTTTATCATAGATTCGTGAGGGGATATCGTAGATTTAGGGCTTATCATAGATTCGTGAGGGGATATCGTAGATTTGGGGCTTATCATAGATTCGTGAGGGGATATCGTAGATTTGGGGCTTATCATAGATTCGTGAGGGGATATCGTAGATTTGGGGCTTATCTTAGATTCGGTGGGGTGGGTATGATAACTTTGTACCGTAAAATATAATCGCATTTATTTATATAACGGTGAAAACCCTCTTAACTTCACAGGTTGTTGTTTTGCGTACTAGCCATGCTTAAACCAATTTTGACATCAGTACTAATACCATTTACACCAGTGTCTTGAAATCGGTACTAACCCTTTTACACCACTGAAATCCATACTAGCCTTATTAACTCTTCACACTTTTGAAATAAGGAAAAGAGTACTGAACTGTTATGTGATATATTTCCTACCGTATTGCTGTGAATGCTGGACTCAAAAGTGAAGAAGAAACTTGAAGCAACAAAAATGTGGCCTACAGAAGGATGCTGAGGATACCACGGACCGAATATGAGAGTAACGACAATGTTTTAGAGAAAATGGAAGCAAAAAGGACATTTTACTAAACATCAGAGAAAGACAGTTTCTAGGGCACATAATGAGGAAAGAGGGCTTGGAAAATCTGATACGTAAAAGAAATATTCAAGGCAAGAGAGGCAGATGAAAACGACGCATAACATACTCAGTGACATAGAGTAAATGGATGGTGGATAAGAGTTTAGGAGAAATAACAGAAAGACAATATTTATTAAAGCCCACAGGAAGTTGTGGAGAGTCATGATCGTGTGAAGGGATACGGCACATAAAGATGAACCATATACAGTGTCTTGAAATCTGTACTAAACCATTTCAGTCAGTTATGTACCATGCGTGATACACACTTGGGCGATCATGTATCTTTCGATACATGACTGACGAGGCAGATTTTTCCCGCAGTAGGTTGCCATTTCTTTTAGTTGCATTCAAAGTTTACAGAACCCAATCTGTCCTGAGATTTACCCATAGCTGGGAGGGAGCAGAAAAAGATTCGTACTTTTTCCAAGGGTATTAGCACGTAAGTGAATGTAATGGATTTAACTGGAATTCGAACTCGGCTGACCTATTCCTCGATCTGAGCTGCTATCCATTACTCCACCGTGTCCTCCTACCCATCCTGCTAACCCATTTGCTACACTATTAAAATCCATACTAGCCTCATTAACTCCAGACTTTTGAAACCCATACTACCCCCCACACACACGCACACGCACACACTCACGCACACGCATCATTTACAACACAAAGTGTTGAGTTTCGTATTAAGCCTCACTTAATTCCCTTGACGGAATGCTGATGTGCGCAACTATCTAGCATCTTGTCTGCAGCCGCTCTCTCACAGACGTACCGTTGCCTCCCTCTGTCTTTTTTACAAATACTTTCACGGTAACTGCTCCGATGAGCTGCTTTCATTGGTTCCCAGACTTCATGAATTTAAGCGTTCATCTAGGTTGGCATCTCGCTCACACCCTTTCACTGTGGAAAATGTTAAATGTAACCATCTCTTCTACTCCAATAGCTTCATGTCGCGCACCTCTCGCCTGTAGAACTCCCTCCACTTTTCCTGTTTCCCTGATAGCTATAATCTCCAACTATTCAAATGTAATGTCAATCGACATCTCCAGATGCCTTGATCTATCCCCTAATCTTCTCTTCATCCTTTCCTCTATCACTCCTCTTTGTTCTCGCTCCAACTCTGTAAATCCTTGCGTGCTAGTGGCTTCCCGCGGTTGAATGCTTAAAAAATATATCTTATCAGTGTTTTAATACAGAAAATTAGAAATCTGCTCAAACAGACTACTGTTGTTCGCCAGGTACCTCACTGTTGTTAGTTGTTGACGTATTATGACAGGGCATCTGTCGGATTAGTTTCCCTCACAATAACTATTAAAGTCACTAGGCTGGTCATGTTGTAACGATTGAAGCTTGTCTCTTTAAACGTTGTTAATGAATGACTAGGGGCGCCAAAACTGCTGATCATGTGCCAGCTTCGTAAATATCGAATGCAAAAAATGTCAACATGATGATGAGGGAGCAAAAAAAAACTATGGGAAAATGACTGAAATTTCAGACTGCTAAAAAGTGTCACGGGCCAATGCAGTTTAATAAATCAAATTATTAATGCTTCATTTCATGTAACAGCAAAAATTCAGATAAATTATTTCCATGCGATTGAAGCAATTAAAAAAATGGACTCCTATTTCATTTTTTTTTTTTTTTTTTTTTTTTGTCATAATAAAACCTCAATTGATTCGGAGTTGATATTTAACCCTATTCTTCTTCTCATAGATTATATATGACTATATAACATATTCTCTTATATATACAAACATTTATATATATATATAATAAAAATAAAATATAATAAAAAAGCTTAAACACTAATATTCCATGGTCATGACCATGGAATATTAGTGTTTAAGCCTTTTTATTATATCATTACTCTGTCCCGGACATTGAGTCCTACCTGGATTCTACCCTCTCAGAATTTTTTATTCAAAAAATATACATGTGTGCATATGCACCTGTGGATTTTGCATATATATGTATATTTACCACTAATATTATCAATATATATATATATATATATATATATATATATATATATATATATATATATTGTGTGTGTGTGTGTTTAGGCAGCATTTTTTCATTGATATGCATATTTCATTAAATAATATAGACAAGTTTTGTCTATTTATTTTATGCAAATTCTTTTCATATCGTCTGATAAGCTAAATAACATTATCATTAAAAGACGAAAGAAAATCACAATATTGATACTTTTTTTTTTTAATCCTATCTAAGCTTTCGGCTTAGATAAGCCATTATCAAAGATGACATTAACATTACAATATATTAGACAATACACGGACATAACAACAATGATAGTCTGTTTTTGTTTGCATGGAAGATTTCCAAGCCATGACAAACTCGTGCATACGAGACGCTGGAAGCGAAAATCGCAATATATATATATATGTGTGTGTGTGTGTGTGTGTGTGTGTGTGTGTGTGTGTGTGTGTGTGTGTGTGTGTGCGCGTGCGTTTGTGTGTGTGCGTTTGTGTGTGCGTGCGTTTGTGTGTGTGTGTGTGTGTGTGTGTGTGTAATTAGCCATTTAAACAGACACACAAACTTACCATACTCCATGCAAAACATACTAGTAGAAGATATAAACATTATATCCTCGACCACGTGTAAAAAAAGATTAAAAATAATGCAAGCCTTAATAATAAAAAAGAAAAAGCCAGCACTTAATAATATTAACTACAAACACGGCCACAATGTGCTAACTTCCTATCCCTATAACACACAATCCATACAACCAATTAAAAAGCAAAAATAAAATCATCCTTGATAATGTCTAAAAGTATAGCCGAAAGCGCACCGAATTATAAAACATTTAGACAATTTCTACACACACTATATCCAGAAAAGAAAAAACTTGCTTGAACACAAGGGAAATTAAATAAAGAGCTTAATCGTAGTGCCTTGGCTGTCGTCTTTAATGAAACATGTATAAATGAAGGATTGCTGCTTAAATACACAACATATAAGCATATATATATATATGTTTTTGAATTTATTCGGTTTTGGGAGTTAACACTATTTTTATGATAATCATATCCTATTAAAGATATATATATATATATATATATATATATATATATATATATATATATATTAAGAAATGGACAAAGTCCGACAATTTATTTTATTAAAGACATTTTTTTATGTTTAACGTTCTTTTTATAGATACAAGTATTTAAGTAAATGCTCTGTTTATAATAAACAGTATTAACTAACATTTACCGGCCTGAATGTCCGAGAAATTTTCATAGAAAATATTTGTCCTTTGACAGGATTCGAACCTGCATCCTATACGGAACCGCCATTTAGCCGGGCGTGCCTAACCGATTCGGCCACAAAGGAACGTTCGGTTGGCAAGGTCGAATTTACTGCTCATAAACTTCAATCTTCCATGAATCTCGTACATTCATAACTGCTCATGGCGTATCAAATGTAAACAAATGACATCATACATTAAGAAATGGACAAAGTCCGACAATTTATTTTATTAAAGACATTTTTTTATTTTTAGAAAATATTCGTCCTTATAAAAAGAACGTTAAACATAAAAAAATGTCTTTAATAAAATAAGCTTTTTATTTAATTTTTCTTGTGTTTGTATGAGCGTTTTTTTTGTTGGGTTTTTGGGTTGTTGTTTTTTTTTCTGGACGTATAGTGTGTAAAAATTGTCGAAAAATTGTGTGTATTCAAGCGCTTTCGGCTTTTCACTTAGAAAATTGAGACACTTTTAAATACTTTACGTCCAGAAAAGAAACCACTAAAAAACATAACCGCAGTGCCTTGTCAGTCGTTTTAAGGAAACTTAGAGAAAAGACGCATTACTGTCCAAAATACACAATTATATATATATATATATATATATATATATATATATATATATATATATATATATATGTGTTTTGTGTGCGTGTTTTTCCTTAAAAACGATTGAAAATGATTGCGATTGAGCTTTTTATTTTATTTTTCTTGTGTTCGTACACGTGTTTTCTTTTCTGAGCGCGATGAGTGTAAAAACTGTCCAAAGTTTCTGCATATCGGAGCGCATTCGCTTATTCTTTCAATCATTATCAAGGGCGATTTTTATTTTTTTATTTTTAACCAAATATGTGGAACTTTTATGTTATAGGAATGTTTTATTTTCCGAACAGGGTCAGCATATTTTGGCCATGTTCATAGTAAATTTTACTGACTTTTCTTTTTTTATTATTAAGGCCTCCATAATTTTAAATCTTTTTTTAGATGTGGGTGTGGCTATTATACTTGTATCTACTACTAGTATATTTCGGATATAGTCTAGTAGGTTTTTGTGTGTATTACTAATGAACCTATGGTCGGCTTCGTGTAACGTCAGTCGTCTAGGAAGGCACGTAGTGGTGTAACCAATACAATTATTTATGAGTTTCGTTTGATCAGAAACAGTTCTTTAAACGGCATTTGAACTCGTAAATATTATTGGTTCTTTGTACTTTCAGTTCGCAAATGTGTTGTTAGTTTAACGATAAGATTAGTTTTTTATGTTTTTTGTAATAGATAAATTAATTTTCGGGCACTGGTCGACTGAGGTTTTATATTTCTTTATGAAATACTAAGAGAACATTCATCTTGCTTATATTTGATATGTATTTGACTTTTTAATGTTATTGTTTTTATATGTTTTCAGTATGGCTATTAGTTACTTGACAAAGAAATAGTCTCATCTGGTGGTCCTTGAGTTAGTTCGGAAAACCATTGTTAACTAGCGTTTGTCTCACATTGTTGAGATCTTTACAGAAAAGTGGACGAGAGGATGAATTCTCGTGTACTCACTTGAGCAATTCTTTCATCACTACTATTTTATATATAAGTGTGCATTCACTGTTAAAATGAATGCAGCAAGAGTCTCTGCTTGTGCTTTGGGGTTTTTTATGAACTGAAGCGCTGAAAGTGTTATTACTGTATTCTGCAAGAACGTCTGAGTTTGTTTTTTTTTTTTATTCAGTTCATTGACCGAACCCAAATATAAGGAAGCACAGTACCACCTCACCCTAGGCATTAACGAACACCAATTTACAGGCAGAAAATAATTACAAAATAATTATGCAAACTATACTAAGGAAACAGGCTATTACCCAATAGTAACGACTAGCAGTAGAGCCTGGCGTTGCCCGGCGATGTAACAGTAAGAGATAGATCAAGTATCGACCATCATAAAGACTGAAAAATAAAATTGACAAAGATTATTGTTTAAGGTCGACGGACACGCATGACTTAATTAGTTTGTTTTTGTTTTTGTTTTTTTTACGAATTGGTCAAACCCAAACTCAAACAAAAACATTGTTTTCAATCGTTACGAGTCTACCGATTGAATAGAATTTTATTATAAACAATTGTCTTGTAAATGGAATTTTTAAAGCATTCTGAATGTAAAAATAAAGAAAAAAGTGTGCAAGACAATAAGAAACACTACCAGCAAAAAAAAGTGAAGTTTTGTTGAAATCGGTTGAAAAATGTAGGAAATCCGATCCCATATATAAACGAACACACTCACACACACTCACAAACAAACAACCAACCTGGGTTTTATAATAAGTATAACTCGATACCTCGATATTAATAAGTATAACTTGATATGAGTTGTCCCCCTTTCATTAATGCTTCTTAATCGTGCTTTCAAATTGATTTCGTGCAAAAACAATTGTTTTTTCAATTTTTGGCGCTGTCAGAACCACCGCAAGGTAATTTTACGTAGTCCTGTGAAGTTTTGTTGAAATCTGTTGAAAAATGTAGGAAATCCTATCCAATATATAAACATACAGACACACACACACACACACACAATCTGTATTTTATAATAAGTAAGATAAATATATAAACTTATCCAGTCATAAATTAACAGAAGAAAAAAAAGAATTCTTAAACCTAGGGCCGAATTGCTTTCTCCAACCCAAATTTGACCTCCTCAAAAAGAAGACCGAAATTGAAATTCTACATCAGTCATATTCCCAACTTGAGGCTCGCGGAGTTATAGCAGTTCATTCAGACCTGAGAGACCTCCTTGAGGCAGAGGGCTTAAAAAACCGCTCTCCTCGCAATAACTATAATAATATCCTAACAACAAAACTAAAAATTGCCTGAAAAGAATTAAAAATCAATTTTAATATTGTCATCAAACGAACTGACAAAACTGACACATGTAATTTTGGATAAAACCGATTTACCAAAACAAATTGCAACACATCATCGACAACCGATCTAAATTCACCAGATTAAACAAAAACCCCACGGAGACCCAATAAAGATCCGTCGACAAAATGATAACATCAAATATTGCCGACGCTGGTTCCAAGAAAAAAGAAAAAAAAAAAAAAGATCATAGGAGACTACCAACATGGATACCAATACGGAAACATAAAAATACATAAAACCGGACACCCACTACGACCCATCATTTCCCAGATCCCAAGTCCATCCACGAGCTACCATATAAAACACGATATTTAAAGAAGTCACTAAACCCAAAATATATCTCCGCTATGAAGATACTTTGATTTTAGCGAAAAACCAACAAGAAATCGACAATGTTAAAACCACATTCTAAAAAAACAATGTCCTTAACTTTACCTATGAACTGAATCAAAATAAACTCCCATTCTTATACGTTCTCGTAGAATACAGTAATAACACATTCACCATTTCCTTATATAAAAACCCACTAGCAGAAAGTCTTGTCACCTTAATTTTAAGAGTAAATACCCACTTACATATAAACTAGCAGTTATGAAAAAATTCCTAAAGAGAGCGCACGAGAATTCATCCTCTCACCCACATTTCTTTAAAGAACTGTATAATGTAAAACAGACACTAGTTAATAATGGTTTTCTTAACTACCTCATCGACCACCAGATTAAATTTTTTTTAAGTGACTAATAATTATACTAAATATACAGTTAAAAACAATAATATTGACATCTACAAAAGCCAAATAGATGTTATCTATTACAATAATTTAAAACAACTAATGTTATCATCAAAAATAACAACTCACCTGCAAAATGAAACTACAAAGAACCAACATTATTTACGAGTCCAAATACCCCTTAAGAAACTGTGTTCCTGATCAAAACAAACTCCTACATAATTACATTGGTCACACTACTACAATCCTATCTAGACGACTAACGTTGCACCTACCTGACCATTGCTCAATTCGAATTCATTTAAATACAAACAAAAGCTTGCCAGATTCCATCTAAAACATGCTAGTAGAAAATACAAGTATAATAGCTTCATCCACATGTAAAAAGAGATTAAAAATTATCGAGGCCTTAATAATAAAAAAGGAAAAGCCAACACTTAATAACATTAAATATGATCATGGCCACAATATGCCGATGACCGTGTTCGGAAAATAAAACATTCTTATAACTTTAAACACATGCATAAAAAAAAATCTCTATATTTAGTTAAAAACAGAAAATAAAAATTACCCTTGATAATGGCTAAAAGAATAGCCGAAAGCGCTCGGATATGCAGACATTTGTACAGTTTTTACACACTTTATGTCCAGAAAAGAAAACACTTGTACAAACACAAGAAAAATTAAATAAAAACGTTAATCACGATTGTATAAAAGAGGGACTGCTGTCTAAATACACAATATATATATATATTCATGAATTATTTATACAAAAAACAAATACAAAGGTTAATGATTTAAATGGCGAGAAATCCATCTTGGCGAACAATTCAAATAACATACAAAAACCCCGAACCTGTTTATGAATGAAAAGATCCTGTTTTATAAATTTCAGTTACATGAGGTCTTATTATTTTTACAAGCTTTCGTCTGTTCCTACAGACATCCTCAGGTATGAAATAGATTGTGTTCTTGTTTTTACTCTCAGTAATAAGTGGACAACGAAAACAGGGTTGTAATCCGAAAAATGCTATGAGAAATGTGTTATTGTTTTGGAACGTGTTTTTGTATGAATAATTCATGAATTTGTAAATTAATTGCACCTTTATTGAAATTAAAATAAATGATCCAAGTGCAACTTTCGGATAATAAGTGCGACATTACTGTAATTATTGAACAATATAGTTCATGCCACTTTGACGGAAAATCTACCAGTAAAAAAGAATTCTCTTATCACTACATTTGTACATAAACGAAGAACCTTAAAATTTAAATTCAAACTCAGCGTTGCGACTGCACGTTGCAGACGCTCGCTCAGGCACATTCGTGTTTACTCAACACCCACAAAGCCCACCTGAGGCTTATAATGCAACTATGCTGAGCAGACCTTAGTTACAGTTTCTGGGAGAGAGCGTGTATCTAGCATGATATCATGTCATTTTCGTTTATTATTGATTTCATCACAATTCTTCTGCTAATTTTTGAGTATTCTCGGAAGATAT
>OZ010593.1:20509436-20516971 GCA_963932145.1 Acanthosepion lycidas
GAATTAAAAAAAGATACCACTATACTAACTGAGTTTCTTTTTTCCAGGGTTTCAGATGAGACGTTAAGCCATCTTACTACCATTTGTTATAAGAAACTCTGCGAAACACTTTGAGCTATTCAGCTAGAAAGAGAACAGGTTAAAATTGTTTTGTGTCAGTTCCATTGTCTTCCTATTTGAGCAATGGTGAGAGGAAAAAGATCATTCAGGCCTCCATCAATTCATACTATGGCTTCCATCTTCAAAGTCCATTCAAAAAGCATCAAGAGAGGAACAGTAGAGAGGAAAACTGGATCAGGAGGTCACAACAGGAAGAGGGATCATCATTTGTACTTAGAGGTAAAGAGATCAATTAGAAAAGATCCAACTCAATCCATAAGATGTTTGGCACATGAGAGATGAGTTTCAGCTATGACAGTTCAAAGAGCAGTGAAAAAAGACTTGAAAATCAAATCGTACCTGAAACCTCTGAAACTCTTAAACCTCTTGTTATTACAGGACAGAAAGTTAGAACAATACGGAGGGCGATGTTCATTGTGAATAAGTTGGAAAATGATACTGGAATAATATATATATATATATATATATATATATATATATATATATATATATATATATATATATATATATATATCTAAAACAACACGAAAGTTATTGAGTTTTATTACAGGTTTTCAGATAAGACGTTTAGCTATTGTGATACCATTCGTTGTAATGTTCAATGAAAAATCCTTTGAGTTATTCAACTAGAAAGAGAGTAGGTTAATATCGTTTTGTGTCAGTCCCACTGTCTTCTCAACTCAGTAATGCCGAGAGGAAAAATCATTCAAACCTTCAGTAATTGTATCAACCTTCATACTCTGGCTTCCATCTTCAAGGTCCATTCAATAACCATGAAACTATTTAAACAGTATAGAAGAAAACTGGATCCGGAGGACACAACAGAAAGAGAGATCATCATTTCAACTTAGAGCTAAAAAGATCAATTAGAAAAGATCCAACTCAATTCATAAGATGTTTTGGCAGACCTGAGAAAGGTGTTTCACATATGACAGTTCAAAGATCAGTGAAAACAAGACATGAAAATGAAATCGTAGGTGAAACCTGTGAGGCACCTTGTTATTCCAGGACAGAAAGGTTAGAAAAGGCGAAGATTATCTTGAATAAGTTGGGAAAAGATTCTGGAATATATATATATATATATATATATATATATATATATATATATATATATATATATGTATGTATGTATGTATTAGGTTGGTGCAAAAATAATATCGTTTTTGACGTTAAAAAATAAGTCAAAAAACGATATTATTTTTGCACCAATCTAATATATTTGAACTTTATATCAGTCCTTCGTGAGCTTCCGATCCTTAGCTATGATTAAAGATGAACATGTCAGTTTTCGTTTATGATCGATTTCATCACGATACTTCTGTTAAACTTGGAAAGGAATTATAGATTCTTATTAATCAAAGGAGATTCCAATCGTGTTATAAAAGCATCGGAGAATTCCAGTTAAAATATCTTTTATTATTTCTAAGATAAAACACTTCAAATCTTAATCTAACAATTGAACAATTTTTCTGTTACACCCAGTATAAGACTATCAAGCTGTTAATCCTTCAAGAGCATTCCTAATGTATTTCCAATCTTTAGACGGTAGGCATATAATTAAATATTGCATTAGCGTAACATTACTCGGTCGAATTTTATCTGGATAA
This sequence comes from Acanthosepion lycidas, assembly GCA_963932145.1. Classification (NCBI taxonomy): domain Eukaryota; kingdom Metazoa; phylum Mollusca; class Cephalopoda; order Sepiida; family Sepiidae; genus Acanthosepion; species Acanthosepion lycidas. Next base: position 20,511,164 of record OZ010593.1, read on the forward strand.
ATACTGAATCACACGTCTGTTTTCTTGGATGAGAGGAGGTTCGATTATCCGTTGTGGAGCAGCAATTAACGGAGACATTTAAAAAAAAACTGTGTTTTATTTACATTAGGAGTAGAAGCAATGGTCAGTAGGCAGCCATAAATGTCAAACATCTCAACAACGTTTATTAAATTAAATTTATTAACTCCTTACAAATGCACAATTCAGTGTTATGCCCATGTTTATTGATGCAATAACATTCTAGAAAGCAATTAATATTTGTCAAACAAAAAAAACATCGTAATTTTGGAAATTTTGAGTATCCCCTCGATCTAAAATATTTCGATTGAGTTAGGTAATGGCATGGGATACTGGGCTAATCACTTATACTTATGACAAAAATAACAAGAAATTAATTAATAGGTAGAAGTAGTTCACGCTAGAGTTAAAAAGGGGGGCGTTGATCAAACTTAGACGAGAGTCAAAATCGTAACCAAAGGTTTGCTTTAGAGTAATGACAAAAAAGGTAGAAATTGGCCAGGTTCACATTAGAATAAAAAAAAGTAGCCATTCATCAAGTTTTAGAAAGGCATTTCTTTTCACCGTCCCTGCCAATCCTTGTTCTGCCATCCATTTATACAAGCTTCTTAAGTAGTTTACTGACTACTCACTTTCAGTATGTCCTGGCAGGGATAAATTCTCTAGAACCTCTTTCCGCATTATGTAACCTAAAAGTTTAAACTGTCTTTTTCTTGTTCGAAGTAGAAGCATCCATTTTATTTTCCATTTCTCCTTAAGACTTTCACGTGACATATATGTTCTGTTCATGATATTCTCAGCAACATTCTGTAGGTGAGGCTCGAACACAGATTTCTAAGAAAGGATTCCATGTGTAACAGCAAAATTGTCCAAATCATCCATCCCCCAAGATGTTTAATATCTAAAAATACCACGATACTAATTGAGTTGCTTTTCTCGGGGTTTTCAGATAATAATTTTAGCCATCATTCATACATTGATTGATGGGTAGAAGTCGTTACGTTTCACGCTAGATTCAAAAAGGGAGGCGTTGATCAATCTTAGACTGGAGTCAAAATCGTAACCACAGGTTTGCTTTATAGTAGTGATAAAAAAGGTAGAAATTGGCCCATTGATCTAGTTTACACTTAAGTTAAAAAGATATCTCTCGGTCGACTTTATACGAGAATAAAAAAAGATCAACATAGGTCGGTTTTGCACTAGAGTTAAATAGTTACAATTAGGTCCAATTTACACTCGAGTTAGAAAGACAGCCATTGGTCCTCTTTAAACATGAATCAAAATGTTAGACAGAGGCTCGGTTAGCACTAGAGTCAAAAAGATAAAAATGGGACCGGTTTACACTCGAGTTTAAAAGACAGCCATAGGCTATCTTTAAACAAGAACAAAAATGGTACACATTGACCCAGTTTACACTAGAGTGAAAAAGGTAAAAATGGATCAGGTTAACACTCGAGTTTAAACGACAGCCATAGGTTGAGGCGTGCGCTCCTGGATAATTTTAACCCTTCTGCCTGAGCTCCTGAGTCAGAATTCGCAAATAAATGGATTTAATGTTTCACGGTAGATATAAAAATATTTACAAGTGTTTACCCACCCCTTTTGCTAACAAAAATGCCTTCTGCTTTTTTTTTTTTTTTTTAAATACGATCATTAAAAATTGGAATGCAATGTCAGTCGTACTCCCGTCTGCTTGGAACCCTGTTCTTTTATTGTCCTCTCTCGTTAATAATGGTTTCTTTTTCTCATATTCATTCTCAGTAACACCTAGCGTCTTAGTGGCTTGCCTTGCTTGGGGTGAAATGAAAAAGACATTTCCTGGGCGTTCTTAGACTTCCAAAATAATTTTTATTGGAATTTTCATTATAATTCTTTGAAAGTTAAGCTCAAGTCTGCAGAATGATATCAATTCCATACATAGAAAATTGCCTAGGGTTGATCAGTCAAGCATGAAGACGTCTTTCATACCTTCCACATCAGCCACAACAGAAAACGAACGTCATCTGTCGACAGCAAAGCAGGCAGACTCAATAAAAGTAGATTACTGTTTGGGTCTGTTAAACATTTATCCCATAAATTAAAATGATTTAACTCTTTGTTTCCCTTCACTTTGGATATTAGCTCCGTCAGTAAGGCTTAAATTAAGGTGACTGTATCCCCTGAAAACATTTAAGTCCCAACCTCTCAAGAGGGATTACCTCCCTCGGGGATAGTTGCAGATTTGGGTATCAATTTTACAAATGTCTGCCGTTGTGATTTTAGACTAAACCAGATTTATGCCGATATTTTGACTCTTGTTTAAAGCTGATCTATGGCAACTTTTTTGAATTTAGTATAGACAAGACATAGTTTTTGTTGTGTCGTAAATAAGGAAGATTGACAAACATATAGAAAATATGAAGTAGTTTATTCCGGAGAATAATATGGTGCACGGTTGAGAAGACAGACGAATAAACAGTTAATCGTTAATTCTTCGTTATTTACCCAAGACCCTCCCACAAGGCGAGATGTGGCACAAGGCCAATTTTTATAGAGAGTAGTTTCGTATTGAAAGCGTTAAAAATATTTTAGCCCTAGTTAACAAAAGATTGAATGACATTTTCAAGATCAGCTGTTAATTTGATTTTATCGTGCCTTTCACACAGGAATAAACGTCTGTGTCATGAGCATAGATAACGACTCGTAATGGTGTCTTCGTATTCGTCTTATGTCGTTTCGGCATAGCAAGGGTTACATAGCGTTATCACATTCTCAGTTAACGAAGGATAACTCTGTGTGTGTATGTATATATATATATATATATATATATATATATATATATATATATATAGAGAGAGAGAGAGAGAGAGAGAGATAGATAGATAGATAGATAGATAGATAGATAGATAGATAGATATGAATAGACTGTGATAGATAGATAGATAGATAGATAGATAGATAGATAGGAACAGATTGTGAGAGATAGATAGTTACATACATACATACATACATACATACACACATACATACTGACCAGAACTAGATATGATCAAGTAGATAGAGATTTTATCAAATAAATATATAGAGATAGACTTTATCAGATAGATAGATAGATAGATAGATAGATAGATAGATAGATAGATAGATAGATAGATAGATAGATAGATAGATAATGACCAGAATTAGATTTGATCAAATAGATAGATAAATAGAGAGAATGATTTTATCAAATTGATAAAGAGAGAGAGAGTGAGAGAGATTTGTTCACATAGATAGATAGATAGATAGATAGATAGATAGATAGATAGATAGATAGATAGATAGATAGAAATGATTGTTAGGGATTGATATAATCAATTAGATAGATAGATAGATAGATAGATAGATAGATAGATAGATAGATAGATAGATAGATAGATAGATAATGCTTGTGCGTCTTTGCGCAAGAAATTGAGAGCGGAAGAGAAATAGAAAAAAAAACGAATAAAACCATCTCTGTCTGAATTTCCGAAATGATGAGATGCTATTATTTATGGTAATGGCATGAGAGTAGATGCTGAAACTTCACAACAATTTTTTTTTACTAAGACCAGTCTGTCAAAGCAACGTCTGAAATGAAAGGGCGTACGAAGCCACGGTGTGTCACTGAATTAATCCATGCGGAAAAAAATTGCACCAACTGAGATTCATCGAAATTTTCTGAAAGTTTTATAGAGGCTATACAATGGATGTAAGCGCGCAGTCAGACGGTGGGTTATGTGCTTTAAGCAGGGTAACAAAGTGTGCGACTAGCCATGTTCTGGGCGACATTTACACAACTATCAAACGAAGCGCGCCTCAAAAAATAGACTGACAATTGAAGTAACTGTGTGGAAACATAATGTTTTGGAGGTCAAGACTTACAAATCAAATCCCACGGTGTGTTTCCATTGTCTGCTGTTATTTCTTTGAAGATAATTCGAAGGCATTGCTTTCGGAGCGTCCATTACTCACATACACACGCACATACATCTAATATGATCAGACGCCTCCTCAGTGTTTTGAACAGGAATTGAGGTTTATCCCTTCTTTACTGTTTAGTGCTTTAGTCTTTTTCATTCTCTTTCATTTCCAGTAGACTATTGCGTTCCAGTGGTATTATCGCCTTACTTGGGGTGAATTGATTAAACTTTATACATACTCCCTTTACGTCCCACTTTTAGTTTCAATATAACTCCTCATTCTTCATTGAACCCCCAATCTAATATTATATGGTTAATATCTGGGTTGATTTTATAAAACCTCTTCCTCTTAAGACTAATACCTTCAACGTTCCCCTTACCACCGACTCGGGCATTTCATCTGAATGAAACTTCGAAATGGATAAATTCTGTATCAATTTTTCGACTGCTGTCAAAGTTAAATTTTAAATTTATAATTCGGACACGAATACAGTCTACAGATCGGGGTTGAATAAGACTAATATACTTCTCGTTGGTTGAAATAGATTTATACGACCCCCATATGAGGTAATTTTGGATTTTGTTGTGTAAACATATATATATATATATATATATATATATATATATATATATATATATATATATATATTATTTATTTAAAAATATGATTCCAACTCGCTACATAAGAGGTCTCATGTTTCAAAACAAGAGCCGAAAACTTCAAAATAATATTTCAATTAACTTGAGTTAAAGTAGGCTCTGTTCCATCATATATATATATATATATATATATATATATATATATATATATATATATATATATATATATATATATGAAATAGACAAAGTTCGACATTTTTATGTTTATACATTCTTTTTTATAGACACAGATATTTAAGTAAATGCTCTGTTTATAATAAACAGAATTAACAACATTTAACGGCCCGAATGTCCGAATAATACTCCCATGATGCATCAGAACAAACGTTTTATCACTAAAAGAAACAAAACTCAAAACTTCATCTCACTTTGATTTTTGACCGCCTTAGAAAGTAGATATTCTTGAGAGTTTGGATAAAACACGTTACCACCAACAGATAAGCAAAATTTCTTTATTTTTCTGTCTTTATTTCTGTATACATATATTAAAATATACAATCATACATATTTTAAGACATTTTTATGTTTATAGATTCTTTTTTTTAATAGATACAAATATTTAATCAAATGCTCTGTTTTATAATAAATAGTATTAACAACATTTAACGGCCTGAATGTCCGTGAAATTGTCATATAGAATATGTATCCTTATATGGAACCGTCATATAGCCTAACGGGCTTTTGCCGATTTCGCCACAGAGGAGCCTTTCGGTTAGCAAAGTCGATTTTACTGTTTTTAAAACTAAAATTTTCCATGATTTTCTCACGTACATTCATATCTGCTCGATGCGTATCCAAATGTAAATAAATGACGTAACACATTAGTCCGACATTTATTTTAAGACATTTTTATGTTTATATATTCTATTTTATAGATAGAAATATTTAATTAAATGCTCTGTTTATAATAAACAGTATTAACGACATTTACCGGCCTGAATATTTGTGAATTTTTCATAGAAATATGCGTCAATAAATGCTCTGTAACAGTGTGAAATCTTGCCTAATGTCTTTTCATTCTGAGATCACCATCAGGGGTGCAATTGGTAAGGCAAAACTATGTGTAGCTATCCATTAATGTCATGGCTAAAGCATAACTGTGAGTCATAACATTTAAAAGCAAAAGGAAAATTCAGTAATGCATCACTTCACATAGATCACAGAAAGAAATGGAAAATACTTGGGTAACAAAAGTGATTCTAACTGTTAC
>OZ010593.1:20522171-20527171 GCA_963932145.1 Acanthosepion lycidas
TAGATAGAGAGAATGATTTTATCAAATTGATAAAGAAAGAGAGAGAGAGAGAGAGAGAGAGCGAGATTGGTTCACATAGATAGATAGATAGATAGATAGATAGATAGATAGATAGATAGATAATGACCAGAAATAGATTTGATCAAATAGATAAATAGACAGAAAGATTTTTCAAACTGATAAATAGAGAGAGAGTGAGAGATTAATTTGATCACGTAGATAGATAGATAGATAGATAGATAGATAGATAGATAGATAGATAGATAGATAGACAGATAGATAGATAGATCAAAATAATGACCAGATTTAGATCGATAGTCTTGTTTGCAGATGAGAAAAATTCAACCTTAAATGCCCAGCTGGTTTTCAGCGTTACTTGCATGCAAAAGATGTCCCAAAAGAAATTTTCTCAACACAGTGGTGGTGGATCAATTATGCTCTGGGTTTCATTTTCGTACAATGGAGCTCTTGTGTTACAGGAGGTAAAAAGGCGTCAAACTGTTGCTAGTTACACTGACATGTTAAGAAAGTCATCGCTGATTCCTGAAGGCCCTCGTCTATGTCGAGAAAACTGGATTTTCCAGCAGGATAATGCTGCAATCCCCAATGCTCGAAGGTCGCAGGAGTTTTTTTCTGGAAAACAACGTTCAGCTTTTGAGCCATCCACTGTGATTTCCAGATCTAAACCCAATCGAGAATGTTTAAGTATGGATGGCAAAGGATGGTTAAAAACATGGATCCCAATTTGAAACTGTGGATGCTCTTCATGCTGCAGTTTATGCATCCTGGTCGAGCATCCCAACCATCCTCATGCAGAAGTTAATGAGTATGCCAAAGTGAATTTTCAAAGTAATTCACAAAAATGGAGGATATACTGACTATTAAATTGTTGTTGCGACTTATTTGTTCTCCATTTTCTATTTTAATTTACATTGTCTTATCTTCATGACCAACCAAAAAATGTTTGTTTAAATTAATCAATTAAAAGCTTAAAATTTTCACTACTTTGTTGATAAACTAGATTTTCTAATTAAATGAAAATGTTTCGCAAATATATTTTGATTGTATTTTATAATTTTTTAACCCATTTGTATCTCGTCTTAAGATTTTAACGAGGATTGTATATATATATATATATATATATATATATATATATATATATATATATATATATATATGTTATAAAATCACTACAAAAATAGCCATTTTGTTTCAGCACTTCTGATGGTGTTGAATGTAGAATAAAGGGTTTTAAAAGGATCAAGTCAATCAAACACCCCTCGCTAAGGGAAACACTGATACATAAGCTGGAATGATCAATCAAAATACAAGTATATGAGAATTCAAAAAACTTGACAACGGACTTAGGTTATAATAATTATTTAATGCTTTAATGTTAGGGTTAGACTAAAACAGAATTTAATCTAACTAATTAATATTAAATAATACTATAAAATTGAAAATTAAAAATTACCAATTTTAAATTTAATCTATATTAAGTTTTAAATTATAAAATTATTTAAAGAAGTACTTGAGGAAAAATACATGTTTTTCTATTTATTTTATTTTTATTGAAATTAAGTTGAAATAAAAATTTAGATTTAATGCTGCTCTCAACTCCGTAACAACTTAGATACATTTGAAGCAAAAACATATATATAATGTTTTAAAATATCTACAATAGATAGATCAAAATATGAGTTTACAGCCATTGAAGCGTTACTCAAGCCAATCGCACACCACTCAGCGTCCTTCTGTTCACAGTAAAAAAAAAATTAACTTTCAGATTGACACAGAAATTTTGTCTTTGAATATAATGAACTTTTACAATATTTGTCTCGAAATAAACAACACCCTGATGATGACATTGTGTTAATGTCGAAAGTACTCGGAATAAATAATATGTATCAAGACGGTAATTTTCTCTCTTCCTTCAATAATGACACCAAAAAGCTTGTTCGTGAATATGAAAGGATCCAATTGAAAATAAGTAAAAAAAACCTGTCTAAGGTATTCAATGAAACTTGTCTTAATGAAAACATGCTGCCACGCAATATATATATATATATATATATATATATATATATATATATATATATATATATAATTATTTATTTAAAAATTATAACATAAATATGTTATAAAATCACTACAAAAATAGCCATTTTGTTTCAACACCTCCGGTGTCTTATCTTTGTAGTGATTTTGTAACATATTTATGTTATAATTTTTTTAATAAATATTTATGTTATAATTTTTTAAATAAATAATTATATCTGCTCTACTCTGTATTGTGCACTCTTTTAAGAACAGTATTTTTTGGTTATTGGAATTCATTCCGTATACACCAATTATATACTTGGATATATATATATATATATATATATATATATATATATATATATATATATATATATATATATAAACTTGGGTATATATATATATATATATATATATATATATATATATATATATATATATATGGTTGGATTGATATGAGTTTGTGATCTGGGTTTCACGCTTTTGCGATCGTCAGATAAACTGATTAATTTATTTTAGATTTTGGATTTATGTAGTGTTGCGTGTATTGGTGTTATTATGGAAGTGGGAGGGAAATCATCGTCGTGACGTCACTCATGCTAACGCAAACATACATGCATGTCCGTACACCCGATGAGGTACGCAGGCACGCATACACACGCGCTCGCCCACCGGGGCTCACACAAACATGAACATATATGGACAGTATGGGACTTGACATATGTATATATATGTGTGTCGTTGTCTACATGCATACGCATTCGATTGTTAAATTTCAATGATGGGATGTGTATTCATTTCTCTCTTGAATGCCAACAACCAGACTATTTCTCTATTTTTACGCTGAATAATATTTCCTTGCACGAACGTATATACGTGTGGTAGTGTCTGTGTAAAACTATGATAGGTAAATATTGCTAATATTTTTAATTTTTTTTTTTTAATTTTTAAGGCTGACTTGTTGTTATTTTAAAGCTGGTTATATATATATATATATATATATATATATATATATATATATATATATATAATAGTAATAATCTTATAAATATAAGGAATTATACTCGTCAGGAAAACCTTGGGTACTTTGATATGTAAATAAACAGACCAATAACCTAGGGGAAAAAAGGTACAAAAAAGAAAGAACAAAGAACATGTAAGTCTGCCGAAGAAATCCTCTAGTTCAGAGTCCAAAGAAACAAAACCCGATACGAGTAAATAAAATAATTAAGTAAAGTGCTCAATACGCTAAGTAGAGCAAACCTAATTAAACCTAAAGAGCCAAATAAATCTACCAAGCTTTCGCCAGGGAATACCGGCCATAATTCCCTGACGATCCGCGTAGGTGAAACATTGGTAGGTTTGTCGGGCTTTTTACGTTTAATTATATATATATATATATATATATATATATATATATATATATATATGTATGTATGTATGTATGTATGTATGTATGTATATTTCCTCTCAATTCGTTTTTGGAAGTTTTACCTGATGATCCTGAATCCTTAAAAAAGGATTTAGGTGAAATAAATTATCGTAATGGTACCTTAATGTGGTTTGTTTTTCATTACATATTTATATTTATATATATATATATATATATATATATATATATATATATATATACCGTACAAATCGTGTAAAGTATAATTATCCATACATGTTTAATATCTAAAAGACACTAAATTGAGATTTTTCCAGGTTCTCGGAATAAAGCGTTTAGACATCTTGATACTACTCATGAATCAGAATCACAGAAAAACCCTTTGAGCTATTCAACTCGAAAGACAACCGGTTAAAATCGTTTTGTGTCTACCCCACTGTCTTCCCAACTGAGAAATGGTGAGAGGAAAATATCATTCAAGCATTGAGTAATGGTAACAATATACACACTCTGGCTTCCGTCTTCAAAGTGCATTCAAGAACCATCAAGAGAACGGTGAATAAGTTTTAAAAATAGGGAACAATAGAGAAGAAAACTCGATCAGATCACAACAGGAAGAAGGATCATGATTTCAACTTAGAGCTAAAGAGATCCATTAGAAAAAATCCAATGCAATTCATATATATATATATATATATATATATATATATATATATATATATATATAATATACCATGGTTATAATTTATTACGATTCCAATGTAATACAATTATAACCATGGAATATTAGTGTTTGAGCCTTTTATTTTATATTCTTGCTCTGTCCTGGACATTGAGCTCTACCTAGATTCTATCCTCTTGGAAATTTATATATATATATATATATATATATATATATATATATGTATGTGTGTGTGTGTGTGTGTGTGTGTGTGTGTGTGTGTGACACTATTTGGCTTGCTAAAAGGGAAAAAGAAAAAAAAAGAAAGGCGAGAATTAAATTTAGGTGATAAGAAGCCATCACGAAAAGGACACTTAGCGGTGTTATTTTTTCTGACAAGGAAAAGTGGTAAAATTTTTTATTCCCATTGTCGATAAGGTAAAAAGGAAGATACTGGAATTAATCTGATTTAGGTTACGGGGCGGGTGGCAATTCCAGGTTAGCCAAGTAACCTCAGAGACAGAATTCTAAATAGATAAAAATTAACTGTGTCGCAGAATTACAAAAACAAAAGTGTCCACTGACCACCATGAAGGAAAGGTTAAGCCTTTGTCTATATGTAGAAATCATTGAGAGGAGCATCTGTTTATCGTCAGGCTGGCTATGATAGCGAAATTATTTTATCGGGAGGAAAAATTGGCTGTGTTTCGCCAGATGACCACCCACTTGATAATTGGCGAAAATCTCGTTGACGAATTCGATATGAAATTCGGCTATAATAGCGAAACTGTTTTATCGGATCAGTGGTTGGCGCCAAGAGTGCAGGTACGTCTGGGTGGCCACCCACTTGGTGATGGCGAAAAGCTAATTGACGAATTCCAGGTAATTCGGTTAAAAGATAAAGAATCT
>OZ010593.1:20539671-20587171 GCA_963932145.1 Acanthosepion lycidas
TCAAGAATAAAACGTAAAAAGAAATATCATTCTCAATGATTACAAACAAATACACATACTGGATTGGTCGTCATTCGGGTCACAATGGCCGCGCCCTTCAGAGAGGAAACCGCCTGAGACCGAAAAATATGTCACTGGAACCTCTTCCAAGAACAATGAGACATCTGATCACCAAAACCGGATTAACTCCAAACTTTGAACCCTGTGACTCAATGCCAAATTAATTAATAAAAAGAAAACGAAAAGAAATGAAATCGCGAAGAGCGTCAACAAGTTATGACATACTTTTACATCGCACTCTAAAGTCCAGAAAAGAATATTACGAATCAGACATACCAAATATGGAGACATATTGTAGGAATTGAAATAAGACCCTATCTCAACTCAAATATACTTGTCAATGTCCGCAGGGACAATATGCGAAATAATTGACTCTCAAATGCAGAAATAAATCAGATCAAATTAAATATGAGAAAATATAATTACCCATCACCCAAACAAAATTGAGGCAACATTGGAAATCTATATAATAAATTCGAATTTCAGTGTGTCACACTTCTTCAACTTTACTCATAGGGACCGTAGCCCAAAATATCATACCATTTTGGAATCAGGGCGACTACGTGAGCAGATTAAAAACGTTCTGGGACGGACTGGCAATCCTGAAATTTTGAATACCCAAGTTTTCATTACTGCGATTGGTTTCGGATTCTACCGTCTTGGCTTCTACTGATGAACAATTAAAGGCACATAACTCACAAACCTTAAGTAGCTCATGTTCAAATTAAAACATTACTGTTCTCAAATTACCGTGTTTCAGTATAAATTGTACGTATTTCCAACTTTACACCTAGAGGCTGTAGTTCAAGATATCATACAATTTTGAAATCAGACCGACTGAAAATATTCCGTGCAGAATCCGAACTCGCAATCCTGAAATTTAGGATTTCCAAATTTTCATTACTGTAATTGTTTTCGGCAAGTTTTACGTGATTTTTTGCGATTAATTTTTTGTACGATAACAATTTTTATAACTTGGCAATAAATTTGAGAAAAATCAAAGTTAATTGCGAAATCCAGCGAAAGTCACCCATGAAATAAAAATAAATGTTCGTACGGAAAGTAAGGACCTACGTACATCAAAATGTTTTTAAATTAAGTCGCGACAGAAGAATTATCGTTGAACTTTTAAAAGGTAAGCTTAAATATTAATGCAATACTTAAATGTGCAGCGATCACTTTTGAGTTCTACTATAGTTTATTGTTGCCTATCGCATCAATTCCTACCTACCCATTGTGATGAAAGCCGAATCAAGAGCCCTCCGCAGAAGCTAGCTTAAATGCCGTCCGATGGGGCGATTTTTAAGCTAGTAAATATGACAGCGGTTAAGGTAAAAACTAAAAGAAATGAGATACGAAACAATAATCTCTTAGGAAATAAAACAGAAGAATCTAGCTGCGTCATAAACAATTGTAGTGATTCAGATTACGTCACAGAGGATGAATCAAACGACACTAGGGCAGAATTCCTTAAAAACTACTGAGTTGAAATCACTGAAGCGAAAAGCCGCATCATTCAAAAACTCAGCTGAGTAATTCGAACACAAATGTCAGACAGATACCGGCTCCCAAAAATCCATATGACAAAGTCTAATAAACATTCTCTGGAAACATATAAGCCTGTACTGCCAACACTGTTAACAGACAAACCACTGGAAAACATCACCGAAGTAAATAATGTCCGATATGCAACTGCTTTAGCAACGACTTGAGAAACTTAATATCAAGGCAAAGAAAAGATCAAACATCGGACAAAAAGCCATTTTTCTAATCGTTCGTTCCAATTGTCAGGAGGTATCAGCAACTGTTTACCGATTTTCTCATTTTTCTAAAATATTTTTTAAGAGAATATTTTTATAAATTTCAAACTTCAGCAATACTGCGTGCTTGGTCAATACCACATGATTCCTCATAAAAAAGGCTAATATTACTATTACCATAGACAGATAAACAGACATACACACATACATGTATATAGATAATTCAAGTCTTCATGGCAAGGACACGCCATACCACTTACATACTTCTTCAAACGAACGACCCTTTAACCTCATATATAATACGCTAGAAGCGAAAATCGCACCGATATATTTGTAGAGATGCCATAAACTACTCATACTCCATCTGTCCATTAAACATGCTCAGAAAACATATAAGCCTGTACTACCAACATTGTTAACGGACAAACCGCTGAAAAACATCACCGAAGTAAATAATGTCCGATATGCAACTGGTTTAGCAACTACTTGGGAAATTTAGTGTCAAGACAAAAAAAAGATCAAACATCAGACAAAAAGCCATCTTGGAAGACAAAATTAAATCGAAAAATTGAGGAAATCAGAAGTGCATTAGCGATACTAGATGAGAGTTCAAGAAATCCAAATGTTTCAAAATGCAATAATAGAGAGATTAAGCGCAAATAAAAGATTAAATTACTAAACGAAATTCCTCCCATGAGGGAAAAAATTCAACAAGAAATCTAAAAAAAATATGGCACATGAGGATATCAATAATTCCGATTGTAGTTGGGCTCTCGGTTCGGCTGGAAACGTTTACGATAGACTCATTTAAGGGTTTACTGGTAGGCAATGCCATAAAGAAATAATATATATATATATATATATATATATATATATATATATATATATATATATATTGTGTGTATTTAGGCAGCATCTTTTCATTCATACACGTTTCATTAAATAATATAGACAAGTGTTGTCTATTTATTTTATTTAAATTTTTTTCGTAACTTCTGATAAGTTTAATAACATTATCGTTGAAAGAAGAAAGAAATTCCCAGTAGTGATCCATATTTTTTAATACAATCTAAGCTTTCGGCTTACTTAAGCCATTATCAAAGATGTCAATTACAACATATTAAACAATATACGGACACGACAGTGATGATAGTCTGTCAATGATTACATAGATGATTTCTAAGCAACGATAAACACGCGCATATAAGACGCTAGAAGCGAAAATCGCACCGCATCTCATGACGTCACACATGACCACACGAGAGTGAATTGTAGAAGCATGAATCGAAAGCCGTTGGTATAAACCAATGGCTTCTGTTAACAATTATAAACATTTAAGAATATTTGTAGAGATGCCATAATTGATTTTGTTTGGGTTGGGTTTCAACTGTTTGATGTATAATGCTTCAAGGATTTTTAGTTTTTGTCTATTGTTTGCATGTTTACATAAAATAAATAGACAACACTTGTCTATATTATTTAATGAAACGTGTATGAATATATATATATATATATATATATATATATCACAATTACAGCTCACACTTTACCAAGAGCTTTATCTCTGTAAAATGTGTGTGATCTTGGTGTTTTATTTTTACAAAAATTATAAGTGGAAAATGCCATGAAGATATGACTGACATTAGGTCTCTGCTTGAGGACACATGACACAGTGGATAAAGGCGTTGGTTAGGTCCAGTGACAGGACCCAAAGAGTTGGGAGTTCAATACCCGGTTAAGGCAGTGGGGAACTTGGAGAGGGGAATTAACAGGAGATAACTGATAACCGACATCCATTAGACATGGCACATGGAACTAAAACAGTCTATCCCAGTGAGCGAAATAAAGGGTTCAGTTCGATATTCCAACCACCTGAAGAAGGTCGGAGCGTACAAAGGTCGAAACGTACAAAGGCCGGAACGTTGTATGCTGACAAAGATGAGAACAATAGTCGAATAATGTAAATAATGTACATAATACTTCCTCTCATAAATATAGACAGATACAACTATCACTATTACTAGTATGTCATATACGTAGTAGTTTCAGGTCAAGTGAGCTAAGAGGCCATGAAATTGGGAAAATATGATTGTAAAGACTTGTGTTACCTTTATGAGATGATACAGAGACCTGTTGGGAGATGTACCGTTGACTGTTGAGTATTCTGTGTAACCACGATTACCCTACTTTATCCAACATCTCTTGTTAGACAACATCATCGACTCTTAAGCCTTGGGGAAAGACTTAAAAAACTATACTAGGAACTTGTTACGTACGACCCTTTAACTTCATTCGGATCTCTACGTAGTAATCTGTCGTTCCTTTGTTTTAACCTTTCTGTCCTGATCAATGTTTTTTCTTCCCATCAAAGAAACGCCAAAACGTTCTAACCTCTTCGTGTTTTAGTACATTTAACAAGCTCATAGTACTGATCAAACGATTCTAACTTCTCTCTACCTACGTGAACTGATCTCTTACATACGAATTGTCCCCACTCCTTATTCACAACTCCTTTGATGATACACTCTGACATCTTGAGATCATTTGGCTTTAGTTGACTTTCCAGGGCTCTTATCGATTATTTTCTGAATATTTCGGGTAAAGTAAATTCTTTTTTGTTTAATCATTCCACTCCAAACAAGGCAATAAAGCCGCTAAGATTGAAGGGGTTATGGAATGTTAGAGAAGATGTGAAAAATACTATTAAGAAGAGGGAACAATAAAAGAACAAGAATTAAGAAGACAAAAGATTACGACTGACATTGCAGTTAAATCTTTAGAGATCGAAGTTCATTGGGAAGTAAGAAACCGGAAGAAACTTCCATAAGCGAGAAGTGCGATAGAGGAAACTGTTAGCACAGAACATGCAATTACATATGGCTATTTTAACTATAAAATGATGAGACCGTACCGCCAATCCAGTACTGCGCTTAAATTCTTCAAATCTACGTATTATAGAGGAAAGTTCATCAGAACAATTACCATGAAGGTATTTATTTAAAAATCGCCGGATAACTACATTATGGCTTCTGTCTATATTTCTGGGATGAGGTATTATGTATTTACATTATTCGAGCCACCTAAAGAAGGCCGGAGCGTATAACGGCCTTAACGTTGTAATAAATATGGCGACAAAGATGACAATAGTCCGAATAATGTAAATAGTGTACATTACGGCTGTTGGAAATTAAATAACGCCGAGATGCCTGGTCAGAATCAGTAACATTGCAGATTCTTCTTTAGAATCTCTAAAAGTATAGCAGGAGCGCCAGACCATATGTGTCAGTTATATTCAAAGCATGGATAAATGGTAGACTTATAAATATGTAAGATAGATTCTGGAGAGAAAGATTATCTTGCACGACATAGTGAGTCAATATTTCTTGCCTCAGACCTAGCAAGGCATTTTGCGTTTAACTGCCGTTATTGGATCTCCATCAACGGCACGCAACTCCGAATACGAAAGATCGGGGAACTTTCAGGCAGTGACGTGTCGGCGTATCTCTATATTACGCTTTTAAAGCAAACATTACATCGTGCCTTTTCATTGGTTGAGTAAACCTGATGCCCGGCATTCTTTATCCGAAAAGAAAAGGTAATAAAAAATCATTCTTGAAAGACGAGTCCTCAAAAAACTGATGCACCTTGTAATTTTATGTGTAATATTCTGGACTTGAACGATCATGGCTCTCCACAACTTCCGGCTTATTTGCTGCTAGATGTAAGTTTTAACCGTATTTATTCCCTCCTTTTGTGACTTAAAGAAAATAGTACTGATCTGTTACGTTATATCAGTGCCATATAAACCACCTACCAACTTGAGCAGAGGTACGGCTTAGTCAGTCAGGGTTAACTTCCATTAGAGTTGATTACTGTTTGTTGCTATTACCAAATTCTACACTTGCTCAGTAAGATTCAACTTCTATTACAGTCTAGTATTATTGTTTGCCATTACCAAACTCTACACTATATGGCAGCGAATGCTAGAAAATCGTCTCGGAGATGAAGAAGAGACTTGAAGCAACAGAAATACGGTTCTACAGAAAGATGATGAGAATACCATTTTAGTGAAAACGCAAACAAAAAGGAAACACACTTAATATCCGGAAGAGACAGTTGAGACCTAGGCTGCATAATGAGAAGAGAGGTTTTGAAAAGTTGATACAGGACAGTTTGAAGGGAAGAAGAATATATTATTCTCTCAAGTCTTATTACACAAATTATTACTGTGTCTGTGAAGAAAAGGTTTTAAAATCTTAATCCTAGCATTGAACAGGTTAAGATTGTAGTGATCGTCAAAACGTCCTCTTGTGTGTCGGGGGAATGGTTAGCGGGAAGATGCTGTTCCAATGAAACTTACTCCTCATCGATTGTATACAGATGGAGTATGAGTGGTTTGCTACTATTTAAGTGGTATGGCGTGTCCTTGCCATGAAGACTTGAATCTCTATCTATAAAAGGCAGGATGCTGTGTGTGTGTGTGTGTGTGTGTGTGTGTGTGTGTGTGTGTGTATTTTCGACGGATTTGCACCAAAATTTATATGCACATGCTCCAAGCTAGCGGGAAGGCCAAGACCGACTTTGCATTTCCCAACTCCCATCGATAGTGGAAATAATCGATTTTTTCATGCTTCTACGGCAGTTTTCATGTAGTTTGTGGCCATTTTCTAGTGGCCAGAGTGAGAGCCTATAGCTGGCTACCACGAATAGGCATGAAGATTCTATTGGCTAGCGTGCGAGCTAACAGCTGACTGACATGAATGTTAACTAGCATGCTAGCATTAAAAAACAAATCGATAGCTGCATTCGTCACAAGTGGGAAAAATTTAAATCTGCATGGCACTTTACTCCAATTGGTTCATTCGCTTGCTTAAACTCAACGTTTATTCTGATTGCGCGGAACTGGGTTAGTTGTGAAAAAGTATTTTTTCTTAACATTCTTTTTTCATTCGGTTTTTCCAGTTACGAGTCCTTTTTTTAAAGCTGATCGTTTTGTGTTCATTTTGTTTAGTTCTTTTTTCGTAACAGATTTAATGTTTAGTATCGAGCTTCGAAAAAATTCGCAGTGTGAGATAGTCAAGAAGTAAAGCATGTTGCAACATCAGCACGGCAAAGGGCACTCCTTTAAAGGCAAGGAAGGGCAAATATATTTTAAGTCAAATGATAGTGATTGCTGTATGAGTCGTACGATTTTTGAATCAAGCACGGGCAACGCCGAGCCATGCTGCTAATTATCTATAGACATGTATGTGTATGTGTGTATGCCTGTTTATCAGTCTATGGTAATAGTAATATTAGCCTTTTTTATGAAGAATCATGTGATATTCATTGACCGAGCATCCAGTATTGCTGAAGTTTGAAATTTATAAAAACATTCTCTTAAAAAAATACTTTTTAGGTATTGAACTCACACTCTTTGGGTCTTGCTACTGGATCTAGCCAACTGCTTTATCCACTGTGTCATGTGTCCTGTGAATGAATTTCTGGGTCTTATAAACGTAATGTCTCAGCAACGATTTTTACTAGTGCTCATATTGCAATTTTTGCTGTTATCAAACCATGTTTTTACCAGAGCTCAAATTGCAACTTTTTGTTGTTATTATCGCAGTGAGCGAAATAAAGGGTTCAGTTCGACAATCCAACCACCTGAAGAGGGCCGGAGCGTACAACGGCCGAAACGTTGTAATAAATATGGCGACAAAGATGTGGACAATAGTCCGAATAATGTAAATAATGTACATAATCCCTCATTTCAGAAATATAGACAGTTACATAAATTATTGCTCTGTTTGCGAAGAAAAGATTTTAAAATCTGTATAAATTGACATTTTGTAAAATGAACAAATTAGCCAGATTCAAATTATAGCGGACATATTAGAATACATTCGATTGGCAGTGTATTGGAACGCATTGTTGCCCTTTTGGGAGCTTCTTCTGGTACTCCTGAACTGTAAGTTTGTGAAACTTGTTAGTGCATTTGAGCAGTTCTAGGCTTATAGGGTTAATGTTATCTAAATGATTATATTAGGTTGGTGCAAAAATAATGACGTAATAATGTCGTTTTTTGACGTTAAAAAATACGTCAAAAAACGACATTATTACGTCATTATTTTTGCACCAATCTAATATCTTTCTAATATACAACTACACCCTTATACAAATTAATTGAAACATAACGAATAATTCCGTTATTATTTACTTTTTTTGCCGTATTTTTCCAATGAAACATGAACCATTGATCATGTTAGTACTTCGTAAGTTCAATCCATGAAGTCATTCTTTGTAGATTGACCACAGCTTCTCGAATGGATTTAAATTTCCGGGTCAGTCTAGTACTTTGATTTGTTCACTGGTAAGGCTTGTTCGTGCATCGTTACAATTTTCATACACTTCCATGGAGTAACTTCCATCGCAGACAATGGCCGTAAAACAACTAATCGACAGGCGAGACAATAGTGTCTGGGCGTGATAAAAATCTGATACAATCATGGATGACGCAATATTTTTCTTCTCACACCCCGAAAATAGATTCATATCATTGCACCCCACTGTAAATGACCTAAACTGAGGAAAAGTAGAAACCGATTGCACTCTGTCACTCCAGTGTGCCTAAAACTGACCGTATGTGAAAGAAAGGAAATTAAAACAGTCGTTTCAATTAATTTACACAAGTATGTAATATATATTAGTTTTTCGCTTTCATATTTGGATCCATCTTAAAACCTTTGGCAACATTCGTATATTTGTTGTGTCATGAAAAATAAAGGTTGACACACATATAGAAAATAAAAAGTAGTTTATTCCGGAGAATAATACGGTCTCCGGTTGAGAATACAGACTAATGTAATAAACAGTTAAACATTAACGCATCTCACTCAGTAAGAGAGTGTGTTGTTTAAATAGTCTTAGACCATTTCATCTTATGGCGGTGTTCAGCTACTCCACAACAAGGGGAAAGACATTCTCTACACAGTGGTCTGAAAGTAGTGTCCCCCTAACACCATCTTCCAAATTGTAGGAGGCTGTGTTAGCCATCTGAAATAGAAAATTATATTATGCAGAGGTGACAATATTTTTGGACCAGACTGTATTTTGCAGCCGCTTTCTTAGAAATGTAATATTGCACACCTCTCAGTAATATTCATTTCGTGTAATTACTTCTGGCTGTCCAACTACTCGGATGTACGTTGTGGTTTAATGGATATCAGCTTAGACGTGCAGTCGAGTCAGTTACATTCATTAACACACAAATACCTTTGGAAATGGTATGAACACATTTCTTCTCCTCCAGCTATGGGTTGCGTTGTGTCGAAATAGAAAAGGTTGACACACATATAGAAAATAAAAAGTAGTTTATTCCGGAGAATAATATGGTACACGGTTGAGAAGACAGATTAATGTAATAAACAGTTAATCGTTAACCCCTTCGGTATTTATCCGAGACCTCCCCCAAAACGGGGCACTAAGCCGATTTTTAACATGGGGTATTCTGAGTGCGTACGCTCGGGCAAAGATTCCCCGTAGACCCCGCATAGACAGTGTCGGGCAGCTGTCTACCTTTCCAGGCGAAACTCTGACCGTAGGCATAGCTTCGTCTGGGCTCCTATCTGCCAGTGGGCAAAATTGGGTCGAAGGGGGACTAATCTTCATTTACTTATCGCTAACTTAGCTAGCCTCAATTACTAACCCAATCATCCGTACCGTCCTGGGTATGACGTTAAACTACATCCGCGTCCTGGGTATGATGATAAACTACATCCGCGTCCTGGGTACGGCGATAAACTGCATCCAACAGCAAGGTCACAGATAGTGTTTTCAGAAAAATAATGTTGCCGGATCTAAGTTTTTGAAACAATAATGTTGCCAGCTATACGTTTTTTTGTAAAGAAGTAATGTTGCCAGCTATACGTTTTTTGAAACAATAATGTTGCCGGCTATACATTTTTTTATTCCATACAAAATAGGCATTTAAAATTCATATAAACTGGATTTGGCATTAAATAACCCACAGTGGTTGATTTGCCATAAAACTCAAACAAACAAACAAACAAATCAGATAATGTTTTCGGAAAAATAATGTTGCCAGCTATACGTTTTTGAAACAATAATGTTGCCAGCTATACGTTTTTTGAAACAATAATGTTGCCAGCTATACGTTTTTTGAAACAATAATGTTGCCAGCTATACGTCTTTTGAAAAGGAATAATGTTGCCAGCTATACGTTTTTTATTCCATACAAAATAGGCATTTAAAATTCATATAAACTGGATTTGGCATTAAATAACCCACAGTGGTTGATATGCCATAAAACCCAAACAAACAAACAAACAAACCAATCATCCGTACATTGTTCCTTTCACTGAAATATTTCATCCACACAACACTGGCATACACAGATATAACAATGCCACATTTACTCTAAAAAATCATGCCCAATCCTACATGTTCATCATCCTGGGTAAGATGATAAACTACATCCAGCAGCAAGGCCTCGGATCGGGAAGTTTTGAGGAGCGTAGAACCACCTCTTAATGGCAGGTGTTTCCAGATACACCCTGACCCAAGGGGTAGCACCTGTTAGGGTCCCAACTATGGGCAAATAGTTAACTATTACCAGCAACAGTTTTTTGAAAAAAAAGTATTACCAGCAATACAATTTTGAAGGAAAAATATTACCAGAAACAGATTTTAGACAAAACAAAATATTACCAGCAATAAAAAATGTTGTCGGCATTAAATAACCCATTGAAGCTGATATGCCGTACAACTAAATAAACCAAACCAATCTAAACCAAAGAATACATATTCTATTCATACGAATCTATCCTAAAAATGTTGTCGGTATTAAATGACCCAGTGAGGTTGATATGTCATAAAACAAAATAAACCAAACCAATCTAAACCAAAGAATACATATTCTATTCATACGAATCTATCCTAAAAATGTTGTCGGCATTAAATGACCCAGTGAGGTTGATATGTCATAAAACAAAATAAACCAAACCAATCTAAACCAAAGAATACATATTCTATTCATACGAATCTATCCTAAAAAGGTTGTCAGCATTAAATAACCCTTTGAGGCTGATATGCCGTAAAACAAAATAAACCAAACCAAACTAAACCTACATGTTCAGTTTTTGTGGAGAGTTGGGTTGATAAAAATCTAAAAAATATATATTCCTAATGTTCATGATATAAAAACTAAATACACAACTAAACAAAACTAATGTAACAGACACCCCGAGAGTCTAATTATGGCAGAGATAACAGTTAACTAGACGAAAAAGTACTGCGCCATTAATATAAGGATTTCCATGTACCCTTTCTACAATCACTAGCTTTAGCACTCACGCATTCATGCACAATAACAATTACGGTATTTCATACTCAGAAGCGAAAGACATCCCACAGTTTAACAAGAGAACTGCAATTCCTATCACCTAAATTGGGGCAGGAATAAACCAAAGAAAAAAAATGGTAAGGAATAAAGGGGCCGATAACCATCTGTACCCTAGTTAAATTATATCCAGCAACTTAAACAAAAGGAAAAACAACTTGCACTAACCTAACACTAAATTGTAAATATTTAATCCAGGCGACCAATATCCTTGTTTCTATGTCACCTCCAGATGCCACTCTTAGATAACCCCTCTTAAGCGATCCAAATGTGGAACACTCAAGCAACCCGAATCCTGACAGAGATAACAGTTAACAGGAGGACAAAATAATCCGGTATTAATAAAAATGATTACCATGCACACCTGTTCTACAATCACTCGTGCTGACACTCACACATTTAGACACAATAACAATTACGAAATCTCACACTCGAATAATTTAACCCGAGAACTCAAATTCCTGTCACCTAAATGGGGAGGAGAAGAGCAATAAACCAAACAAAAAAGGAAAATTAGGGGCCGAAAAATAAAGGAGCCGATGACCATCCACATTTTAGCTAAGTTAAATCCAGCAACTTGAACAAAAGAAAAACGACTTACATTAACCTCACACTAAATGACAAAATGTTTAATCCGGGCGATCAACATCTTTCTTCCGATGTAACCTCTAGAGGCCACTTTAAGTTATCCCCTCTCAAGCGAACCAAATACGAAACACTCACCCACCTTTAGCCGAATTTTAATGAAGAGTGTCGTCTCCTTTCCGCTCTAATTTTGACTTTAAGCTGTTGCTTAAAGAGCAGGATTAATCGAGAAGAGGAAAACTTCTCATCTCCATAAAAATCATTCTGCAACGTCGTCCAAATCACGACTTGCATAATGCCAAGTAAACACAAGAACACGTAGCGTTCATTCCTCTTCACCTGCTACAAACGGAACTGGTTTCGAGGATAAAGAATTTTCCGCCCAAGATGCGAGCCATGTAATCTTCAATCAGTTCGCAGAACGGCCGTGCGACGCTACAGTGGAAGAAGATATGCCCCAAGGACTCAATCGCCCCACCGCAACTCACGCATTTTGGCGTAACTGCCAAGTCTGCTACACAGAGCTTATTGCCGACCCAGAGGGCATTCCACGACACCAGCCATGTGAGCGATACCTCGTCTTTACTGAGACACCGCCAGCCGGACACTAAAATCCATTTCGCCAAACCGAGCTCTTCCCTTAGAGTATCTCAAGCGCTTCCTTCCCTCACTAACACACGATATAATACCTTAGGGGACAACAGTCGGATGTCGGACAGGCCTCCCTTAACCTGTGTGAAGTCTTTCAGATTGAGTCGACACTAGCGATAAAAGGTGCTCTCGGCCCTAGAAGTACGGCGGGCCTCCTCCTAGCCGTCATGCACACTTCTCAAAGCCGGAAACGCATTCTTAGCGTCTTCTATCCAGAAGAGGCTGTTACCCTCATCTTGCTGACACGTTCGATCTAGGAACTCGAACCGCAACGTCTGTTGGCGAATCTCAACGTCGGGTATTCCTAGACCGCCCTCAGACGTGTGGAGGCAAAAAAGCGGCCGACGCACCTTAGGAAACTTGTCACCCCATAAAAGGTGAAACAAGATTCGAACCAATAAAATTAGCTCGGCATACGGGAGAGGACGTACTAAGAGCCGGTAAAGAAGGATGGGGCAGATGTGCGAGGCACAAACTTCTGTTCTCCTCTTTAAAGAAAGCCTCTTCCGAGACCAAAGACGAACTGCAACCTCAGCATTTTTTCGATCTTTCTCCAACTGAAGCTCAGGGCCAAACCAGATGCCGAGTTTCTTGAGATGGCCGTCCGTCCAAGTGAAGGGTCCGGGAAGAGAGACTATTCCATGCACCCAACCGATAGCCCACAGACTTCTCGAGGTTGATCTTGGTCCTTGTCACTTCCCCATACCAGCTAATTTCCTTGCCAACTTCATCAATCTCGATGTTGCTTTTCACGAAAGCGGTGACGTTATTGGCAAAGGCGTAATACCTGGCCGAGGTGTTCACACCATTGAGGGTAATTCCATGTAGGGCCGGATTTGCCTTTAACTTACGAAGGAAGGTCTCCAACGCAAGAATTTACAGCATCGGAGAAAGCGGGTAACCTTGACGAATGGATCTCTGCAACATGAAAGTTTTCGACCTTACGCTATTCACTTCCACCATCGCACCGGGGGATCAACACAAGAGATGGATCCAGGACCGAAAGTACGACCCGAAGCCGGCCAACTCGAGAACAGCCCCAAGAAATCGATCAACCCTATCAAATCGAAATTAATCAACGCGGCCCCACTCTCGACTTGTTCTACGATCAAGCTTGCCAGATGAAGGTTGTCCTGAAACGTCCGACCCTTCTCAGCGCAAGTCTGCTCGGGACTAATCAGACTAGGCACAACAACCTGCAAACGGTTGGCTAAGTCATTGGCTAAAATCATTAATTCTGTATTCAACATAGTTATGAGTCGGAAATTATTAATTCCATCACCTCCGCGTTTATTCTTGCGAAGCAACTTGATCATATCTCTGGTGAAGCGTTTTAGAATACTCCCGTTCTTCATCCATTGGCTAAAGACCAGTTCCAGCAGAGGGACAAACGCGTGCAACTGCCTCAACTACAGCTCATAGGGGAGTCCATCGATACCCGGAGTCTTGTCTCGGCCGACATGCCTCAACGCATCATAGATTTCCTCACCTGTTATCGGACCCTCGGACACAGCCGCTTCAATCGCCTCGAGGCGAGGAAAATCAGCCAAATAGGTGGCGAACTGAGTCGGGCTTAGACCGGGCTCCATGGAAAAAAAGATCCTGTAAATAAGATCGGAAAGCCTCACATATGCCATCGTTTGTAGTCACTGTCCATCCGGCAATATGTAGTCACGCCCATCCGGCAATATGACGCTAGCGATATATCGATCTGTGATACTCCGAACGTCTTCAGCTCGCAATTCAGCGGCCATATTTGTTGCTTTGGAAGACATCTTTTTAATTTGGCCCTAACTATCAGAGCTTGATCCTTCTTGATAAGTAATGACGCCAACTCTGTCCCAGCTACGGTTTTTTCCCCACTATCTCCTGATTTTATAGCCCTTTCCATTCTAGATTTTTGTGCCGTTTGCTCTGCTAATCAGTCTTGGTTGAATCGCTTACTATAATCTGCATCAAACGACCTCATGGCAGCCTTAAGGCGAACCCACTACTTATTCCCAACCCGAGACCCCGTCAATTCCCACATTAGAGTTAGTAAAAGCTGCTCCCGAAAATCCTTCTCACGGAACAATGATGTGTTGAATAGTAGCCAGTCATGCTAATCCTAAGTTTATCTTAGACTAACCCGGACAATCCTATGGTCCAAATAAACTATGGTATGATGACTTGGACAGGCTAAGAGCCATAAGTCAACTCCTCTAAGACTCGATCAATGTAGGCTGTACGCAACACCGAAGCCAACCTGCCTCTATTAGTGCAGATTCAAACTACCTCCCGAGAAAATTCAATCCTGAACTTACCGACAAGATCCAATCCAGTCTATCGATAAAGTGACGAAATGGTTTTACATCCGGGTTTTTTAGTATCTAATCTAGTTCCCGTAGGCTCTATACCGAGATCGAGGACCGCATTCGAGTCACCCACTAAAATTACCCGAAGAAATGTCATCAGAACCGGATCGATCGACCGAAGAAAGGCAGCTCGCTCTCTGGAGCCATTAGGCTCATAAATCCCAATGAGATGAAATGACTGATCGTTTATGGTAGCGTCCACGAGACAAAGCCTTCCCTCCAGATCCGCGAAGACAAGCGTGCATACTGCATTCAAAAACGGTTCACCAACCAAGAAACCCCCTAGAACGGCCATCATAATACGTTAAAAAGAGATCAAAGCTTTTCGTCAGTATATCATCATGGTCACCAAAATGGAAACGGGTCTCGTGTACAGTACATATATCCACTCCAGGCGCTGAAGGTCGCGATCCAAGACATTCAGAGTGGCTAAAACCAGTTACATCGTCAAATCTAATAGTTTTAGCTGTCTGCCTTAAACATTGTCGGTGTAAGAATACCGACGGCATCGCATATTGACCCCTGGTCATTTCATTCTTTATTTAAGAATGAAATTGACCAGGGGTAAATGATAACCCACGGAAAATTTTTTTAGCTTAAATCCCTTCTATAGGAAGGGCTGAACAAAAACTAGGATCCACTCTGAGGAGAATTACCTCAGCTTCTTTGCTTCCTCATTCTCTCAAATTGCCAATGGGGGCGTAACATCAAGACCCTTGACAACCTTTTTTACCATTCCCCATGCCTGCCAGGACTCGAACCAGTTCTATTAATGGTAAGGACCCGGTAAGCGTCCTGAAAATTCCGCGGGTCCTCTATGTCTTTTTCTCCAAACGTTTGCATGGACAGCATGTTTCAAGGCATGAATTATTTTAACATAACTTTTTGCTCTTTCTATTTGGATCGAGGTCACCCGGCAGACATTTTGTCCGGTATTGTACGGCAGTTTTGCCTTTTTCTCTTGATTCAGCAGATGGGCTTCGATACCTCTTTTGTGAGATTTGGATTGTTGGAGAATAAGTTTGGGCTGGAGTGGAAGTATGTGATGGGCAAGAAGTGGGAAGCATTGTAAGGGGTAACATATTCAATGGAGCTGGGGTCAGTGACTTAGTTGCTGCGGGAGAGACAGTGATGGGGAAGATGGAGCAGAGGCTGAGGTGTGTTGTCTATATTGATCTTGTTTCTTGCCAGGAAAAATGAGGGCACCTTTTTAAGGGGGTCAACTTTGTTGGGGTTAGGGTCAATGACCTAGTCATTGGAGGAGGGACTAAAATTTTCTCTGGAAAAGACGGTACAGAGGCTGAAGAACGCTGTACGCACACTCGTCCAGGTTGATTTTTTGCATTCAACAACCTCTCAAACTACTTTTTCGAATTTCTGGTATTCGGAGTCGTACTTCGATTTTTCGGCATAGCTCGTCGGAGTTTCACCTTTGGGAATGGGACTGTTTGCACTTGGGGGCTTCAGGAGACTGAGATTTCGCAGCTTGGGGCTTCCCTCTTCCTCTACCCACGACCTGCCATGACTGATTATCTTTCCCCTTCTTTTTGGCAGGTAATGTGGGCTCTGGAAGAGACTCAAACGAGTCTTTTTGAACACTGCTGCTGGCCACAGGCAGGCCTATTACAGGCGCCGAGGAACAGGAACAGCACGAGTGGGATCGGTCTTAAGCGGGACTCTAGACGCCTTATTCTCTCGTCAGGGAGGGGCAAGATGACCAATCAGAACATCCTTCCAAATAACATGTTTCCTCCCCGTCATAATAACCGGGTAATTTTTTCCCGTCTATCTCCAAGCTGTTGGGAATTAAGTCAAAGGCTTCTCATTATCATTAATGAAAACCCCCGTTTACCCGTTTCAAATTCTCGAGTAACACTCACTAACAGACCATACTGCAATAGATATGCCCCCGACAATATAGTCATGGATCTCATATACAACCACATTGGTCCTTCCCCGTCCTCGGTATTCTGTGCGCATGTTATTGTCTTTTGTGATCAAATCACGAGACGTTATCTACGCACAGTCCTCTGGCGTGGGCAACAGCATGTCCCACATTAAACAACCTAGACTTTTAATTATTGTTGACGTTTAATCCCCTAGGTATTCAGTGCTTTGCAACACTGTGCCTTTTGTGCAACGATAAATTTTACGCGTGAGCTTCTCGAGCACAGAGACTGACACTGTTTTTTTTTCTTTTGTTTTTTCTTTTGTTTTGTTTTTTGCAGTGCACTCTTGTGCATCGAGATCTACCAAAAGCCCACCATCGGTAACCAGATAGACGTTCTGTTTGGCTATCTCCGCTAAATTGACTAGGCATTTCGGTGGGGGGAAGACTCCAGCAGAGGATGATTCTACCCCCGCTACTTCGCTGACTTCGACCGCCGCTATGTTAGTACTCTTTTCTTTTTTAAGTTCTTTTTTAGGCTTTTCTATAACTTGGCATGGATAACTTATCCCTTCCCTTATAGTGACTACCTTTACAGGATTTTTTCTTTTATTTTGTTGGGGAGTGACGAGAACAGCTTCCTTTTCTGGTAGATCTGCTATAGTGGCAGATCCAATTAAATTTTTGTTGGTACGACTATGGTCGGCCATAGTGTGATGTTTTTCTTCCACTCCCACCCCAAAAAATTTTCTTTGTTTTTCCTCAGGCCACAAAGTTCAAAGGAGAAAACACAAACGAAAATAAAATGCAGAACAAAATACAAAATTTTTAAAAATCAAACAGTTAGAAAAAAATGTCCGACGTAAAAAAATAACTACGAAAATAAAAACAAACTATAATGTAAAAATAAAAATTAAAACAAATTCGGCAGCATCTCAAGTGACAAAATTAACAAAACTGAAAACGAAAAAAATAATCAACAAAAAGGGCACAAAATTTGACAAAAAAATATTAAAAAAAAAAACTTAACAGGAAAATTTCAAAAAAGGGCCTCGTAAGGTCAAACACATGTATGGCAATAGAAAAACTACAGAAACCGGCGTCAGCAGTCCCCCGTAATTATATTTACCTGAGGCTTCCCCACAAGGCGGGATGTAATACAAGGCCGTGTTTTTACGTGGGGTATTCCGAGCATGTAGGCTCGGGCAGACATTGCCTGTAGACCCCATATACACAAAGTCGGGTAGCTGTCTATCTCCCCAGACGAGACTCGGCTATTTGTCAAAGCCTCGTCGAGGTTTCTCTCTCCCCGAAGGCAGAGAGTCGACAAACTTATATGTATTAAAAGGCTTTTTTGGGGGGGGAGTTAAGGAGAGAAAGAATGTATAATCTCTTATCCTGAGTAACATAAAGGGAGCAAATGAAAAAAAAAGCTTATCTCTTATTTCAGTGTGAAATTTGAAAGAAATTTATATTTATTAAATGACATCAAAAATAATATTAGGTTGGTGCAAAAATAATATCGTTTATTACAAAATAATCATAATAAAAATTTCCTTTTTGCACCTAACACTTAGGCAAGATAACAAATTCTAATTAAAATACGGTTTTTTAACGTAATATGGCTTTAAGCCTTTAAGAGGTATGTGAGGCCATCCATTAAGTAAGTTCTTACATAAAAACGACAAACATTTACTTATATACGACCCAAATAAATGCTTATAGACTAAAATCTAAACTATTAATAATTACCTATCATATTTTATTTAGTGCTTTTATGCAACTGATCTAATGGACTTTATTTAGTGCAACAGATTTAATAGACTTTATTTTGGGCATTTTGGGCAACTCATTTAACTGGCTCAATTTGGTTCAGTAGGTAAGAATGTTGGTGCAAAACATTTAAAAAGAAAGGAAATTCTGATGTCACTTCTCATAAATCCTGAAGCCTGTGTCTTCTGGCGTTATTGGTTGATTCGTAGATTAATAAATACTTATAAACGACCAATTTTCTACATACAACGATACCCTACCTTCATCAGCCGCCAACCAGGAGGGTAACATATTTTCAGTGGCTAAGGCGGTACTACCACCCTTGGCGCCAACAGCAGCTTTTACCACTGGACAGTGTATTGTTTTTCGGTGTAGACGTGTCAGACTGCAATTTTTATGCAACTGCAAGTCAGTTTTTCCAAAGTTGTGTTCAATAAAAGTTTTTGCTTTGACAATTTAAGTAACTTCGAACCAAGTAATTAGCTATAAAGTAAAATCTAAACATTTAGTATTTCCTTTTTTTTAAGCAAATCACCCCCAAGCAAGGCGGGAATGCCACTGGCACGCAAGGGATTACAGAGAGTGAGAGTAAGACTAAAGAGGAGTTTTTTGGGAAAAGGATAAAGAGAAGAACAGAGATCAAGGTCAAGTCATCAGAAGATGTCGATTGACATAACATTTCAATTTCAAATTTGAAGATTATAGCTATCAGGGAAGCAAGTTATAGGAAGGGAGTTCTATGAGGTGAAGTACGAGATAAGAAGCTGTTGGAGTAGAAGAGACGGCTACATTTAATCATTTCACCAGTGAAAAGGTGAGACCAAGATGCCAACCAAGCAGTACGTTTAAATTCATGCAGTTTGGTAACCAGTGAAAGTAGCTCGTCGTAGAAAAGACAGAGGGAAGCCACAGCACGTCTGTGAGAAAGTGACTGTAGATGGGATGCTAGATCAAGACCAATCACGTTGCATATTCGTCTCTGGATGTTGAAGACCTCGAGATGAACAGCGGGAGCACCAGACGATATAAAGTAGCAGTATTCCATATAAGGACGAGTTGTTCATTTGTAGATTTGAAAAAAGGACTCGGGAGGGAGAAAACTTCTGGCGCGACACAGAGAACCAACTTTCCTTGCGGTAAATGAAGCTATTGACTCAATATAGTTGTCCCACTTCGGCCATCCTGATGTGAGTCAGAGAGGGTTCTCTATGGTGGGTAAATGAGAGCAGTTTCGTTTTAGAGGCATTAAATCAAATAAATGGTATTCCCAAGCGGTCACCTATCTAGGTACTAATCAGGCACGATATTGCTTAGCTTCGGCAAACGTACGGGAACCGGTTAGCCAACATGATATGGCCGTCAGTCTCCGCTTCTTTAGTATCAGAAGAAATGTTCAAAAGATGTTTCATATACAACAGTAAAATCTGATATTTTTAAAGAATATACCCAAGAAGAATGTCATTATTTAAAAAATAAATTGATCAAAAGAACATTTTTTTTTATTATAGTTAAAAAAAAAAGCAATATCTGTTTCATTTCAGATACCGCTAGAAGACATAGGCGTCAGGATTTATGAGAAGTGACATTAGAATTTCCTTTCTCTTTAAATGTTTTTCACCCACATACATTCTTATCTACTGAATCCAAAAGAATTCCTTTTCCTAAAATAAAATTAGCATTAAGAATTGAGCTTTAAAATGGTGGGCATTTGCCAGATGTAATTCTACGTGGTTAAAATACAGTCACTAAATCGGATCGTTTTAGTTTCTTACGTTCTTTACACGTCGGCGATTGTTCTCGACTTTCGGCCGTTGCATCCTGCGACCATCATCAGGTTCGGCCCCTCTACACTCATATCGTCAGGCAGGTTTGTTAAAGCTCTCTGAGGTATCCACTCAAAATTATTCAATGGTATAGCAGTCTAGTGGATTGGTTCGTGAATTTCATGACAGTTGTGAGTTCAATACCTGGATCGGGTAGTATAGACTCAGCGGAAACAGGACGAGCAATAGAAAATAAGAACAAGACGTAGGCAGCGGAACAGAAAAATCTATCACCGGAGGTTGAATAAAGGGTTCAATTCGAAATTAAGCGAAGGTTATCCGGCTCGAAAAGCACCTAATGAAGGCCGAGGAGCACAATGGCGGAAATATCCCACATGTAATTAAATCTAAAAAATGATAACTCTCATTACAGAAATTCAAACAGAGAAAAATACACACAATAAAACAAATAGTAATTCTATGCGTTTATTTATTATTTAAAGTTCATTTGTTTTCGACAAAAACTACTGACTTTTTTTACTCTTATTTTGTAGTTGATTTATGAAAGTTAATGACAACACGGACATTTAAAATATGAAAGAAAGAAAAAATGAAAAATTGCGTTTTATACGAGAAGTCTAGAAGTGAAATTATACGGGCAAAAATCATTCTATAGTGTGATCTGAAAGTCTTGTCCACT
The DNA here is from genome assembly GCA_963932145.1 of Acanthosepion lycidas. Taxonomy (NCBI): domain Eukaryota; kingdom Metazoa; phylum Mollusca; class Cephalopoda; order Sepiida; family Sepiidae; genus Acanthosepion; species Acanthosepion lycidas. The sequence continues at coordinate 20,560,606 of OZ010593.1, forward strand.
CCTACCAAAAAGTAATGAGAAAAATAGAACAAGTAATACAGTAATACAAAACACATGTATTGGATTCAGTTTATTCACTTTCATTGACGCTATCACACATCGAGAGGGCCTCTATTCCAAACAGTAGAAAAATTAATAAGAGATCCACTTTGTTATGTAAATTCATTGTACAAGGCGGTCCGAAAGTCTCGTCACCCCATAAACAAAAAGGAATGAGAACAATAAAAGAACAAGTAATACAAAGCACATGTATTGGATTCAGTTTATTCACTTTCATTGACGCTATCACACATCGAGAAGGCCTCTATTCCAAACAGTAGAAAAATTAATAAGGGATCCACTTTGTTATGTAAATTCATTGTACAAAGCGGTCCGAAAGTCTCGTCACCCAATAACAAAAAGGAATGAGAACAATAAAAGAACAAGTAATACAAAGCACATGTATTGGATTCAGTTTATTCACTTTCATTGACGCTGTCACACATCGAGAAGGCCTCTATTCCAAACAGTAGAAAAATTAATAAGGGATCCACTTTGTTATGTAAATTCATTGTACAAGGCGGTCCGAAAGTCTCGTCACCCAATAACAAAAAGGAATGAGAACAATAAAAGAACAAGTAATACAAAGCACATGTATTGGATTCAGTTTATTCACTTTCATTGACGCTATCACACATCGAGAAGGCCTCTATTCCAAACAGTAGAGAAATTAATAAGGGATCCACTTTGTTATGTAAATTCATTGTACAAGGCGGTCCGAATGTCTCGTCACCCCATAACAAAAAGGAATGAGAACAATAAAAGAACAAGTAATACAAAGCACATGTATTGGATTCAGTTTATTCACTTTCATTGACGTTATCACACATCGGGAAGGCCTCTATTCCAAACAGTAGAAAAATTAATAAGGGATCCACTTTGTTATGTAAATTCATTGTACAAGGCGGTCCGAAAGTCTCGTCACCCAATAACAAAAAGGAATGAGAACAATAAAAGAACAAGTAATACAAAGCACATGTATTGGATTCAGTTTATTCACTTTCATTGACGCTGTCACACATCGAGAAGGCCTCTATTCCATACAGTAGAAAAATTAATAAGAGATCCACTTTGTTATGTAAATTCATTGTACAAGGCGGTCCGAAAGTCTCGTCACCCAATAACAAAAAGGAATGAGAACAATAAAAGAACAAGTAATACAAAGCACATGTATTGGATTCAGTTTATTCACTTTCATTGACGCTATCACACATCGAGAAGGCCTCTATTCCAAACAGTAGAGAAATTAATAAGGGATCCACTTTGTTATGTAAATTCATTGTACAAGGCGGTCCGAATGTCTCGTCACCCCATAACAAAAAGGAATGAGAACAATAAAAGAACAAGTAATACAAAGCACATGTATTGGATTCAGTTTATTCACTTTCATTGACGTTATCACACATCGGGAAGGCCTCTATTCCAAACAGTAGAAAAATTAATAAGGGATCCACTTTGTTATGTAAATTCATTGTACAAGGCGGTCCGAAAGTCTCGTCACCCAATAACAAAAAGGAATGAGAACAATAAAAGAACAAGTAATACAAAGCACATGTATTGGATTCAGTTTATTCACTTTCATTGACGCTGTCACACATCGAGAAGGCCTCTATTCCAAACAGTAGAAAAATTAATAAGGGATCCACTTTGTTATGTAAATTCATTGTACAAGGCGGTCCGAAAGTCTCGTCACCCAATAACAAAAAGGAATGAGAACAATAAAAGAACAAGTAATACAAAGCACATGTATTGGATTCAGTTTATTCACTTTCATTGACGCTATCACACATCGAGAAGTCCTCTATTCCAAACAGTAGAAAAATTAATAAGCGATCCACTTTGTTATGTAAATTCATTGTACAAGGCGGTCCGAATGTCTCGTCACCCGGTAACAAAAAGGAATGAGAACAATAAAAGAACAAGTAATACAAAGCACATGTATTGGATTCAGTTTATTCACTTTCATTGACGCTATCACACATCGAGAAGGCCTCTATTCCAAACAGTAGAAAAATTAATAAGGGATCCACTTTGTTATGTAAATTCATTGTACAAGGCGGTCCGAAAGTCTCGTCACCCGGTAACAAAAAGGAATGAGAACAATAAAAGAACAAGTAATACAAAGCACATGTATTGGATTCAGTTTATTCACTTTCATTGACGCTATCACACATCGAGAAGGCCTCTATTCCAAACAGTAGAGAAATTAATAAGGGATCCACTTTGTTATGTAAATTCATTGTACAAGGCGGTCCGAATGTCTCGTCACCCCATAACAAAAAGGAATGAGAACAATAAAAGAACAAGTAATACAAAGCACATGTATTGGATTCAGTTTATTCACTTTCATTGACGTTATCACACATCGGGAAGGCCTCTATTCCAAACAGTAGAAAAATTAATAAGGGATCCACTTTGTTATGTAAATTCATTGTACAAGGCGGTCCGAAAGTCTCGTCACCCAATAACAAAAAGGAATGAGAACAATAAAAGAACAAGTAATACAAAGCACATGTATTGGATTCAGTTTATTCACTTTCATTGACGCTGTCACACATCGAGAAGGCCTCTATTCCAAACAGTAGAAAAATTAATAAGGGATCCACTTTGTTATGTAAATTCATTGTACAAGGCGGTCCGAAAGTCTCGTCACCCAATAACAAAAAGGAATGAGAACAATAAAAGAACAAGTAATACAAAGCACATGTATTGGATTCAGTTTATTCACTTTCATTGACGCTATCACACATCGAGAAGGCCTCTATTCCAAACAGTAGAGAAATTAATAAGGGATCCACTTTGTTATGTAAATTCATTGTACAAGGCGGTCCGAATGTCTCGTCACCCAATAACAAAAAGGAATGAGAACAATAAAAGAACAAGTAATACAAAGCACATGTATTGGATTCAGTTTATTCACTTTCATTGACGTTATCACACATCGGGAAGGCCTCTATTCCAAACAGTAGAAAAATTAATAAGGGATCCACTTTGTTATGTAAATTCATTGTACAAGGCGGTCCGAAAGTCTCGTCACCCAATAACAAAAAGGAATGAGAACAATAAAAGAACAAGTAATACAAAGCACATGTATTGGATTCAGTTTATTCACTTTCATTGACGCTGTCACACATCGAGAAGGCCTCTATTCCATACAGTAGAAAAATTAATAAGAGATCCACTTTGTTATGTAAATTCATTGTACAAGGCGGTCCGAAAGTCTCGTCACCCAATAACAAAAAGGAATGAGAACAATAAAAGAACAAGTAATACAAAGCACATGTATTGGATTCAGTTTATTCACTTTCATTGACGCTATCACACATCGAGAAGGCCTCTATTCCAAACAGTAGAGAAATTAATAAGGGATCCACTTTGTTATGTAAATTCATTGTACAAGGCGGTCCGAATGTCTCGTCACCCCATAACAAAAAGGAATGAGAACAATAAAAGAACAAGTAATACAAAGCACATGTATTGGATTCAGTTTATTCACTTTCATTGACGCTGTCACACATCGAGAAGGCCTCTATTCCAAACAGTAGAAAAATTAATAAGGGATCCACTTTGTTATGTAAATTCATTGTACAAGGCGGTCCGAAAGTCTCGTCACCCAATAACAAAAAGGAATGAGAACAATAAAAGAACAAGTAATACAAAGCACATGTATTGGATTCAGTTTATTCACTTTCATTGACGCTATCACACATCGAGAAGGCCTCTATTCCAAACAGTAGAGAAATTAATAAGGGATCCACTTTGTTATGTAAATTCATTGTACAAGGCGGTCCGAATGTCTCGTCACCCCATAACAAAAAGGAATGAGAACAATAAAAGAACAAGTAATACAAAGCACATGTATTGGATTCAGTTTATTCACTTTCATTGACGCTGTCACACATCGAGAAGGCCTCTATTCCAAACAGTAGAAAAATTAATAAGGGATCCACTTTGTTATGTAAATTCATTGTACAAGGCGGTCCGAAAGTCTCGTCACCCAATAACAAAAAGGAATGAGAACAATAAAAGAACAAGTAATACAAAGCACATGTATTGGATTCAGTTTATTCACTTTCATTGACGCTGTCACACATCGAGAAGGCCTCTATTCCAAACAGTAGAAAAATTAATAAGGGATCCACTTTGTTATGTAAATTCATTGTACAAGGCGGTCCGAAAGTCTCGTCACCCAATAACAAAAAGGAATGAGAACAATAAAAGAACAAGTAATACAAAGCACATGTATTGGATTCAGTTTATTCACTTTCATTGACGCTATCACACATCGAGAAGGCCTCTATTCCAAACAGTAGAGAAATTAATAAGGGATCCACTTTGTTATGTAAATTCATTGTACAAGGCGGTCCGAATGTCTCGTCACCCCATAACAAAAAGGAATGAGAACAATAAAAGAACAAGTAATACAAAGCACATGTATTGGATTCAGTTTATTCACTTTCATTGACGCTGTCACACATCGAGAAGGCCTCTATTCCAAACAGTAGAAAAATTAATAAGGGATCCACTTTGTTATGTAAATTCATTGTACAAGGCGGTCCGAAAGTCTCGTCACCCAATAACAAAAAGGAATGAGAACAATAAAAGAACAAGTAATACAAAGCACATGTATTGGATTCAGTTTATTCACTTTCATTGACGCTGTCACACATCGAGAAGGCCTCTATTCCAAACAGTAGAAAAATTAATAAGGGATCCACTTTGTTATGTAAATTCATTGTACAAGGCGGTCCGAAAGTCTCGTCACCCAATAACAAAAAGGAATGAGAACAATAAAAGAACAAGTAATACAAAGCACATGTATTGGATTCAGTTTATTCACTTTCATTGACGCTATCACACATCGAGAAGGCCTCTATTCCAAACAGTAGAGAAATTAATAAGGGATCCACTTTGTTATGTAAATTCATTGTACAAGGCGGTCCGAAAGTCTCGTCACCCAATAACAAAAAGGAATGAGAACAATAAAAGAACAAGTAATACAAAGCACATGTATTGGATTCAGTTTATTCACTTTCATTGACGCTATCACACATCGAGAAGGCCTCTATTCCAAACAGTAGAGAAATTAATAAGGGATCCACTTTGTTATGTAAATTCATTGTACAAGGCGGTCCGAATGTCTCGTCACCCCATAACAAAAAGGAATGAGAACAATAAAAGAACAAGTAATACAAAGCACATGTATTGGATTCAGTTTATTCACTTTCATTGACGCTGTCACACATCGAGAAGGCCTCTATTCCAAACAGTAGAAAAATTAATAAGGGATCCACTTTGTTATGTAAATTCATTGTACAAGGCGGTCCGAAAGTCTCGTCACCCAATAACAAAAAGGAATGAGAACAATAAAAGAACAAGTAATACAAAGCACATGTATTGGATTCAGTTTATTCACTTTCATTGACGCTATCACACATCGAGAAGGCCTCTATTCCAAACAGTAGAGAAATTAATAAGGGATCCACTTTGTTATGTAAATTCATTGTACAAGGCGGTCCGAATGTCTCGTCACCCCATAACAAAAAGGAATGAGAACAATAAAAGAACAAGTAATACAAAGCACATGTATTGGATTCAGTTTATTCACTTTCATTGACGCTGTCACACATCGAGAAGGCCTCTATTCCAAACAGTAGAAAAATTAATAAGGGATCCACTTTGTTATGTAAATTCATTGTACAAGGCGGTCCGAAAGTCTCGTCACCCAATAACAAAAAGGAATGAGAACAATAAAAGAACAAGTAATACAAAGCACATGTATTGGATTCAGTTTATTCACTTTCATTGACGCTGTCACACATCGAGAAGGCCTCTATTCCAAACAGTAGAAAAATTAATAAGGGATCCACTTTGTTATGTAAATTCATTGTACAAGGCGGTCCGAAAGTCTCGTCACCCAATAACAAAAAGGAATGAGAACAATAAAAGAACAAGTAATACAAAGCACATGTATTGGATTCAGTTTATTCACTTTCATTGACGCTATCACACATCGAGAAGGCCTCTATTCCAAACAGTAGAGAAATTAATAAGGGATCCACTTTGTTATGTAAATTCATTGTACAAGGCGGTCCGAATGTCTCGTCACCCCATAACAAAAAGGAATGAGAACAATAAAAGAACAAGTAATACAAAGCACATGTATTGGATTCAGTTTATTCACTTTCATTGACGTTATCACACATCGGGAAGGCCTCTATTCCAAACAGTAGAAAAATTAATAAGGGATCCACTTTGTTATGTAAATTCATTGTACAAGGCGGTCCGAAAGTCTCGTCACCCAATAACAAAAAGGAATGAGAACAATAAAAGAACAAGTAATACAAAGCACATGTATTGGATTCAGTTTATTCACTTTCATTGACGCCGTCACACATCGAGAAGGCCTCTATTCCAAACAGTAGAAAAATTAATAAGGGATCCACTTTGTTATGTAAATTCATTGTACAAGGCGGCCCGAAAGTCTTGTCACCCAATAACAAAAAGGAATGAGAACAATAAAAGAACAAGTAATACAAAGCACATGTATTGGATTCAGTTTATTCACTTTCATTGACGCTATCACACATCGGGAAGGCCTCTATTCCAAACAGTAGAAAAATTAATAAGGGATCCACTTTGTTATGTAAATTCATTGTACAAGGCGGCCCGAAAGTCTTGTCACCCAATAACAAAAAGGAATGAGAACAATAAAAGAACAAGTAATACAAAGCACATGTATTGGATTCAGTTTATTCACTTTCATTGACGCTATCACACATCGAGAAGGCCTCTATTCCAAACAGTAGAAAAATTAATAAGGGATCCACTTTGTTATGTAAATTCATTGTACAAGGCGGTCCGAAAGTCTCGTCACCCGGTAACAAAAAGGAATGAGAACAATAAAAGAACAAGTAATACAAAGCACATGTATTGGATTCAGTTTATTCACTTTCATTGACGCTATCACACATCGAGAAGGCCTCTATTCCAAACAGTAGAAAAATTAATAAGGGATCCACTTTGTTATGTAAATTCATTGTACAAGGCGGTCCGAATGTCTCGTCACCCCATAACAAAAAGGAATGAGAACAATAAAAGAACAAGTAATACAAAGCACATGTATTGGATTCAGTTTATTCACTTTCATTGACGCTGTCACACATCGAGAAGGCCTCTATTCCAAACAGTAGAAAAATTAATAAGGGATCCACTTTGTTATGTAAATTCATTGTACAAGGCGGTCCGAAAGTCTCGTCACCCCATAACAAAAAGGAATGAGAACAATAAAAGAACAAGTAATACAAAGCACATGTATTGGATTCAGTTTATTCGCTTTCATTGACGCTATCACACATCGAGAAGGCCTCTATTCCAAACAGTAGAAAAATTAATAAGGGATCCACTTTGTTATGTAAATTCATTGTACAAGGCGGTCCGAAAGTCTCGTCACCCCATAACAAAAAGGAATGAGAACAATAAAAGAACAAGTAATACAAAGCACATGTATTGGATTCAGTTTATTCACTTTCATTGACGCTGTCACACATCGAGAAGGCCTCTATTCCAAACAGTAGAAAAATTAATAAGGGATCCACTTTGTTATGTAAATTCATTGTACAAGGCGGTCCGAATGTCTCGTCACCCCATAACAAAAAGGAATGAGAACAATAAAAGAACAAGTAATACAAAGCACATGTATTGGATTCAGTTTATTCACTTTCATTGACGCTATCACACATCGAGAAGGCCTCTATTCCAAACAGTAGAAAAATTAATAAGGGATCCACTTTGTTATGTAAATTCATTGTACAAGGCGGTCCGAATGTCTCGTCACCCCATAACAAAAAGGAATGAGAACAATAAAAGAACAAGTAATACAAAGCACATGTATTGGATTCAGTTTATTCACTTTCATTGACGCTGTCACACATCGAGAAGGCCTCTATTCCAAACAGTAGAAAAATTAATAAGGGATCCACTTTGTTATGTAAATTCATTGTACAAGGCGGTCCGAAAGTCTCGTCACCCAATAACAAAAAGGAATGAGAACAATAAAAGAACAAGTAATACAAAGCACATGTATTGGATTCAGTTTATTCACTTTCATTGACGCTATCACACATCGAGAAGGCCTCTATTCCAAACAGTAGAGAAATTAATAAGGGATCCACTTTGTTATGTAAATTCATTGTACAAGGCGGTCCGAAAGTCTCGTCACCCAATAACAAAAAGGAATGAGAACAATAAAAGAACAAGTAATACAAAGCACATGTATTGGATTCAGTTTATTCACTTTCATTGACGCTATCACACATCGAGAAGGCCTCTATTCCAAACAGTAGAGAAATTAATAAGGGATCCACTTTGTTATGTAAATTCATTGTACAAGGCGGTCCGAATGTCTCGTCACCCCATAACAAAAAGGAATGAGAACAATAAAAGAACAAGTAATACAAAGCACATGTATTGGATTCAGTTTATTCACTTTCATTGACGCTGTCACACATCGAGAAGGCCTCTATTCCAAACAGTAGAAAAATTAATAAGGGATCCACTTTGTTATGTAAATTCATTGTACAAGGCGGTCCGAAAGTCTCGTCACCCAATAACAAAAAGGAATGAGAACAATAAAAGAACAAGTAATACAAAGCACATGTATTGGATTCAGTTTATTCACTTTCATTGACGCTATCACACATCGAGAAGGCCTCTATTCCAAACAGTAGAGAAATTAATAAGGGATCCACTTTGTTATGTAAATTCATTGTACAAGGCGGTCCGAATGTCTCGTCACCCCATAACAAAAAGGAATGAGAACAATAAAAGAACAAGTAATACAAAGCACATGTATTGGATTCAGTTTATTCACTTTCATTGACGCTGTCACACATCGAGAAGGCCTCTATTCCAAACAGTAGAAAAATTAATAAGGGATCCACTTTGTTATGTAAATTCATTGTACAAGGCGGTCCGAAAGTCTCGTCACCCAATAACAAAAAGGAATGAGAACAATAAAAGAACAAGTAATACAAAGCACATGTATTGGATTCAGTTTATTCACTTTCATTGACGCTGTCACACATCGAGAAGGCCTCTATTCCAAACAGTAGAAAAATTAATAAGGGATCCACTTTGTTATGTAAATTCATTGTACAAGGCGGTCCGAAAGTCTCGTCACCCAATAACAAAAAGGAATGAGAACAATAAAAGAACAAGTAATACAAAGCACATGTATTGGATTCAGTTTATTCACTTTCATTGACGCTATCACACATCGAGAAGGCCTCTATTCCAAACAGTAGAGAAATTAATAAGGGATCCACTTTGTTATGTAAATTCATTGTACAAGGCGGTCCGAATGTCTCGTCACCCCATAACAAAAAGGAATGAGAACAATAAAAGAACAAGTAATACAAAGCACATGTATTGGATTCAGTTTATTCACTTTCATTGACGTTATCACACATCGGGAAGGCCTCTATTCCAAACAGTAGAAAAATTAATAAGGGATCCACTTTGTTATGTAAATTCATTGTACAAGGCGGTCCGAAAGTCTCGTCACCCAATAACAAAAAGGAATGAGAACAATAAAAGAACAAGTAATACAAAGCACATGTATTGGATTCAGTTTATTCACTTTCATTGACGCCGTCACACATCGAGAAGGCCTCTATTCCAAACAGTAGAAAAATTAATAAGGGATCCACTTTGTTATGTAAATTCATTGTACAAGGCGGCCCGAAAGTCTTGTCACCCAATAACAAAAAGGAATGAGAACAATAAAAGAACAAGTAATACAAAGCACATGTATTGGATTCAGTTTATTCACTTTCATTGACGCTATCACACATCGGGAAGGCCTCTATTCCAAACAGTAGAAAAATTAATAAGGGATCCACTTTGTTATGTAAATTCATTGTACAAGGCGGCCCGAAAGTCTTGTCACCCAATAACAAAAAGGAATGAGAACAATAAAAGAACAAGTAATACAAAGCACATGTATTGGATTCAGTTTATTCACTTTCATTGACGCTATCACACATCGAGAAGGCCTCTATTCCAAACAGTAGAAAAATTAATAAGGGATCCACTTTGTTATGTAAATTCATTGTACAAGGCGGTCCGAAAGTCTCGTCACCCGGTAACAAAAAGGAATGAGAACAATAAAAGAACAAGTAATACAAAGCACATGTATTGGATTCAGTTTATTCACTTTCATTGACGCTATCACACATCGAGAAGGCCTCTATTCCAAACAGTAGAAAAATTAATAAGGGATCCACTTTGTTATGTAAATTCATTGTACAAGGCGGTCCGAATGTCTCGTCACCCCATAACAAAAAGGAATGAGAACAATAAAAGAACAAGTAATACAAAGCACATGTATTGGATTCAGTTTATTCACTTTCATTGACGCTGTCACACATCGAGAAGGCCTCTATTCCAAACAGTAGAAAAATTAATAAGGGATCCACTTTGTTATGTAAATTCATTGTACAAGGCGGTCCGAAAGTCTCGTCACCCCATAACAAAAAGGAATGAGAACAATAAAAGAACAAGTAATACAAAGCACATGTATTGGATTCAGTTTATTCGCTTTCATTGACGCTATCACACATCGAGAAGGCCTCTATTCCAAACAGTAGAAAAATTAATAAGGGATCCACTTTGTTATGTAAATTCATTGTACAAGGCGGTCCGAAAGTCTCGTCACCCCATAACAAAAAGGAATGAGAACAATAAAAGAACAAGTAATACAAAGCACATGTATTGGATTCAGTTTATTCACTTTCATTGACGCTGTCACACATCGAGAAGGCCTCTATTCCAAACAGTAGAAAAATTAATAAGGGATCCACTTTGTTATGTAAATTCATTGTACAAGGCGGTCCGAATGTCTCGTCACCCCATAACAAAAAGGAATGAGAACAATAAAAGAACAAGTAATACAAAGCACATGTATTGGATTCAGTTTATTCACTTTCATTGACGCTATCACACATCGAGAAGGCCTCTATTCCAAACAGTAGAAAAATTAATAAGGGATCCACTTTGTTATGTAAATTCATTGTACAAGGCGGTCCGAATGTCTCGTCACCCCATAACAAAAAGGAATGAGAACAATAAAAGAACAAGTAATACAAAGCACATGTATTGGATTCAGTTTATTCACTTTCCTTGACGCTATCACACATCGAGAAGGCCTCTATTCCAAACAGTAGAAAAATTAATAAGGGATCCACTTTGTTATGTAAATTCATTGTACAAGGCGGTCCGAATGTCTCGTCACCCCATAACAAAAAGGAATGAGAACAATAAAAGAACAAGTAATACAAAGCACATGTATTGGATTCAGTTTATTCACTTTCATTGACGCTGTCACACATCGAGAAGGCCTCTATTCCAAACAGTAGAAAAATTAATAAGGGATCCACTTTGTTATGTAAATTCATTGTACAAGGCGGTCAGAAAGTCTCATCACCCCATAACAAAAAGGAATGAGAACAATAAAAGAACAAGTAATACAAAGCACATGTATTGGATTCAGTTTATTCACTTTCATTGACGCTGTCACACATCGAGAAGGCCTCTATTCCAAACAGTAGAAAAATTAATAAGGGATCCACTTTGTTATGTAAATTCATTGTACAAGGCGGTCCGAATGTCTCGTCACCCCATAACAAAAAGGAATGAGAACAATAAAAGAACAAGTAATACAAAGCACATGTATTGGATTCAGTTTATTCACTTTCATTGACGCTGTCACACATCGAGAAGGCCTCTATTCCAAACAGTAGAAAAATTAATAAGGGATCCACTTTGTTATGTAAATTCATTGTACAAGGCGGTCCGAATGTCTCGTCACCCCATAACAAAAAGGAATGAGAACAATAAAAGAACAAGTAATACAAAGCACATGTATTGGATTCAGTTTATTTACTTTCATTGACGCCGTCACACATGGAGAAGGTCTGTATGAACACCATCATTAATAATCTTATGTAAGCCTAACAAGACTTACGGACCACCTTGTATTTTGAAGTCCCCTCCCAAATATTTTGTTACAAGTTTCAGTACCTAAAAGACGAAATTTTGAAAAGAAAATTCCATTCTACATTTACGATAATTTTATTTTTCCACACCTTACCTTAAAATAATTCTCACACACACACTCGCTCTCCATCTCTCTCTCTCTCTCTTTCTCTCTCTCTCTCTCTCTCTCTCTCTATATATATATATATATATATATATATATATATATATATATATATATATATGTATGTATATATATATATATATATATATATATATAGGAGGATAAATATAAATATTAAATAGATAAAGAGACATAAGCAACCAAACATGAATGCGATTACGTTCATATACAGATTAGCAAATAAATATTTATTTAAGTTTTAATGCAATCAAAATAGTGCTCAATGTCATGTAACAGAGCTATAAACTACATATTAATAACTATATATATTACGTATGTCAGTTGTACGGCACAGAGTTTCATATGCGTACAATCGTCGGGGTCTAATTGTTGTGAACTTTTTATGACAGTTCATATCTATTAGGTCCTAACGATTGTAAAGACATGAAGTTTGGTTTGGTTTGTTTTACGGCATATCAACCTCAATGGATTATTTAATGCCGACAAGATTTTTAGGATAGATTCGTATGAATAGAATATGTATTCTTTGGTTTAGATTGGTTTGGTTTATTTTGTTTTACGGCATATCAACCTCAATGGGTTATTTAATGCCGACAAGATTTTTATTGTTGGTAATATTTTTTTCCAAAATGTATTGCTGGTAATATTTTTTCCAAAAATGTATTGTGGTAATATTTTTTTCCAAAAATGTATTACTGGTAATATTTTTCCAAAAATGTATCGTGGTAATATTTTTTTCCAAAAATGTATTGCTGGTAATATTTTTTTTCCAAAAATGTATTGCTGGTAATATTATTAGTGGTAATATTTTTTCAAAAATGTATTGCTGGTAATATTTTTTTTCAAAAAATGTACTGCTGGTAATAATTTTTTGAAAAAAAAATATTCTGGTATTAAAACCTATTTTTATACTTTCTTAGTGTTTTGACCCCTTTAGGAGGGGTAACTATTTGCCCTTAGATTGGACCCTGACAGATGCTACCACCCCGGGTCAGGGTGAATCTGGGAACACCAGCGATTAAGAGGTGGTTCCATGCTTCTCAAAATCTCCTGACCAAAGGCTTCCTGTCGGATGTAGTTTATCGTCTTACCCAGGACGCAGAAAGACATGAAACTCTGAGTCGTATATAGGTAATATATATATAGTTATTAATATCAAATATGTGGTGCAGTTTTATTTTTATTACAATGAATCATTCATATAAAAAGTAAATTAGTAAAGTTAAAGATATAAAATGGTGAAATCACTTCGTTAACTAAATTTTAATGATGTATTAACCCACTAACCAATCGAGGAATGTTATGATCTTTGTTTTTTTTTTTAAATTATAAGCTGTATTAAGTCTTCCTTAAATATGCAAGTACTTTCGACGGGTCCTCCGGTCATCATCAGGTATGAAAACTATTTTATTTTTGGTAAAATTCAGGTAGCATCCGAGACGAAAAATATAATGCAAATCGAAATATGTTTTTTTTTATGTGTTACTGATAGCAGATACGATCTGGTGGAGCGTGCAGATGCAATGCTAAGGATGAATCTTTGAAAATTTAAGTGAGGGCGTTTTTTTACTAATATGGCAATTTAAGATTTTTTTTGTATGGTTTTATCAGTCAACATGATATGAACTAAATAGTTCAATAACTAGAGCAAAGATTTGCACATCGGATCAGTTCTTTTTAAATCAAATATGTGGCGAAGTTTAATTTATATTACACTGAATCATTCATATAAAAAGAAAATTAGTAAAGTTAAAATTTAAAATTTAGTTAGCGAAGTGATTTAGCCATTTTATATCATTAACTTTACTGCTTTACTTTTTGTATAAATGATTCATAGTTATTAAGATATATATATATATATATATATATATATATATATATATATATATATATGTTTGAAAAAATCTTTTGTTGTACAAAATTTTATAATAGCAAGGAATAAGCGTAATTTAGAAGGCATTTTAATGTAAATTCTAATAGCTAAAACTAATCGGTTTCGTCTCAGTCTTATCAAGTTTACTACTGGGAATTAAAATAAGAGAGGTGTAAAATAAATAGAGGATGGCTAATGGGGAGAAAAAATACAAAGAAAACTAGAGCCCAATCATTCAAACCCAGCAAACAATCCCTCTGTTTACAGAGGGAAGGCTTGTGGGATCTGATGTATAAGGACTCTAGAATCTTTAGGTGGTATGAAGAGTGGGACCTTAATAAGATAGAAAAACGGTCCGCACTAAATCCAGAGACACAATTCCTGATATATATATGCGCGTGTGTGTGTGCGTACGCGTGTGTGTGTGCCTACGCGTGTGTGTAATCTCTTAAATGCACTATTTTATTAAAAAATACTTTTGATTCGAAAACATCTACGTTGTGCTGGCAAAATGTTACTTTTGAGCGAGAAATTGGTATATCTTGCAGCTCTGATACGCGTCTTATGCGTTTCAAAGAGTTCTCCAGACGATTGGTTCATATCATATATCTGATCGATATTTATCGGGTAAGCCAAGTATAGATATTTACTAAATTCATTACGGTTCACGTCTTCTTCAATGTGCCAGGTTCTTCCAGATCATAGGTAATCACAGCTCTCCACAACTTCCTATCACTTTTAGCTCTTAGTAAGGTTCGTCATTTCGCTATCCTTCCTAATCCCTATTCGGCCAGCCATTTACACATGCACATTAGGTCGGTTACCCGCTGCTGTTCTCTGTCCCTCTTGCCTTCAGTATGCCCTGTGAGTGTCAAATTCTCTAAGCCCACCTTCTTCAATATGTATACTAAAAAAATTAACTATCTGTTATGGGGTCTTACCCATAATAATGGACTATTCCATACCTGTGTTCGCGTTCTTCTTTATTGGCTCTACCTTGGACTATCACCGTGGCACAAGGAACCGGACTATAACAAGTGGCGACGAAGATTCGAATTTATTCGGTGAAAAAAAAATTTGTTCGCCACACATTAACAAGTAGCGACGAGGAATCCATCTCTCTACGCAGAAGACATACTTTTTTTTTTGCTATCCGTCGCGCATAACAAGTGGCGACGAAGAAACCCTAAAAGGGTAATACGAAGCGTGCACAGGCTACAGAATATCAGGTTACACACACACAAAAAAAAATACGTTAACATTTATAGAACTTATCAAAATTCAATTTGAACAGCAACAAAGGTACGAACAGAAACATCTGGAATTGCAAGAATTATTGTTACGTGCAATGACAAATAAGGAGCAAAAATCCGAGAACGAATCAGTTCTCTCACAAGACGCTATTTGGAGTAATATCGAAGATTTCAGTACGCAACCGACGAAGATAAAACTTTTGCAAATTACTTCCGAAGGTACGAAGATCTATATGATTTTAACTGCAAAGACGTATTGATTAATAGTGAGTCAGTAGTTCTAGCAGAGCCAGTAGTTCAAGTCGAGTCAAGAGTCGAGTCAGAGACAGTCCGAAACAGAGTCACGTTCAGACAATTACCACAAGACATTGGAATAGTGATACTGGTCGAGACTACATTGTTCTCCCTACTAAACCTGATTGTTCGTACTAACACTTTCTACTTCTCTGTATATATTCCTGTTTGTAATATATCTATGTTATTCCATACCTGTGTTCGAGTTCTTCTTTATTGGTTCTGCCTTGGACTATCACCGTGGTACAAGGACCTTTGGACCATAACACTATCTCTTTCTGAGTTTAAGTACAACTGTTTTTTACGTTTCCATTTTCCATAAAACTTCCTCCTTACTCACATGTTCAGTCCCTGGTATTCTCAGCATCTTTCTGTAGAACCACATTTCTGTTGCTTCAAGTTTCTTCTTCATTCGTGTGTCTGTCCAGAATTCACTGCTATATAAGAGAACTGATATTATATAACAATTCAACACTCTCTTTTTTTTTGCGTGTTTGTTTCTAACGAAATTTTCCTGTTTCTTAATACTTTAAGAAATCAATCACTATTCCAATGACCCTTCGCATTTTGGTCCCACCTTTTCCGCTTTTAAAACCCTTCCCAGATATTTGAAATTTCAGACATGTTTGACTTTAGTGCCTCTTGGGCAGCTCTTCTTGCTGATAACTGTGAATTTTATCTTCTTACAATTAATGTTTTGTACTTTCTTCATATTTTCCTTCATCTGCATTTTCTAGGAGTTCCTGAAGTTCCCTTTCTGTGTCTAACATTAACTGTTTCATCTGCATGTCGTTAAGATTGTTCCCGCCAATAATAAATCGTAGTTGAACTTCTAGTTCTCTCAGGATCGATTCGCAGTAAAGGTTCAATAAATACACTTCTTTTTTTTTCTTTTTATTTTACTAAATTTATTTTCTATCCATACGCAGGCCGTTTCCACCCTGTATAAGTTCTAGATTATTCTAAAATCTTTCCCAGTTAAATTAAGTTTACCTAGCGGTTTAGATAGTTCTTTTGTTTTCTACCTTATCAAAGGTATAAAGGTATAATAGATATACATTAGTTACCTCAAATATTTTCTAAGAGCATACCATGATGAAAAAATCCCCCAAACTTGATAATGTTTACCTTATTATTAAGAAGAAAGAACACATTATTATTTATTATTTTATTAAATGTTTTAATTCTTTCTAGCACGTTCGAGAGTTTGGCTAAAAATCTTTCCTTGCGTCAGCGGTTGGTCAAAGGTTAGTATAGGGATTGCTGGCGTCTGTTTTGGCGTTAAAAACACATTGTTTTGGAAATATTCGCAAAAATCAAATAATTGTCGGATTTTAATGAAATTTTCAGGATTTATTCACAAATGAATGAAATTATCTTTTTAATTTTTTTTTTTGGGGTGGGGAGGGGAATCTTCGAAAAAAATTATGTTTTTTACATCTGTTACTTCACTTATTTAATTTCATGAAATTTCGAGAGATTATATTTTCATACTCTTTATATTTATATAAGTTAAAAGCAGAACACTACCAAACAAAAACACCATTTACAGAAAATCTGTTCTGAATTGCAAAATTAAAATGCAATAAAACTATAAAGCTTTTAATTGATTTTATAAATAAAATATATTATGGACAAATAATTTTTTCGATGAATAATGAATTTTTATATGAATTATTTTCACTTTTTAAAATTTATTTAGAAAAAATTTCTAAGTTTTAAATCTTTTAAAATTCTGTATTAATTTCAGCCTTTTAGATGATATTATTATCTAAAAAATAAATCTACTAAACATAAATTGAAAGGCTTTATACAAATCATCAAACACCAATATTTTTAAACGAATTTTGATTCTTTTTTTTTATGTGGTGAGGATGTATAAAAACGTGTCCATTTTTATAAGTACGGGCGATCATACACATCTCATTCAGAAAATGAGAGCGATAATTATTGTAAATTTAAGCTCAACATTCCAAAATTTAATAAAAGTATATTTCCTAAATTTTTAAGATTACTGAGTTCCTAAAAAATATATAAAAAGGTTCTCATTTCATTTTCGTAAATTTTGTTTTACAAAGTCTCCGTAGAACGACGTTAGACCTGTCATCAGGCTGTCAATACATCAAAAGACTTACTGTTGAGTTAAAAACACAGCAAATGTCAGGTGAAAAATTAATTTCTACGATATTTTAAACTTGAAGCAAAAAATATTTGTTTAGCTAATGTTCCTCAAATAAAGTTTCAAAAAAGTTTGTTTTATTTTGGGAAGATTTTTTAATAAAGAGAATTATATTGCGATGAAAGAAGACTAAAAAAAGAGGGTGTAATTAGCAAAAGAAAAAAACAAAAGATTTTGCTTTATTGGAAATATTTCATCTCTTCGCTTGCAATTAAAACTAAAATAAAAGCTTTATTGGAAATATTTCATCTATTCGCTTGCAATTAAAACTAAAATAAAAGCTTTATTGGAAATATTTCATCTATTCGCTTGCAATTAAAACTAAAATAAAAGCTTTATTGGAAATATTTCATCTATTCGCTTGCAATTAAAACTAAAATAAAAGCTTTATTGGAAATATTTAATCTATTCGCTTGCAATTAAAACTAAAATAAAAGCTTCCAGAAAGATTTTTCATTTTTAAAAATTCATTTTAGACATTAGTTATCTTTTTTGTGAGGAAGAACTTAGTAAAAATCTTTCTGATTTTGTATTGCATTTTTCTGATATCATGATTCTATATAATTTCTAATATCATTGTATGATTTTTGCTAAAGACTCTGGAGCAAGTCTTTAGCGAAAATCATACAATACAATACTTTGTATTGCTTTTTCTCATATCATTCTGAACGGGAATGTCGTCTTTTTTGTTCCAGAATCTTTAGCGAAAATCATACAATACAATATTTTGTATTGCTTTTTCTCATATCATTCTGAACGGGAATGTCGTCTTTTTTGCTCCAGAATCTTTAGCGAAAATCATACAATACAATACTTTGTATTGCTTTTTCTCATATCATTGTGAGCAAGAATATTGCCTTTCTTACTCTTTAGTCTTTAGCGAAAGGCTACAGTTCCCGCCCTATTTCCGGTCTAATTCTGCTATGCGATCTATTCATCAACATTTGGATAAATTTTGTTATGTGACTCGTTAGGCTGATTGCCCGACGGAGTTCACATTCATTTGCTTCTGGCTTCTTCTACTTCGACAAAGACAAAGGAAATAAAAATACTGAATATTTTTTTTCTTTGAATCCGCGAAATTTGGCCTGAGCTTACATTGGTTTTATCCTTTTAGGTCTTCAAACAATGAAAATTGGTTTTGCAATGACTGTATATATAAAGTGAATGTAGGAGAGTTTATTCAGTTGCTTAGAACAGACACGTGATGACAGCCTCTAAACTAACTGTCTTTTGACCTATACAAAAAGGAAACCGTACAAACATGATCTTCTGCATGGAGTAATCGTGATTGGTGATGGTGTGTACAGATTGTTTATATTGTGTTGGTGCATAATTATCAGGCGTTTTGTAGGCGTTATTTGTTGATAAAAATTGCTGTTTTGTTTACTTTTGTTTAATAAAAATATTTTATTTTCAGGTTATAAAAATGCATGTCGATAATCATACGTTCCGGAATAATCATTTAAAAATGTTATTGTTGAATTGTTATGTTTCTTTTTCATAATAAATATTATTTAAAAAAAAAAAAAAAAAAAAAAAAACGCCTGTTAATTATGCACCAACCCAGTAATTGTTATCGGCTTGAAAGTGATATGGGTGTGTCGATTTCAATTTCCCGTCTATTCTGTTTCGTTTCTGTTGCTCTTTCGGATATCATTCTGATATACGGATCAGCATTAAAAAGAAAAAAAAAATGTAATGAATTAAAAATAAATATTATTTAAAAAACGCCTGATAATTATGCACCAACCCTATATCTAGGGTCTCTGTCCGTCTGGATCCAGGGGTTAGATCATCGTTAAAATCTGTTGAGTCAGATCGGAATACATTGCACGACTGGGTCATTCTCTGTGTCACGTTGCTTACGGTTTACGCTTCATAACCTGCACGTTGTGTATAAAATTAATAGGCTACTGGCATATTCTTGTCTAGTTTAGTCATTTTAGAGTTCGTTTGCTGTGAAATTAAGACATACTTGCTTATTTTTTAATATAGGGCTTGACTTGCAAATTACATGTAGTGCATGATGACAACCCCTTTCAGGAATATCTAAATTCGCAGTTGTTTACAACCACCTTGTCAAATCAATGGTTTCAGGTTGCTTCGAGCGAATAAAGCCTCTAGGTCTTATGTAGGACGATCTTTCTTCGAACCTCGGGGACCAACGCTACAGAATCAAAACCAAAATACTATATCAACTAAAATGGATCGCACACGTAACTTGAAGGAAAAATAATGACATAATCAAAATGCTGACGTTACACACGACTTCGAACAAAAGGTTAGGAAGGAAACAGCTTTAGCAGTGGAAAGAGCAATAACAGTTAGTGGTTTTGTAAATAGACTTTCCTGAAAAATTATATAATTGAAAGATTTTATAAATTTCAACCGTGGGTGGCATTGGGTACTCGGCCAATGAATGTTGAACGAGAGATGCTGGTAGTTTCAGATTTTAGAAATATTTTCTTTTTCAATCAGGCCGGATTCATTTAGATTCTTTTTTCTTTTTGTTTCCCATCATCCTTGGGATTAAATACCCCACATTCTTATAACAGAACATGTGCCAATTAATTTAATGATAACAAAGATGATGTAAAGAAAAAGAAAATAATCTAGATGAATTTGGATAGATTTAGAAAAAAAATATAAAAATTATTTCTAAATTTTGAAAATCCCAGCGTCTCTAGTTCGTACGCATGCGTAGTCACAACAACGCAAACAAAGCCAGTCTGAGGAAGTCCGAACGGATGAAACGCGTCACAAAAAAACTTTTTTCCAATTTTTCGTAAATCTTTTCTTTTAAAACCGTTCAAAACTCTTCTTTCAAAATTGTGCTTGATATATATAAAAATGATATATCGTTATCTCATATATATATATATATATATATATATATATATATATATATATATATATTCATGGGTCCTTACCTGTAACTACAGAATGAACTCTTCTTAATACTATGTATACTACGCCTCTCAAGAGAGAGGGTCGAATCAAGCCGAGCTTCTCGGCTTGACGGTCGAACTGTCTGCCTCTGAGCAGAGAGGAACCCGGACGGAGCTCCACCGAAGGGCAGAGTTTCGTTCGGGGAGGTTGACCAACCCGATCCCGTTTATACGGGTTCTACGGACATTTTTAGGCCGAGCCTACGGGCTCGGGAAACCCACGTTAAACTCGGCTTTGTGCCACATGCAACCCTCGTGGGGTGGTTGGCTAGATACCGAATCGAGCCGATAGTAGTTCACTCCAAACCAGACTGACAGTCATACTAACACCTTCCACATCTTGTATTATTATTTCGTGTAATATACCTTCATTATTTCTACTCTTGCGTTCGTGTTGTTCTTCCTTGGTCCTAACCTAGACCATAACAATATATATATATATATATATATATATATATATATATATATATATATATATATATATGTAAGCAAATATATGGATATAGATCCGAGAAAACAAAAATCCTTATATGCAATTATGCTGTTTTATATGAAGCAGATGGATATTATGCCTGCTTCATATAAAACAGCATAATTGCATATAAGGATTTTTGTTTGTTTTTTCCGTATATTTTTCTTCATATATATATATATATATATATATATATATATATATATATATATATATATACACACAATAAAATCCAAAATGACTTCATATGATTTCATTGTGTAATAATTTCTGCTCTGTAATAATTAATAAATTGAGCTCTTTTGTGGATCAATTTTAATATAACTGGGAACCATTTGGATTATATACCAAGGGATTTATTAACTTTAGCTATTTTTTTTTTCAGCGCAGCTTATATGTGGCACAAAGCCGTAAGTAGAGGTCACCCAATGAGGATCGCACTTACTACTCAGTCGTAACTTTTAGCGAAATAAGCTTGTTAACCATTACACCACGCCGAGGCACCACATAAGTTTGTTTATCTGTGTAATTTTTAAAGAAGTAATTAATTCATTAATCCAACAGATTTTTATCACTTAAACGTTATTTTGAATGGGTACCCATATTTGAGTAGAAGCCCCGTTTTTATATCTAAAGAGTATATTTATTATCGGCTACCGGACTGAATTTTCGTGAAATAAGGCGCGTGTATGTGTAAAAAATTCGGATATAGCTAAAACAATATCATTGCAGTATTTCTCAAACTAAAACAATATAAATAATAACAAGATTATAAAAAATGAATAACTCCAACATCAACAATTGCTCATTTTCGTTTTATTAGACATTAAATAACATCACTTAGAATCATCCATAGTTTACGTGGACTTTCAATTAGCCTCTAGTATATTTATATGAGTTCTTAAGTTTAAATTTCATTTCTGTATAGAAATACATGACGCGAAATAAAATCTTTGTATTTGCCTTGATAAAGTCTATCAGAGAATGAAATGAGTCGGCTAAGATGATTTTCGTTTTCTTCTTTCACAGAAACATACATAAACGCACACACACACACATATATATATATTAGCTATTTCATCGTCATTCATATATATATATGTATATATATTAGCTATTTTGTTGTCATTCACATATATATATATATATATATATATATATATATATATATATATATATATATATATATATACAAAAAATCATATATATATATATATATATATATATATACATAAAAAATCTGTTGTATTAATAAAGTTATGATAAATATCTTCATATAATTGAGACCATGTGTAGAACAATTTCGCGGGGACTGACAGCACGAAAGAAATATGATGATTATTAAATATTTTATACGCAATTAAAATGCTATATGTGTGTGTGTGTGTATGTGTGTGTTATTATTTGTGTATGTTATGTTTCCTGCTTTGTATTTTGAAGAGCACGGTCCTAACTATGGTCTTTAGGCCGTATAGGAGAATTGTTATTTAATTGACAGCACTTTTCTTAGTATATGGGATGTTCCTAGTAGGGTGATGTCCTTGGAAACCTGTATGTTGATATTATCTGGGACACTATTAGTAAAATTGTCTATTCCTTTTTTCACGAGACCCAGAGCTCCGATTACTATTCTCAGTCTTCATTTCCCACATCACGTTAATCTCGATCTCTAGGTCCTTGCATTTGGACTATTTCTCAATAATTTTCTTGGAGGTGTTTCTTTCAGATGGTACTGCTATGTCAATAACCCTTTCACTTCCAGAATTTATTGTCTTTTATGATAATATCGGTTCTGTTGGATTTTATTTCCCTGTCAGCTTGAATTTGCATGTACCAGAGGATAGTTACATCATTATTTATCTGTTTCTTTTTTATGTTCATATCATGGCTCAGTGGTTTCGATTTGGGGCTTTTTGCGTATCTTCCAGTGCACATATTTCGCTACCCTATGTGTGTGGGTATATTCATTTCTTGCTAATTCCGGACATCCTCAGACAATATGGTCGACAGGTTCCTCATATTTTCCGCAGATCCTGCATTTCGGGTTAGTTCCATCCTTGATTATGTGACAGAGATATGATCTGGTTACGAGGGTTTGGTCCCGGGCTGCAATAGTTGGGCCTTCTATCTCAGCTTTCAACCTGGCGCTCCTCAGTCACTGATGTGTTTTCTGTTCGTCAGTATCTGCTTCTTTCGTTCTTTTTAGTTATTTGCCATGAAACGCCTTGTCTTCCCAGTTTTTCGTTTTTTTATTTTTTATTTTGTAATTTAATTTGGCCAAGTTGTTTTGCTTTCTGTTTTACTCCGTTTGGTGAAGATGGGATTCACTTCGTTCTTTGTTGGTAGAATTTCAGGTCTATTAACCTGTTTCTTGTAGAGTGTAGCTTCTTTGTTAATGATGTGGTTTTGATGATTTACTATTTGTAGTAGAGTGTCATTGGTTTTTCTGAGGTATGCTTCCAATCAGATTGTTGTAGTTTTTAGAGTTGAAGTTGGATCAGACTTTGACAGTTCACACTGAATTAGACTTATTAAAGACAACAGACATTATATATATATATATATATATATATGAAGAAATATAGTTTTAACGTGTGCTATATTTATGGGATAAAGTGCTCAATATCAGAGATAGAGCGTATGTAAATATAAATATAAAAGTGAAAATTGAAGTCAACACTGATGATTGCGCCCAGCATGAAACAGCCTGTCGCCTCTGAGTGTTGACTTCAATGTTCACTTTTATACATACATCTTACTTATTATAAAACGCAGATTGTGTGTGTGTGTGTGTGTGTGTGTGTGTGTGTGTGTGTGTGTACGTTTATATATTGGATCGGATTTCCTACATTTTTCAACCGATTTCAACAAGACTTCACAGGACGACGTAAAATTACGTTGCGGTGGTTCTGACAGCGCCAAAAATTGGAAAAACACAATTGTTTTTGCACGAAATCAATTTGAAAACACGATTAAGAGGCATTAATGAAAGGGGGACAACTCATATCGAGTTATACTTATTAATATCGAGTTATCGAGTTATACTTATTATAAAACCCAGGTTGGTTGGTTGGTTGTGTGTGTGTGTGTGTGTGTGTGTGTGTGTGTGTGTGTGTGTGTGTGTCTGTTCGTTTATATATGGGATCGGATTTCCTACATTTTTCAACCGATTTCAACAACACTTTTTTTTTGGTAGGTAGTGTTTCTTATTGTCTTGCACACTTTTTTCTTTATTTTTACATTCAGAATGCTTTAAAAATTCCATTTACAAGACAATTGTTTATAATAAAATTCTATTCAATCGGTAGACTCATAACTATTGAAAACAATTTTTTTTTTAGTTTGGGTTTGACCAATTCGTAAAAAAAAAGATTTAAAAAAATAAAATAAAACTAATTAAGTCATGCGTGTCTGTCAACCTTAAACAATAATCTTTGTCAATTTTATTTTTCAGTCTTTATGATGGTCGATACTTGATCTATCTCTTACTGTTACATCCCCGGGCAACGCCGAGCTCTAATGCTAGTATACACACATATATATACACACACACACACATATATATATATATATATATATATATATATATATATATATATATATATATATATATATATATATATATAACAAATTGAACATAATCTATAATCATCACGATACATTTGTGGCTAGCATATTTTCCGCAATCCTCGATGATGACATGTCTATGTCCCGGTCTAAAAAATATCTCCCCGACCTCCACCCTCTGAGTTTACTTTTGTTAATCAAGACATAACCACAAGTCTATTTTGAATTTTGACCTAACGTCACCCCCCACTTTCTGAGAAGAGATAACACTTTGTTTTTAAATTACCATAAAACTCATTGAAACACCAGTTACTTACAATCGCCTGAAGAATTACAATCATGGAATTGAAACATGAAAGCTTTTATGTAGCGACTTCCAAATGATTTCATTATAATCTCTTATAATAAATATATATGCTCCGAAAAAATTATTTTGGTTGAGCTCTCTGAGGAGAAAGTGTGAGTTTGTAAACAGTGAGTATTACTACTACTAATGCAATACTCTTTGATAAAACGAATCGCATTCTTTCAGTCACTGGCGTGTTTATCTAAATATAAATACACTTAAAGTCATCCCTGCAGTGCACCAACGGCTTAGGGGTAGATTCTCCGACTGACGCCAATTCAGCCCGGTTTCGATTCTATCTAGAAGCAACTGGACGTCTAGTTACACTGATGAGGAGTGATACAGCGAAACAGTCTGCCTGTGGATGACAATACATACATATATATATATATATATATATATATATATATATATATATATATATATACTTATTACTATATTCGTACAAAAACGCACAACCTTAAAATTTAAAATTCAAACTCATCGTTGCGACCGCACGTTGCAAAATAATAACACATTTCTCATAGCATTTTTTCGGATTACATCTCTATTTTCGTTGTCTTCTTATTACCGAGAAGTAAAAAACAAGAGCAAATCTATTTCCATACCTGAGGATGTCTGTAGGAACAGACGAAAGCTTGTAAAAACTAAAAAAGACCTTATGAAACTGGAATTTATAAACAGGGATCATATCATTCATGTACAGGTTCGGAGAAAGTGTAACTTATTGAAATTGTTTGCGAAGATGTATTCTCGCCATTTAAATCGTTAACCTCTATATTTGTTTTTCGTATGAATGATTCATGTAATTATATATATATATATATATATATATATATATATATATATATATATATATATACCGGAATAATCAAACAGTGATATATTTGTTAATATCTTACACGTTAAAAAGTGTTCAATTTTAAATTCCAAACTTGCAAAGCGGTTTAATATCTTAAAAAGATTAGAACGCTTATCTTTTTAATATATATATATATATATATATATATATATATATATATATATATGTATTAGGTTGGTGCAAAAATAATGTCGTTTCTTGACGTTAAAAAATACGTCAGAAACGACATTATTTTTGCACCTACCTAATATACTCACACACACACACACAGGGTAATCAAAAAGTAACTCCCTATTATATGTATGATACACTCTGCCGTGTAGCTATAATTTTTACAAGACGGGAGAATCCATCATACATATTGCAGGGGATTACTTTTCAATCACCCTGTATACGAACATACTGTTTTTCAAATGTGGTGATTGACGTAAAATTTAGATCTAAACAATATTTTGTTCAAAGTATTTGCGTGTAATTCTCAGGACAAATAAAAAAAAGTATAAATCTGGCACTTCAAAAGGTTTCATCCAGAGAATCTTCAAATGCATA
>OZ010593.1:20592171-20624671 GCA_963932145.1 Acanthosepion lycidas
AAGAAGGCATTTGGCAGGGAATCACGAACGGACTGACAAATGTTTTAAATATAAATTATCGCAATATATATATATATATATATATATATATATATATATATATATATCGTTTAACCAATGTGAAATAATGCTCATATTAATAATGTAAACTTTTATAGTTTATATATATATATATATACACACACTCACACACACACACATATATATATATATATATATATATATATATATATATATATATATATTGGTCGCCTTGATTAGTAAGCTTGTCTCGCTAAAACAGTTACGACAGAGTAGTGAGTTTGATCCTCACTGGGTGCGCCAAACATTCGGCCTTGTGCCACATCTAATATACGCTTAGAAAATCAATATTTATATATATATATATATATATATATATATATGTGTGTGTGTGTGTGTGTGTGTGTGTGTGTGTGTGTGTGTGTGTGTGTGTATGTGCGTGTGTGTGTGAACAGATAAATATCATGAACTGTGGACAGTTTATCATTAATTTTCATCCAGGGGTCCAGCAATATATATATATATATATATGAAGAAAAATATACGGAAAAAACAAAGAAAAATCCTAATATGCAATTATGCTGTTTCAACGTCGGACGTTCGGTCTAACAGACCATCTTCAGGACATATTCTTTAATATTTCCCCTTTTCTAGCAAGATTAATGCTCGACAAACGTACATATAAGTTTTAGATCAAAATAAAATTATTTTCGTTTTTCATTCAAAATACTCAAATTTTAGGAATACGTTTTCACAACATCGCCCACGTGACGACGACCTGATCATATTTAAACGGAACGCTGATCTTATAAAAGATTTCAGTTATCTGTTTGGATTGGTCTTGCTCTTATGTCCATCGTCTTTTTCAATTTGAATTGAATATGGTCTAATGGTAATTATGTTTTATGAATATGTCCTGAAGATGGCCTATTAGACCGAAACATCCGACGTTGACATTATATTAACATTAAAACAGCATAATT
Organism: Acanthosepion lycidas; assembly: GCA_963932145.1. Taxonomy (NCBI): domain Eukaryota; kingdom Metazoa; phylum Mollusca; class Cephalopoda; order Sepiida; family Sepiidae; genus Acanthosepion; species Acanthosepion lycidas. The sequence continues at coordinate 20,593,176 of OZ010593.1, forward strand.
GCATATTAGGATTTTTGTTTGTTTTTTCCGTATATTTTTCTTCATACTGTCGGATCTATATCCATATATTTGCTTACATATATATATATATATATGTAGTCAACCAAAGACAGCCTGTTTCGCTGTATCACACCTCATCAGTATGTCTAGACAACCTATCGCTTAAAGCCGGGACCGAAACTCGACCAATTTGACATCAGGCAAAGACGTTTATCCCTAGGCTATCGGCGCACAGCAGATGAAGGGAATATTTAATGCATTATATACGTGATATATATATAAGTAATACCGGCCGCCATAGCGCTCATTTCTTACGAAGAGCGATGCATTAAAGCAGCAGTAGCCGTCAAGTATTCTCTTTTCTCCATAGTGTTCAATTGGCGAATGAGATCATATATATATATATATATATATATATATATATATATATATATATATATATATATATTATTTTTATATTATATATCCGCGGTACTTATTGGAAAGTGCTCAGTAGGTGGATACACAAGAACTACAATACGCACCTCCATAACCGAAACACAGAAACAGAAAAAGAAACCTTATCTGGTTTAACCCACCATACAACAAAACCGTCAAAACTAACATATTCCTAAACTTAAAAGAAAAGCACTTCCCTGAAACAATCCGCTTAGTAAAAATATTCAACAAAAATTACGTAAAAATTAGTTACATCTGCACAAAAAATATAACAGAACTAATAAAAGTCACAACAAAAATTAAGAATCTGCAATTACTCAACCAAGGAACCTTAATGCAACTGCAGAAATAAAACAACATGTCCACTCTAAGTAAAATGCCAACAAACGAATATAATATATAAATACAAGTTAAGTACAGACAACAGCACAAGTTATGACACTGAAGCTACTGAGGGGCCATTCAAGAAAAAAAAAACAACCACGACCTTTCATTTTCCAACAAAAAGTACTGAAATAGGATTACACTATGCACATGCATATGGCATATAAAAGACAGAAATATTACACCAAGAATAAGCTTGAAAATATTAAAAAATGCACCTATGTACAACAACATGACAAAAAATGCCTACGTTGCCTACACGAAAAGGTAGCAATAATTTCTCATACCAAAGAAAAGAAATTACTAAACATAAAATCGAAAATAATTTCTAAATGCAGACACGAAAACAAATACCTACTATGACAATTTATACCAAACGGATAAAAAAAATACCAACCAATAGTACTAGATGAACCACCATTGACCCTAAAAACATGAAAAGAGAAACCACTGACACCATAACAGCATCAATTATTTTCTAATTCAAACTACCATCATAATAATTATAATTATTGTTATTACCATTCCCCAACCATTACTACAGTCACTTTTACAATTTTGCCATAACTATTTGCTGCTACAATTATTTATTGTTATTATCATCACCCGCTCCCTCCCCGAATTACTACCGCATCACAATTACCATAGACGCATTAGTCCACAATTACGGCCGTACCACAAGTGCCATTACCGCATCAGTTCACAATTATACTTCCCTCCCCCAGCAAAATTACTATCACTGCACAAATACTAATAAGTATACTAATAAATTGAAGTTTCTACCAATTACATAAGCGCAATCGCCAAAAACAACCACATAACCGTCTTTAAAATAATAACAATACAGCATTAAAAAAAATAAAAATTAAAAATAATAACGATTTTACCTACCAAAGTCTTACACAGACCTCATATAAAAAAAAAGACAGACGGATAGAAGATGTGTGAACGCGCGTTCATACGCATATATGTGTACGAGAAAACATTATTCTGCGAACAAAATAGACGAACGGTTTACGCGTTGACACTGCGACCAATTGCGTACGTATGTACGCAACGATACATGGATGCACATATACGCCCAGTCTATCAGTGTTCATATATATTTATGTCCGTGTGAGCTGCAATGCGTGAACGTCCGTGTATGTATGTCTGCGTACGTATGAGTGGCGTTCCGACGACAATTTTTCGTCCCACTACCATAAAGACACCGATATACGCAACCATATATTTAAAAATTGATCTGTTTGTCTGACGATCACAAATAGCGTGATACCCAAGGACACAAACTAACATCAATACAACTTTATATACATATATATATATATATATATATATATAGATAGATAGATAGATAGATAGATAGATAGATAGATAGATAGATAGATAGATAGATAAAAGGTGACCCCAAAAATTGGCATCATTTAACATGCGAATACCTGAGTAACTACATATCCCAGCCAAACGAAATTAAATAGGCTTCGTGTTGAACAGTAAAAGATTTACTTAACAAAATTCTAGCAAGATATTCAAAAGGATGTAGATTTTATAACCGATTTTACAAAGCTTTACAAATGTTCAGTATGCACATCACCCGTGATACAACACACGTCATTTCGGTAGTCCAGCTCCTGCCAAACACGCTGTAGCATGTCTTGCGTAACATTATCCACGGCCTCAGTGATTCTCTGGTTAAGTTTCTCTGGGCTTGGAGGAGGAGTGGAGATATAGACCTGTCATTTCACATAGCCCCATAGAAAAAAAATCACAAGGTGTCAAGTCAGATGAATGAGGAAGCAATTTAAAAAAAAAACATTGTCATTATCACATGCCCGCTCGATCCATCTTTTCTAGTAGATTCTCATTGAGATAAGTCCGCACAATCAGCTTACTTTTTACACATTTTGTTAAAATTTGAGATCATTTCCGCGAGAATTGGCTATGTTAATGGGCTACAAAATTATCTCAATTCTGGGGGGACATATATATATATATATATATATATATATATATATATATATATATATATATATATATTTGACATCATGTAAACTGTGAATATCTGAATAACTACATGTCCGAGGTAAACGGAATTCAATAGGCTTCATGTTGAACAATAAAAGATTTACTTATCAAAATTCGAGCAAGGTATTAAAAAGTATATACATTTTATAACCGATTTTACAAATGTTCAATATGTGCAGCGCCTGTGACACGTCTAATCGGTAGACCAGCACCTACTAAACACGTTGTAGCATGCCTTGCATAGCATTCTACAACGCCTCATTTATTCTCGGCTTAAGTTTTCTAGGCTTGTAGGAAGTGTGGGGATATAGACCTGTCCTTTCACATAGCCCCATAAAAAAAATCACAAGCTATCATGTCAGAACGTGGTGACCATTTCAACAGGACATTGTCATAATCACTGGCACGCCCAAGCCATCTTTCTGGTAGATTCTCATTTAGATATTTCCGTATAGTCAGTTTAATTTTTACACATTTTGCTAAAATTTTTACACATTTTGTTAAAATTTGAGATCATTTGAGCGAGAATTGGCTATGTTAGTGGACTACAAAATTATGTCAATTCTGGGGGAACACTATATATATATATATATATATATATATATATATATATATATATATATATATATTTGACATCATATAAACTGTGAATATCTGAATAACTACATGTCCGAGGCAAATGAAATTCAATAGGCTTCATGTTGAACAATAAAAGATTTATTTATCCAAATTCTAACAAGTTATTCAAAGGGATATAGATTTTATAACCGATTTCACAAATCTTCAATATGTGCACCGCCTGTGACACGTCTAATCGGCAGTCCAGCTCCTGCAAAACACGCTGTAGCATGTCTTGCATAGCATTCGACAACGCCTCATTTATTCTCGGCTTAAGTTCTTCTAGGCTTGTAGGAAATGTAGGGATGTAGACGTGTCCTTTTACATTTCTATTACTTATAAAACTAAGCTTGATCCAGGTTTAATGCTCTGGATGGAGCGGCTTGTTGAAAGAAGGCCTTGGAGCCGGTTCTGCTGGGTTATGTAATGGTCCGAGTTCGATTGTTGGTAGTTGATGCACACTGCTGATGAGTCTTCTAAAAGAATGAAACAGCCGTCCAGTGCTTTCTGCATTCTGTTGAGGATTCTCGTTCTAGACTTCTGAATTATTATGTGAAATTATTCAAAAAATTGTATAACTTATAAACCATACGGTATGACGTTGGTTCGATTCTGAATGCACGCTGATGATGAGTCCCCCATAAAATGCATGTAATATGAAATAAAGAAACAGCCGGCCAGTGCTATGACCTTTTTTTTTTTTAAATCAATTCACTCCAAGCAAGGAGACATCCGTTTTTCGTGGCTGGCAGTAGTTCTTCGTCTGGTCATCAACCCATTGCAGGTTATTTAAAGTCGGAAAATATTTTTAGATAGTGAGAATTTTTTAAAATATAATAACTGTTTTGTGATACAGGTCTTATTAATTAACCCATAGCTGGGGGCGCTGAAGATGAGGTAGATTGATAACTTTCCCAAGGTTATTTGAGCTTAAACGAATATAACGAACTCGGCTGAAAATGGAACTCTGTTCCCCAATTAACGATTCCGAGACGTTATTCATTACACCACCCGCGCATCCATCTTAGAGTACCAGGTATTTCGAAGCGGTTATCCATTACCAGTATTGACCAGATTCGACAGTGCTTAATTTTGGTGATTGTACGCGAACCTCCTTGCCTCTAAGTTTTGATAATTGAAATTAAGTTGTTAGATTTGAGTAATGAGATCTTGTCTTTTTTTTTTCTTTTTTTTTTTTTTTGATGTGGTTGTAGATAGTGTAGTAGGAACTTTGCTGTATGTCAAATATCTTTGATAATTAATGTCGGAGTATTTGAGTTGAGGGTCTTGCAGACTCAGAATTATAAATAATTTAACCAGTTTTTGATTATTCAAACATGTTAGGAAAAAAAAATCCATTATAGACGATGGAACTACATCCGGCAGCAAGGCCTCTGATTATGAGATTTTGAGGAGCGTGGAAACACCTCTTAATTGCTATTGTTCCCAGGTTCACGCCGTTTGGGTTGATAGCACGATGTAGGGTCCCAGATATGTGCAATTATTTAACACCCAAACTGTGGTCAAGACACTACGAAAATGTAAAATAGTATTTTATAGTAAAAATACCAGCAATACATTTTAGAAAAAAATTATTACCAGCTATAATTTTTTGAAAGATTTATTACCAGAAATACATTTTTAAAAAAATATTACCAGGAATATATTTTTGGTTAAAATTATTGCCAGCAATACATTTTTGAAAAAAATATAACCAGCAATATATTTTTGAAAGAAAAAAAATTATTACCACTAATACATTTTTGAAAAATTATTACTAGCAATACATTGTTACCAGCAATACATTTTAGAAAAAAAATATTACCAGAAATACATTTGTGGGTAAAATTATTGCCAGCCATATATTTTGGGATAAAAATTATACCCAGCAATATATTTTTGGATAAAAATAATTCCCAGCAATACATTTTTGGATAAAATTATTGCCAGCAATGAATTTTTGTCAAAAAAATATTACCAGCAATATATTTTTGAAAGAAAAAAATTATTATCTGTAATACACATCTGAAAGAAAAAGATATTACCAGCAATAAATTTTTAAAAAAAATATATTACCAGCAATAAAAATCTTGTCGGGATTAAATAACCCATTGAGGTGTTGATATGCCGTAAAACAAACCAAACAAAACCATAGACGATAAAGTGAAATATCTAACCAGATGGTATCGTCCCAAGTTCGAATAAACATGAAAGCGGATAGAAATCGAATTCAACATGACCTGGATAAATCAAACAGAGTAAGTTTCGAATTACTAGAGATAGATTCGTAGAAGCCCCAATGTGACATATATTTTCCTTTTTTGGTGGTTTATCTAGTACTGTTGGTTGTTTTTTTGTTTTGTTTTGTTTTGTTTTTTGTTTTTTTGTTGTTTTTTTGGGGGGATTGGGTTTACATTCCTTCTAAAATCTTTCATTCTCTTTCAATCCCAGTAGCCCCTTGTGTCTTAGTGGCATTATCGCCTTGTTTCGAGTGAATTGATTTAAAAAAAAAGAAACATTTGAAATTTGATCTGTCCTGGATCAAACTGATAACGGCAAGCTTTGACTAAAAAATGCGGTTCCCCTAATGGGAAAAAAAAGTGACGCTGGTTTGATTCCTGTAGGAGGCTCACTTTTTCTTTAGCGTGGCTTCTTGAGAAGATATTGGGCCTCAAGTCACACCCGACCTCAAGTGGAATTCTTATATACTATCCATCGCTAAAGATGAAGGTAAAAAGATTGACTCCCTGTACTACTCCAGTAAATATCTTACTCCTTATGTTCTACCTTCATAGGAGCCAGATCAGACCGACGATAAGTTACTGTTGCCATATTTGGGCGAGAGCTCTCCAGTCTTACTAAAATTCAAAAGTGTCTTCGAGTCCTTGTTGGAGAAGAATTATTTTCCAAACTTCGACCTCTCTCTCTCTCTCTCTCTCTCTCTCTCTCTCTCTCTCTCTCTCTCTCTCTCTCTCTCTCTCTGTTAGTTTCTCGTCACTCTATCGTTACTTCCATGCTCAGACATACTACATTCCTTGGTTCTGACAGGTCTAACCATCACGGCTAGGACCCACCATACCACTTGCATTGCAGCAAACCACCGACATTTCCTCCTTATCCCAGCAGCGAAAAGTAAGTTTCACTCGAACAGCTTCTTCCCGCGAACCACTGAACCCATAGAAAATCACTTAATCAATTATAGTCACCATGTTTTCAAGTGGCAATCTTTTGTTACTAAAATGTAATGCAACCACCTCAAGGTGTGCGTACCATTCCACTGCTTTCATTCTAATTCCAAATCACAGTTTCTGTTTATCTTGAGTCCTATTTTTCGGAACACTTTTTAAAGGATGTTAATTTTCTGTTCAAGACCTTTCTTATCACGACTATGAACAGCTATATTATCAATATATCCCCCTTCATCCTCTGTACACAATGATGGATATTTAATAACAAAAGTGATAGAAACATAAACAAAATTGGAAGGAATCTAAATGAAATCAGCTAGATTATTTACCCCAACAAATATTTCTAAAAATTTAATTCTCAGAATCCTCTTTCCTCCATACACATGTGTAGACACATTAGCGTAAGCATCAATTTAGTCTGATGAAATCCCCAAAGATGAAAGACATCACGTCATTATTGCTTTCATTACAATTCCAGATAATATTTTCTGTGCTGGAAAGGTTTATCTTGAGTCCTATTTCTTGGGTTTCTTAGTAGAGTTTGCTTATTTTCTGTTCATGATGATTCTTATCCTAACGATAAATACCTATGTACGAGATGTTGAAGTCAATTTTTTTTGTTACGTTGTCTTGACTATGTCATATGATGCGGTGTTTCATGAGATGGTCGGACTGTGTGTTAAGAATGAAATACTTTTTGAGGAAGCTTAACAATTCGTCTAAGTGAATCTAGTTCTTGATGATATAATTGATCAATACACCGAGGTATTTGAAGTGTTTAGTATTTACTAATTCTAAATAATGCATTTTTTATGGTGTGTTCAGGCCATCACTGCTTTCATTCCAATTCCAGATTATAGTTTCTTTTCTGCAAAAGTTTATCTTGAGTCCTACTTCTTGGAACACTAGGTAGAGGATGATTATTTTCCGTTAAAGATAATTCGTATCGCAACTATGGATACCTATGTATGAGGTGCTGAAGACAATAATCTTTTTTCTTACGTTCTCTTGACTATGCCATGCGATGCGCTATTTTATAAGATGGTCGAACCGTGTGTTAAGAATAGAATATTTTTTGAGTTAAAAAAAGCTTAACAATTAGTCTAATAAATTATTTTTGTTCTTGATAATATAAATGATCCATACACCGATGTATTTGAAGTGTTTAGTATTTACTAATTCTAAATAATGCATTTTTTATTCAGGCCATCACTGCTTTCATTCCAGTTCCAAATTATAATTTTTGTTTTGGGAAGGTTTATCTTAGACTCCTATTTCTTGGAACACTTGGTAGACGGTGCTTATTTTCTATTCAAAATAATTCATATCATCAGTTATGAATACCTATGAATGGGATGCTGAAGTGAATAATATTTTTTGTTACGTCATCTAGACTATGACATATGATGCGGTATTTCATGAGATCGTCGGACCGTGTTAAGAACAGAATACTTTTTGAGTAAAAAAAGCTTAATTATTCTAATATACAAAGTTTATTAATCATGAATAGATTTTTTTTTTCGGAAACAAGTTTTTCATTTCGGCGATAAGCTGATAGCCTTCAAATTTTACAGCCTCGAACGGCAATGTCGGTAGGCAAAAGTCCTTCTGACTGGTGTACGTTATTGTCTATCACAATATATAGTGATTTGCGTATTGCAATTCCAACTCCATGTTGTCTTTTTATGGCCAGACCAAAATAAATTGTATCGCCAATGCGCAATGATTTCAGAACCAGGTCGACGCAACTCTTGTATAAAGGCAGCATCAAGGTTGGCTTTCTTGCATTCTTCTAAAAGAAAGTGCACCCAGAAATAATCTGATCCTTACTGGACGTTGATTTGTCCGACTTTCCACCTGAAAAACTTTTACCTTTTCATTTTGTAGTCGTTTTCATTTTTTTAGAGAGAAAATGGGAACAAAAAGGACATCAAGAAGAAACAGTTGAAATTTAGAGGGCACATAACAAGGCAAGAGGGCTTGGAAAGTTGATACTCACAGGACAAATTGAAGGCAAGAGAGACAGAGGAAAACAACGCATAACCTACCTGGCGTGCTTGAGTAGATGCATGGCGGAACATGCTTTATGAAGAAAAAATAAAAAGTCAAAAAATATTAAGAGCTACAAATGAGAGAAAATTATGGCTTTTCAAGATCGCCAATGTCCTGGAAAAACACGGCACATAAAAAAGGAAACTAGGATAGATAGATAGATAGATAGATAGATAGATAGATAGATAGATAGATAGATAGATAGATATGCATAGGATGTAATAGATAGATAGATAGATAGATAGATAGATAGATAGATAATGAACATTATGTAAATAGATAGATAAATAGATATGCATAGGATGTAAGAGATAGATAGATAGATAGATAGATAGATAGATATGCAGAGGATGTAATAGATAGATAGATAGATAGATAGATAGATAGATAGATATGCATAGGATGTAATAGATAGATAGATAGATAGATAGATAGATAGATAGATAGATAGATAATGAACATAATGTAGATAGATAGATAGATAGATAGATAGATAGATTTCTCTTTTTCTCTTTTTCTAGATAGATAGATAGATAGATAGATTTCTCTTTTTTCTTATTTACGCATCTTTTGATAGCTAAAACTTGTTGGTTTCATGCCTCCCAGGTGCGAATTGTCATTAAGCATACTCTGATTTTTCTATCAAAGTAATTCTGTTTTCCGTAGCTGCCCAGCACCATGACTTTTCATGGTGTTTTAATCATAAAATTGAGGCGATAAATTCAAGAGAAACGTTTCCGTGTTATCTTTAATTGGATAAATTGATTCTGTCTTCATAAATTCAAATTTTGATTCATGAGATCAACGAATAACAATCGGTTTTTCCAATGTTCCCAAGATCAGTTGAGATCTGAGTTCAAGATTGCTATAAGCATAAAAGAATTTCATTAAAGCGTTTACCCAACCACTGTGTTTCCGGATCTGAACAAAAAAGAGAGAAAGAAAAAAGAAATCAACGTTTTTGCCGAAGTTGAGATATGATGCTGTAGAAACATCTGCAGTGAATTTCTCTTATCTGCACGAGATTATATTTAAAAGTTGATTGCTTAAGAAGGGACCCAGACGTGACAAGATGTCCTGTAAAAGAATAGCCCTGTTCCCAAAACTGCCATGAACATTCTTGATAAGTTAACTACGTTGCCTGTGAATGTGTCGACATTTCAAATTGTAGATTGTGTTCTCACTGTTAATTCAGGAAATTTAATACTTGCGGTTAAGAAATATTTATTATTTTGTAATTCAATGAGCTGAACTTTTCAGACGCAATCACAACCCCACACGCGCGTGCGCATACACACACAGACACATACGCACACATACATATATATATATATATATATATATATATATATATATATACATTATAAATAAACTGATTTAAAATATGGTTTTTCGCTACACAACAATAACCATGTTTCAAAAATGTAAGCTAAAAACTTTAAATTTAACAATATAATTAAATTAAAAGCATTAGTTCAGTTTCATCTTCAAGCGAATATTGGAATATTGGAGTATTCGCTTGAAGATGAAATTGAACTAATACTTTTAATTTAATTATATAATTAAATTTAAAGTTTTTAGCTTCCATTTTTGAAACATGGTTATTACTGTGTAGCGAAAAACATACTTTAAATTAGTTTATTTATAATATTTATGCTCTGTAAATTTACATTGAGCACTGTTTTGTAAAAATAAAAATAAAAAATATCAATAAGAACACCGAATAATATATCTTACTGTTCTTTCTTTATATATATATATATATATATATATATATATATATATATATATTGGTGAAAAATGTATGACTGTGTGTAAAAGTTTTCTTGTGACGCGTCTCGTCCTTTAGGATTCCATCGGACGAAATTTGTTATGTTGCTGTCACTGCACATGCTCACGAACGAGGCATGCTGGGAATTTTAATTTTTTTTTTTTTTTTTTTTAATCTAGGTGATTTTATTTAGATTCTTTTTCTTTTAATTTCCATCACATTTGGTATTGGATTTCCCACACTGTGATAATAAAAGTTCTGCGAGTAATGGCAAAATGTTGTAAGAAACAGGGTGCAAATCTCACATTTCCCCATTCCTGGCATAACTTTTATTTTCAGATTGTGTGCTATCTAATAACAAAAGAGATGGAAACAAAGAGTAAAAGAATTTTAATGAAATCGGCTAGATCTTTAAAGAAATTTAAAATTTTATATTCCCAGCATGCCTCGTTCGTGCGCATGTGCAGTGACGGCAACATAACAAATTTAGTCCTATGAAGTCTTCAAGGACGAAACGCGTCACCCTAAAACTTTTTACATTTTGTCATACATTTTCTCCAATATTGTTCTTGATATATAAAAAATTTATACTGTTATCTTATATATATATATATATATATATATATATATATATATATATATATATATATATCATATCATTTAGATATTATATAGATCATTTAGGCTTTCAGTAATGGTACCAACATTCATACCCCAGCTTCCAGCTTCAAAGTCCATTCAAGAACCATCAAGAGAACGGTGATATATATATATATATATATATATATATATATATATATATATATATATATATATATATATATATATATATAAGAGAATGGTGAATACGTTTTAAAAATCCATTCGAACATATATATAGATATATATATATATATATATTTGAATGGGTTTTTAAAACGTATTCACCGTTCTCTTGATGGTTCTTGAATGGACTTTGAAGATGGAAGCTGGGGTATGAATGTTGGTACCATTGCTGAAGGCCTAAATGATCTTTTTACTCACACCATTGCTCACTTGGGAAGACATACTGGGGCAGACACAAAAAGATTTTAACCTGTTATCTTTCTAGGTGAGTAACTCGAAGGATTTCTCAGTGATTCTTACGACAAATGGTGTCAAGATGTCTGAACGTCACATCTGAAAACTGGAAAGAAGAAACTCAATTTGTTTAGTGTTTTTTTTTTTGTTTTTGTTTTTTTTAAGATATTAAACATTTTGCAAGATGGACAATTATCCCAAGCTGTTACACGATTTGGATAATTTTGCTGTTAAAATCGGTATATATCGCTTTTTGTTAATTTTTTTTCATTTGACCTATGGTGACTTAATTTTATTTTCCTTGGTTTTTTCTCGATCGTTTCTGTCTTATTTATAAGCTTCTCTTTGTACGTGTGTTACATATATTTTAACATGTCCGCGTTTACAGTAATAATGCTTTGAATTAAGAGTTATATATATATATATATATATATATATATATATATATATATATATATAGATAGATAGATAGATAGATAGATAGATAGATAGATAGATAGATATCAAGTACGTGGTTCAGTTCAATATACTTCATATTAAAATAACTGATCCGACGTGCAACTTTCGGATAACAACTGAGACATTCCTCTATTTATTGAACAATTTAGTTCATGCCACATTGACTGCAAAAACCTACCAGTACAAAAGAATTCTCCTATTACCATATTAGTACAAAAACGCACAATCTTAAAATTTTAAAATTCAACCTCAGCGTTGCGACCGCACGCTCCAAAATTTCTTACAATTAACAATAACACTTTTCTAAAAACATATTTCGGATTACATCTATTCTTTCGTTGTCCTGTTATTACCGGGATGTAAAAAAAGAAATCTATTTCCATACCTGATGATGTCTGTATGCACAGATGAAAGCTTGTAAAAAAATAAGAAAAAGACATTATGCAACTGGAATTTATAAACAGAGATCATAACATTCATCTACAGGTTCGGGGTTAATGAACTTTATTAAATTTGTTTGCGAAGATGGCTTCTCGCCATTTATATTATTAACTTCAATATCTGTTTTTGTATAAATGATTCATGTAATATATATATATATATATATATATATATATATATATATATATATATATATATTAAATAAAACAGACCACTTTAAGGTTCCATGTAATAAATTATTTCACCACAGCCCTTTTAAAAGAATCCGGATCATCAGACTTTACTTCCAAAGGTTGAAACAAAAAATGAAAAGAAATTTACACATTTTTGACGGGCCGTATTAAACATATTTAAATTAACGAAGTGAAGAAGTGAGAGGGGAGAGAGACGACATGAGTGAGTTAGATGTAATTTAAAATTTCTATTCTTTTATACTTAAAATTACTTGCTGTCCAGACATTGACACATTTAAACGTTTAACTTAACGGAAGTTATATATTGATATCAAAGGGGTAGAGGAGAAAAAAAAACCATAAAAAGAAAAAGAGAGAAGGAAGTCATGAGAGGTGTCACTAAATTTCTGTGGAAAAAAAAGCCTAGAGACAGACTCTGTTATTTTGTTTTACTTTGAAAGTCTCATTTTGGGGGTTCATAATGATTATAATGTTTGATATAAATTTGAATGTCTAAATTGTCTACAAAGAATTTAATTTGAAGTTTGTTAGTGATTTTAATTTATTTTTAATTTTGGGGATTTTCTATGAAATAGTCGATTAGAAAAATATTCATAGAAAGTACATTAAAAGAATAAAATTTTATTTTAAAATATAAGTTTATTTCAAGTAAATTTTTTTTATCGTTTTAAATTTTTTTTAAATTGACGTCTCTATCCGTTTGAATTTTGTTAATTTTGTTAACTCGTGACTGTTTCTAGATAGGTAATCACTTTTACTTAAATTTCAGTTAAGTTAATATGGGTTAATATTTGAAGGTAATATTAAAGATCTTGCTCTGTCGTATACTGTATACACACCCATGCAAATTTCACATATACATATGGAACCTTAAAGGGGTCTGTTTTTATTTAAATTATTTGCTCTGGATTTACATTGAGCTCTCTGGATTTTATCCTCCTTGGGTTTACCCATACAGATTACCTAATTTTTCATAAACTATATATATATATATATATATATATATATATATATATATATATATATATATTACTGTTATTGCTGAATATTAGAAATTGATGCCGAAGAATAAGATGACATGAAACACCTCACAAGTGAAAAGTATTTCTATACTGCTGTTGGTTGCAGCGAAAAGAAGGCGGGAGAAAAAAAAAAGAAAATAGGAAATTCACGATTGGAACGCCGGTCTATGTACACGTCTTATTTTATTTTAAAGTTTGGACGGAACATTGCACTTTGTGACACATTTTGCTGCATTTCGTATTTTGAAAAACACCACGTATATGGATGAAATTTCAATTTCATGCCCACTGGCTTGGTAGCCAGTGGAACATCAGAGAACTGACCGACAAACCTAGCGGATTTATTCCTCATAAATTAAAAAAATAAAATTAATTTAATCGCGCAGATGCAAGTTTTGCGACTAATCACATTCCTCTGATAAACAACGAAACGCATTCATTTTCCTGATGTTTATTCAAGACATATTCGTGTCCGGGGTAAGACGATAAACTACATCCAACAGCAAGGCCTCTGATCAAGAGTCTTTGAGGAGCGTGGAACCTTCTCTTAATTTCTGGGGTTCCCCGGTCGACCCTAACCAGGGGTGGTAGCACCTATTAGAGTCTCACCTAAGGACAAAAAGTTAACCTCTAAATTGGGGTCAAAATACTATGAATGTATAAAAATAGGTTTAAATACAAGTTTTGAGGGATTTTTAGAAAAATTTTTAAAAGGAATACATTTTTGGAAAAAATATTACCAGCAATGCATTTTGAAAAAAGAATATTACCAGCAATACAATTTTGAAGAAAAATATTACTAGCAATACATTTTTTTAAAAAAATTATCAGTCATGGTTACGAACAATTCTGTCTGTAAGCAGGCAGCTCGTGGAACGTATTATGTAAATTAATAAATTTACATAAAACGTTCATTGATTATAAAATGAGTAGCAATAACTTCAACCTAAATATGCGTAATTCAGCTCCCACTTTGTTTTAAAGTTACCAAAATCATTTTCAATTAGTATCACAGCCATTGTCTAAATTTATCCCTCCTTCATCGTCTTACTCTCTCCTATTTCCACCTTTCGCCCTCCACCCCTCACTCTTAGGAATCTTGGAAGTGCTCTGCCTAAACACTTGACCGTTGATGTCGATTTAAATTTTTCGGTACGAGCTATCACCTTAACGCCCCAACAATCCTTCACCAAACTGCTATCAACAAGCGATATTGTTTCACCATCTTTTTTCTTTTTCTATCTTTTCTTTATCCTTATATGCCCCCCTCTTAAAATCTTTTTCTTTTCTTTTTTTTTTCATTTTTTTTTCAAATAGAAAAAAAAGAAATGACGTTCCACGAGGAGCCTGCTTACAAACAGAATTGTTTATAACCATTTTGGTTCTTACCAGTCGAGGTGCAACTAAATGCACCGAAACGAGCCTGCATCTTTGTAGTAAGTAAATTATATATATATATATGTGTGTGTGTGTATATATATATATATATATATATATATATATATATATATATATGAAGAAATATACTCTTAATGTGTGCTATATTTATGAGATAAAGTGCTCAATATCTGATATGATATGTAAATATAAAAATGAACATTGAAGTCAGCTGTTTCATGCTAGACGTAAGGTGGCCTGACCACTGCGTCTAGCATGAAACAGCCTGTCGCATGTAAGTGTTGATTTCAATGTTCACTTTTATATTTGCACTTTTATATATATATATATATATATATATATATATATATATATATATATATATATGTATATGTGACGTCACACATTATGAAATGGACAATTATTTTATGCTTATCCATTCTATTTATAAATACAACTATAATGACGTAATAATGTCGTTTTTTGCCGTATATTTTAACGTCAAAAAACGACATTATTACGTCATTATTTTTGCACCAACCTAATAGTTTAGCGTGTAGACGCGACAGGGTTCAAGGTCAATCGGTGCCAAGCGGCTTCCCTCTGCGTATTTTATCTCCGTTACCATAGTATCAGTCGCGATACCTTTTATATCAAACTTCGACTCTCTCACTCTCTCTCTCTCTCTCTTTCTCTCTTTCTCTCTCTTTTTAAGATTGTAAATATACTTCCCCTTTTAATTGTCATTTTCCTTCAAACGTTCTCCCGATACCTTTTGATCAGATCTCGTTTATTCCTGGTGAAACATTTCTTTTCGATACATGACTGATTAGGCAGAAGATTTATAATAGAGCAGGTTGCCATTTCTTTCTTTCCACGGGAGACTGCATAAGTAAATATAACGAACTCGACTGCGATTTGAACTCGGCTCTCAGAGTTCTCACTCCAAGCCAATATCCATTACATCACAACGCACATTGAAGCAGAGTGTCTGTGTATATATAAATGTATATATATATATATATGACGTCATATATTACGAAATAGACAAAGTCCGACAATTTATTTATTAAAGACATTTTTATGTTTAACGTTCTTTTTATACATACAATTATTTAAGTAAATGCTCTGTTTATAATAAACAGTATTAAACAACATTTACCGGCCTGAATGTCCGAGAAATTTTCATAGAAAATATTCATCCTCCGACAGGCTAAATGAGGACTGAGCACGGATAAACAGAGCATTTACTTAAATATTTGTATCTATAAAAAGAATGTATAAACATAAAATGTCTTAATATATATATATATATATATATATATATATATATATATATATATATAAGAGAGGAAGGTGACTCTTATGTCTAATATAATCCATTAGTTTATATTTACCACCAAAGACGCCATATGCCTTCAAACGTGGAACACGCCAGGAGAGAAACTAATATTGAATTATCTGAAGTTAATAAATGTGATTTGCTACAAAATCCCGCTAGGCTTTAGCAACAGACTGTCTAAAAAGATCGACTTTTACTTTATGCCATGGCCAAAGTTATCGCCAATTCACGCTGGCATTATATGTATATACCTAAGCCCTGTATATTGCCTTGTGGCGTATAAGGCCACAGCCACAGGCACATGACATTAGGCGTTGCTGCTTTAGTTTCCGAACCAAATAGGTGAAATTCAGAGTTGTATTTCACGAAGACTGGTTGCCAATCAAGACAAGAGTTTTGCCCTGCTATTAATCTTTAGTTGGTTGGTGACAATAGATAAAATCATACCGTTCCAAGGGTATTTGCGCGAAATCGAATGCAGTAACATCGGATGAATTTGAAGCCCACCTCTCTCTCTCTCTATATATATATATATGGGATTTATGTATATATGAGATTTCCACATATTATTAGGTTGGTGAAAAAATAATTTCGTTTTATAACATATGTTACTATGTGAGAAAACGTAATTATTTTTGCACCAACCTAATATTAAAAACAGTTAATTTTTTTTCTTATGTTTTTCGATGTTAAATATTCTCGATATGTTAGTGAACGAAATGTCTTTCTTGAACTGGCAGTGAAAAGTTCTGCGTGAAGGGTTATAACGATTATAACCAAAAATGTTTGCGGTTTCTCTCTTTTTAATAGGCACACTTTTCTCTCGTTGGAATTACTATAACCTCTACCTTTATATATATATATATATATATATATATATATATATATATATATATATATATATATTTACTGTTTACCCGTTATGTTTATAGATACAGTGTTTATTAAATTAAATATTCTGTTTTAATTAAACAGTATTAATTTCATTTACCGCCTTAATTTTCGTTAAATTTTGTAGAAAATGTGAATCAAACCTGTATTCCTATATGGAAACTATTATTTGATCTAACGTGCTATACCAATTAGCTACAGAGATGCGTCTGGTTAGCAAAGTCCAAATTTCGGTTTATAAACAAACAATCTTCGACTATTTTTCTCAATCTGTTCACAAAATGTATATTAACGTAAACAATGACAACATATAATGAAAGATACATAAATGTAAATGTAATATATACTGTTTAACTGGAAACAGGTTATTTACTTCAATAAATTGTATCTATGAAAATAACGTATAAACAGAAAATATATTAAATAACTGTCGGATTAGCACAATTTACGCCGATAGCATAGGAGCAGAATCTCTGACTGGTGCCAAATCGGTCGTGTTTCTATCCCGGCTTGAAGCAATCGGGTGTTTAGCCACACTGATGAGCTGTGATACAGCGAAACAGGCTTGTACGTGAATGACTATTTATATATGTTTTGAACAATAAAAATATTTTAAAAAATTATAATTTTCAGACACACTGGGTTGTATATTATTATTATTACTATTATTATTATTATTTCAATCAAGTTCCTCATCATGGCCATCATCAGATGAAAAAAAATCGCTGCTTGTTAGAAGCAATGAACTACAGGAGTGAATGACTGCTTCTGAAGAAAATGAACTTTATTATCTGTAGTTTTCATCGTTAATTTTGGACAGTCCTTATGTTGGTCAAACGGCCTCTTTTAAGTTTTTCTTTTTAAGATAGAGGATGGGAGATTCCTGACTTTAAGGATTCCTCCATTTTGACAGTGTGTTAAGCGTATGTTACCATATATATATATATATATATATATATATATATATATATATATATATATATATATATATATTCAAAGGTTCGCTGAAAATGAGCATACATGATGAACAAATGCTCCAGACTTAATAAAAACAAAATTTTATCGATAACATCTATATATTATTATTAAGAGTAAAATGTTATTACTTATATAAAAGGTACAGAAAAGGGGAAGTATTAGGTTGGTGCAAAAATAATGTTTTTGACGTATTTTTAACGTCAAAAACCGACATTATTTTTGCACCAACATAATATTTTCCCTATACATGTTTTTTGTATTACTTGTTCTTTTATTGTTCTCATTCCTTTTTGTTATGGGATGACGAGACTTTCGGACCGCCTTGCACAATGAATTTACATAACAAAGTGGATCCCTTATTAATTTTTCTACTGTTTGGAATAGAGGCCTTCTCGATGTGTGATAGCGTCAATGAAAGTGAATAAACTGAATCCAATACATGTGCTTTGTATTACTGTATTACTTGTTTTTTTATTATTCTCATTACTTTTTGGTAGTGGGTGATAATACTTTCGGACCACCCTGTATATCTTACAGGGGTCGGCATCCTTTTGCTATGTGCCGACTTCATGTTTTAAAATCATTAAGTGCGGTAACAACATACGTAGTTTTATACAAGTAAATATACCTGTTCTACAATATATTTTATATAGTAATATATAGTATATATAATTTAGTATATATTAAAATTGAGATTGCTAAATATCTCCTTTGCGTTGTGTTATTTATTGGTTCCGACTTCGTGATGTCGTTTGCACATGCGTGCCATTGTAAAGTGTCTCGCGTGCCACGTGTTTGCACGCGTGCCGTAGGTTGCGAACCCCTGTATATCATTATAATTTTTATATGAAAGACCAACACTAATTTCATATAGAAAGTTTTTTTATGGTAAATTCAAGATTTTGATTCCAAATATTACATCAGTATTATGAGATTGGCTTTATCCTTTTAAATAATAAATGACTTCTCCCTGCCCCTCTGTATTTGAGAATTTAGTTCGTTCAACCTTTAGAAGAACTGTCATGGTCATGTTGATACATTTGTAGCTAAATTTGCCTTTAGCTGTTTCGTCATCTAACTGATTTCAGGCTTAACAAATGCAAAAATTAATTTTACGTTCATTTTTATCAAAGACTAGCAGTAGAGCCCGGTGTTGCCCGGGGATGTAACAGTAAGAGATAGATCAAATATCGACCATCATCAAGACTGAGAAATAAAATTGACAAAGATTATTGTTTAAGCTTGACGAACACGCATGTCTTAATTAGTTTTTTTTTTTTTTTTGTTTTGATTTGTTTTGTTTTACGAATTGGTCAAACACAAACAAAAACATTGTTTTCAATAGTTATGAGTCTATCGATTAAATAGAATTTTATTATAAACAATTGTCTTGTAAATGAAATTTTTAAAGCATTCTGAATGTAAAAATAAAGAAAAAAGTGTGCAAGACAATAAGAAACACTACCTGCCAAAAAAAGTGAAGTTTTGTTGAAATCGGTTGAAAAATGTAGGAAATCCGATCCCATATATAAACGAACACACACACAAACAGACAACCTGGGTTTTATAATAAGTATAACTCGATATGAGTTGTCCCCCTTTCATTCTGGCGACAGAATCGTGTTTTATCGTGTTTTCAAATTGATTTCGTGCAAAAACAATTGTGTTTTTCCAATTTTTGGCGCTGTCAGAACCACCGCAAGGTAATCTTACGCAGTCCTGTGAAATTTTGTTGAAATAGGTTGAAAAATGTAGGAAATCCGATCCAATATATAAACGTACACTCGCACACACACACACACACACACAATCTGCGTTTTATAATAAGTAAGATTGGAGAGATTATTAAAAAAAAATTTCTGGTAGATTACAGATATGGACATAAGGTTGATTATTTTTAGATTATAGATGCCCTTTAGCGTTTTTCGCCCAGACTTCAGAGAGACTGTCCCGTATATACATTTAGTTCTAATATTTTTTTTTCGTTGGCTGTTTGTACATCTGTACTGAGATTTATTGCTGAAATTAATTTTACTTCAACTTTTATCAAAGTTTCAGACCCTAATTAAAAACATGGAAAGGCAAAAACAATTAACAGTAAGGCGTTAGCCTACCAACGGATCACATGAAAATTGGATCAAATTATATAAAAGTAAATTCCTGAAATGCATGATGACATTATACAGGGCGTTCCCAAAAATTGACATCGTTTAAAATATGAATATCTGTCCCAGGCAAACGAAATTAATTAAGCTTCGTGTTGAACAATAAAAGATTTACTTATCAAAATTCCAAGATATTCAAAGGGGTGTAGATTTTATAACTGATTTCACAAAGTGTCATAAATGCGCACTACCTGCGACACCACAGACGTTAAGTCGGTAGTCCTGCTCCTGCCAAGCACGCTGTAGCATGTCTTGCCTAACATTCTCCAGCGCCTCCGTGATTCTTTGCTTAAGTTCCTCTAGGTTTGTAGGGAGAATGTGGATATAGACCTGTCCTTTCATGTAGCCGCATAGAAAAAATCACAAGATGTCAAGTCAGGTGAAAGTGTTTGGTCATTTCGACAGCACATTTTCACTGGCACGTCTTGTCTATCTTCTTGGTGTCTTCTGATTGAGATAAGTCCGCATAGTCAGCTTAGTTTTTACACATTTTGCTAAAATTTGACAACATTTGAACGAGAATTGGCTATGTTACTAAATTACCAAAAAAAATGTCAATTTTTTTTTTTTTTTTTACTATATATATATATATATATATATATATATATATATATATATATATATATACACAGGGTGACCCAAAGAAACGTGAACTTTTTAACAATCCAATAAAACCAAGAGTGATGGAAAAAAATATTTTATTCATAGTAATTGAAACCTTAAAACATGCCATTTAAGAAACAATGATGGAATTTTCATTTTTTAAAAATTACGTCCTGTAGATGGTGTCCTCCTGTACGAATGCATTCTTGAAATCTGCTGTTGAGATTCCTCATTGACTGCTGCAACATCTCAGCTGGGATACTGTGAATTTCATCTTGAATTCAAAATGGCGAAATGTTTACTTGCCCAAGGTCTGCAGTGTCTCGCAGTGTTGCCACTTGCTCGTGTCTGGCAATACGCACTTCAAAAACTCCCGTTTTTGGGGGGTCACCTGTATATATATATATATATATATATATATATATATATATATATATAGTAATTAGGAGGATTTGATAATTATATTAATTGATTCATTGAGTCTGCTAGAAAACTCAACAGAATGCAGAATGCACTGGACGGCCATTTCGTCCTATATTTGGGACTCATCAACAGTGCGCATCCACTACCGAGGGAATCGAAACCCCGCGGGTTAGGTTGGCAAGCGAACACCGGGCCTCGGTGACGAAGAGATTGCAAATCAGACTCAATGTAGCGCCGCTCACTCCCATATTCCGTGGTGGAACTCAACTGAGATTCTCTCTAACCATAGGACTGAGCCCCCTGGAGCCACGACTACTCTCACCAAGCCGCTCCAACTGGAGCATTAGAAGCCGGTTCAAGCGATGATAAACACAGATAGTAATTAGGAGGATTTTTTTTTGGGGGGGGGTCACCTGTGTATATATATATATATATATATATATATATATGTATAGTAATTAGGAGGATTTGATAATTATATTTAATTAATTCATCGAGTCTAGAAGAAACCTCAACTGAATGCAGAAAGCACTGAATGGCTGTTTCGTCCTATATTTTGGGACTCATCAGCAGCATGATGAGTCCCAAATATAGGACGAAACGGCCGCCCAGTGCTTTCTGCATTCTGTTGAGGTTTCTTCTAGACTCAATGAATTACTTAATTATAATATATATATATATATATATATATATATATATATATATATATATATATATATATATATTAGGTTGGTGCAAAAATAATGACGTAATAATGTCGTTTTTTTCACGTTAAAAAAGACGTCAAAAAATGACATTATTACGTCATTATTTTTGCACCAACCTAATATATATAGTATTACACAGTAAAATCCCAAATTACCTCAAATGGGAGGATAGATATATTTGATCTATTTCAACCGACGAAAACTTCAACAGTTTTATTCAACCCCAGTGTACAGACTGATTTCGCGTCGAAATTAGAAATTTAACTTTCCCAGCCGCGTAATTTCGGCTGTCAAAGTTAAATTTCTAATTCCGACACGAACTCTGTTTATATACCTGGGTTGAATAATACTGACGAAGTTTTCGTCGGTTAAAATAGATCTATCCCCCACATGTGGTGACCTTGGATTTTGTTTTGTAATATTATTTATTGGCTATGTTATAATAAATATATTGAGCTTTTTTCTGTATCAGTTTTACTATTTTATATTACTAGGATCCACTTGAATTATAAACCAACGGATTAATTACCTTTAATATATATATATATGTTCTTTCTTTTTTATTATAATATATATATATATATATATATATATATATATATATATATATATATATATATATATATATATATATATATATATTATAATAAAAAGAATATATAATCCGGTTCTTAACTGATATTTTTATTTTTACAAAACAGTGCTCAATCTAAACTTACAGAGTATAAATATTATAAATTAACTGATTTAAAAATATGGTTCCTTCGCTACACCGAAATTACCATGTTTCAAAATCCGAAGGTAAACGCTTCAAATTTAATTATATAATTAAATTAAAAGCATTAGTTCTGTTTCATCTTCAAGCGAATTTTGGAATAACTTATTTTTAAATTTACTGAGTTTTAAACGCATATATAATTCATAATTTTTTTGTTTCCAAGTATACAGAGAAGTCCAATCATTTAGACAGGAGCGGTAGCGTGTTCATTTTTATTAACTATTATTGTATCCATTATGAGTTACGTTTACAAAAGAGGTTAAGTCTAGGGAATGGTAGGGGTGCATTTTTCAACGAATTTTGACATCCGTTCAACGCATGTCGGCTGGGTGTTTTTATCAACGACAAAAAGTTTTTCCTCGTTTTTTTCTGTTAAATTCTTACTTGTATACTTAAAGATTCTTTCTAAAAGGGGTGTTTGGGCTTAAAATGCGATATATTGAACTACAATATTAAAATATTATTTTTACTCTTAACTACTAATAGATTATATCTCTTTTTAAATCAAATAAATGTAATAGAATTACTTAAGTTATTTAAAAATTATTATTACATATCAAATATAAGTATGTATATTACTAGCTCCCATTTTTTATTTTTTTATTTTTAAATATTATTTAAGGAAAATTATTTACAATGTCGGCAAAAATACCTATTTCATTTCTTTGATTCATTAATTTTTTATTTTTATAAACTTTCTCATGTATGCACAAATGACATGAGTCTTTTAATGACCTACATATTCTAGTTTCTCTTATGAATTTCCATTTTACTTTAGGTGTTTTACTGGTTTCTTTTAAGTGCCAGAAATATTTCGATAGGGACGTCTGATTTCGGTATTTCTTTATTCTAAATGAAGTCTGATGTTAATTGAATCTCTTTTTGAACTCATGGCTTGTGCAACCTATATTTATCTAGATTTTTATGTTTTCAGGGTGTCGGAGTTACCTCCTCCTTAATTCCCTAATTCTTCACTAGATGTCATTCTCCTTATACTATAAATACTGGGCGACTTGTCGCCTCGTTCTTTTTTTCATATTTCAGCGACTATTAATGTAAGCTCTTTTAGAAGATAGCGTTTCCCACTTGTGGGAAGACGCCATGAACATTATGCACACATACACGTACGTACGAACATTCACCAAAATACGAACATTCACCAAAGAACAGACACCAGTGTTTGCACCCACAAAAATGTTATTGTCTATGTCCATTGTAAAATTGTTTTGTTTAATACCTATATTTGTTTATATATATATATATATATATATATATAGTCCGGCTATTTTCTTGTAGTTGGACCTTTTAATATTCTACTCGGAGTTACACACATGTTTCTAATAAAACAACACGTAAATACCTCCCGGTTTTCCACAGGGGTTCTCAATAGATGAGATATTGCATTGGTATACTAATGATTCCGTGCGACATTTATTTTGTAAAGGATAATTATGAGGATTTCTGCAGTTACATAATCTTCACCTCTTTTTAGTTTTATATTGTCTAACTTTCCTTGGTTTTGGTCTAAGTGTTTATTAAAGATATTATGTTTCTTTATAATTTTCTCTGATTTTTTAGTACAGTTGTAACTTAATTTTAATGTATTTTTATTGAAAATAGTACTTAGTTTCCTATCTATAGGAAAATGCTTAACGATTAATGCAAGGAATTTTTTGTCCTAATTTGTTGTTTACCATTTGGTTGTATGGGGGTGTATACCAAATTATTTTTCTACTTCTGTTTTTTCTATGCTTTGCATTTTCCTTTTTTTATACAAGTTAGTTTTGGGCTTTTGTAGCCACAATATTTTAGAGCTTTATTATAGAAATTAATACGTTCATAGAAAATTTCTCATTTGCTGAAATTGTACTTACTCTTTTTTCGATTCTTCTGTTACGCTTAAAGAGTAATTATACATTCTTATTGCTCAAAGTAGAGCCCAATAGTGTTATAAAAATACTGGCAGCATTCCAGTCAGATATTTTTAATCATTTTTAAGATACAACGCTTCAAAGCTTAATCTAACAAATGGACAATTTTGCTGTTTCACCCGATATATATATATATATATATATATATATATATATATATATATTATGTGTGTGATTGTGTGTGCATAATTGATTTATGTTTTAATATGGGATTATTCCGGTGCTTATTGTTCGGTCGATATCACTCCCGCTGGGACATCTGCTCGAAAACGTGAAATCAATTAGAAGAAACATTTATGGCAATAATAAATAGTATGGGGTTAGAAAATAAATGTATTAATTACTTATAAATTACTTTGTTTACGTTTTGGGTATGAAAATAGACATACGTTTCCTTAAAAAAAAAAGAAAAACAAGGGTTAATTGAACTGTGCTTTGCTGTCCGTCTGCTGAAGCTGTGAAAACAGACCTGGGTATATAATGCTTTTCTTTAGAAAACAGTGGGATCTGTCTATATTTCTGAGATGAGGTATTATGTACACTATTTACATTATTCAGACTATTGTCCTCATCTTTGTCGCTATATTTATTACAACGTTTCGGCCTTCTTCAGGTGGTTGGAATGTCGAACTGAACTTTTTATTTCGCTCACTGGGATAGACTGTTCTAGTTCCACGTACCATGTCTAATGGATATCAGTTATCAGTTATCTCCTGTTAATTCCCTTCTCCAAGTTCTCAACTGCCTTAACCAGGTATTGAACTCACACTCTCTAGAACCTGCCACAGGATCTAACTAACGCCTTTATCCACTGTGCCATGTGTCCTTGAGGAAATAAAGGGTTCAGTCTGACATTCCAACCACCTGAAGAAGGCCGGGGCGTACAACGGCCGAAACGTTGCAATAAATATGGCGACAAAGATGAGGACAATAGTCCGAATAATGTAAATAGCAAACAATGGGATGTTGGTCTAATTGATGCCAGTATATAGATTTTCTTTAGAAAGAATCCCGGCGTTTCCAGGACCGTTTCGATAAACTACATCCGTGTCCAGGGTATGACGATAAACTACGTCCAACAGCAAAATCTTTGATCAGGAGGCTTTTAGGAGCGTGAAACCTCCTCTTAAATGCTGGTGTTCCCCGGTCCACCCTGACACGGTGTGGTAGCACCTGTTAGGGTCCCAGCTATGGGCAAATAGTTAACCCCGAAACTGAGGTAAAAAGCATTATAAAAGTGTAAAAATAGGTTTTAATACCAGGATTACTTTGTAACAAATTATTACCAGAAATAAATTTTTGAAGAAAAGAAAATATTAGCAGCTATAGGTTTTTGAAAAAAATAATATTACCAGCTATAGGTTTTTGAAAAAAATAATATTACCAGCTATACGTTTTTGAAAAAAATAATATTTTTGAAAAAAATAATATTACCAGCTATACGTTTTTGAAAAAAATAATACCTGTTAGGGTCCCAGCTATGGGTAAATAGTTAACCCCGAAACTGAGGTAAAAAGCATTATAAAAGTGTAAAAATAGGTTTTAATACCAGGATTACTTTGTAAAAAATTATTACCAGAAATAAATTTTTGAAGAAAAGAAAATATTAGCAGCTATAGGTTTTTGAAAAAAATAATATTACCAGCTATACGTTTTTGAAAAAAATAATATTTTTGAAAAAAATAATATTACCAGCTATACGTTTTTGAGGAAACAAATATTAACAGAAAAAAAAAAGTTGTCGGCATTAAATGACCCATTGAGGTGGATATGCCATAGAACAAAACAAACCAAACCAAACCAGAACCGTTTGAAATAAATGAAGCAGTTAGGACGACTGAAAAACGTGTAGCTAATCAAAAAAATAACTGTTATAGTAAAATAATATTGTATGAACTTATAGTTATATTTTGTTTGTTCAAGGTCACATAATGAGGAAAAAGGTGTTTGGAAAATTTGACACCCACAGATTATATTGAACGTAAGATAGACAGAGGAAGGTAGAGTATAACCTAAGAGCTTGCGTAAATGTTTGGCAGAACAGGTATTAGAAGAGAGAGAGAGAGAGAGAAAGTATTAGGTTGGTGCAAAAATAATATGGTTTTTTTGACGTTAAAAAATACGTCAAAAAACGATATTATTTTTGCACCAACCTAATACAAGCTTTACCAAAGGCTACAAAGGACAGAAAGATACGTGTCACATTGAAGAAGGGGAAGATGATGCATGCTTATGTACAAAGGTTTTTGCTTTACGAACAAGGAAGGAGTTCCACTTATAGTAATGATATTGTATAAATTTATAGTTCTCTTTTTTTAAGACAATTCATCCCAAGCAAAGCGGGAGTGCCACTAGCACGCATGGAGTTGCAGAGGATTGAGAACAAGAGTAAAGACGCGTGTTTGATGAAGGGATACAGAGCAGGACGGGGAACAAGCTCAAGGTGTCAGATGTCGATTGACATTACACTTGAATATTTGAAGATTATAGTTATCGGGGAAGCAAGTAAGGGGAAGGGAGTTCCACAGACGGGAAGTGCAGGAGAAGCTGTTTGAGAAGAAGAGACGGTTACATTTAACCGTTTTGACAGTGAAAGCGTGAGACCGAGATGCCAGCCTGGTAGCTTGCTTGAATTCACGAAGTTCGGGAACCAGCGATGGTAGCTCGTCGGAACAGTTACTGTGAAAATATTTGTAGAAGAGACAAAGGGCGGTCACAGCACGTCTGTGGAATAGCGATTGTAGACTAGGTGTCAGATCAGGACCTATCATCTTGCATATTCGTCTCTGGATTTTGTCGAGGATCTTGAGACGTACAGCGGGAGCACCAGACCATATTTGACAGCAATAATATTTTGTTTAAAAAACAAAACAAAGTAAACTGATTCAGATAATCGCTATTATGAATACCATAACCCATTAGGACCGTAAGAGCACCACTTGTATTGCAGCCTTGACAGCAGTGGTGTGTCTTGGACAAGATAGCCTTCTTTCTTAAGCCTTGTTCATTTTATAAGACTTTTTATCTTCCTGTGCCTGTTACCATCTGTTATGTAGAAAGACTGAACAACCTTCTCTACACCAATTATTGAATGGTCCTGGGTATGACGTTAAACTGCATCCAACAGCAAGGCCTCTGATCAGGAGGTTTTGAGGAGCGTGGAACCACCTCTTAATTGCTGGTTTTCCCAGGTCCACCTTGACCTCGTGTGGCAGCACCTGTTAGGGTCCCAGCTATGGGCAAATAGTGAACTCCTATTTTTTCCAGATCTTACCCACGTCCTGGGTATGACGTTAAACTACATCCAACAGCAAGGCCTCAGATAATGTTTTTGAAAGAATAATGTTGCCAGCTATGCGTTTTTGAAAAATAACGTTGCCAGCTCTACGTTTAATAGTACTGTATATTTAATATATGTATAGGTGTATATATATATATAACTTAATTTGGCATTAAATGACCTACAGTGGTTGATATGCCATAAAACCCTACCAACCAACCAACCAATTATTGAAACACGGATTTCTCTATGAGTAGAACGTCTGCTTATGGAACAGGTGGTCGCAAAGGCTTAGCACTTTTCAGTTTTCAGAACTACTGTATTCTTAATCCATGTTCCCGTGTGATTAAACTCTTCTGTCGTAACCTAGGGAAGGTTGCTGCATAAAATAATAACACGAAGGCTGATAATGAACGATAAAACTTAAGACAAGAACAACACATATAAGATTCGGCAGCGGCGCGTAGAAGAATTAGTCAACAGCTAGAAATGAATCAAGTGAATTCCACAATGAATCTGCAACTGCAGGATATATACCAACTGCCCCATGTAGTCAGATGTGGCACAAGGCTGAATTTAATGTGGGGTATCAAGAGCCCGTAGGCCGTATAAAAGAGGGTCGGGTAGCTGTTTCCCTAGACGAGACTCTGCCCTTCGACATAGCCTCGCTTGTGGATCTTCTCTGCCCGGAGGCAGAGAGTTTGACCAGCACAGCTGGAGACGAATACCAACTGCAAGATATCTACTAACCGCCCCACGCGTTCAGATGTGGCACAAGGCCGAATTTAATGTTATCAGGAAGTAAGAAGAAGGTAGTTCCACTGTCGGGAAGTGCAAGACAAGAAGCTATTGGAGCAGAAGTGGTGATTACATTTAACTTTTTTGACAGTAACATGGTGCGACTAAGATGCCAACCTAGTAGCACGCTTAAATTCATGCAGTCGGGCCACTAGTGTAAATAGCTTGTCAGAACAGATGCCACGAAAAAATTTATAGAAAAGACAGAGGGAGGCCACATTATGTAAATGAGAAAGGGACTGGAGTCGAGAGCGATCACATTGCATATCTGTCTCTGGATTTTGTCAAGAACCTCAAGATGAACAGCGGTGGGGACCAGACCATATATGGCAGCAGTATCCCATGCAAGGACGAATGGAAGATTTCTAGATGTGAAGGATGGAGTCAGACGATAAAAACCTTCTGACGGGACACAGAGAACCAACTTTCTTTGTGGTAGACGCAGCAGTTGATTCAATGTAGACGTTGCGTCTCAGGTAAGTGGAGAACGTGAGACCAAGAAGTCGCTTTCGTAGATTTGAGCATCAACCATGCTGATAGGAGGCAGGGAAGTTTCTCTATGGTGAGTAAATGATAATAGTTTCGTTTCGGGTGCATTCAAATTCACAAGCCATTTCCTGCCTCAGTCAAGCATAAGTTGGAGGTCGTTTTCGACACAAACAGGTTAACTTTGTCAGCAATGCCGGATTTACTATTGAGACAGGAGGAAATGGTAAATTCGAATCTTTCATGACTTGACGCTTCTGGGGAGCATTAAATATTCCTGCTTTTAGCATTTTCCATCGTCACTCCAAAGAACTATATACAGATGCATTTGAAATATTCACAATTTTTGCTTAATGGCTTCATCAATTTACGCTTGATGTGGATCGATGAAAGAATGTCTTTCTCTTGCTAACTAATGGTTCGTTAATGATGTTTACTTTTGTCAATTTTAAAGTATCGTAGTTTGTTTTTTGGTTGGGTTGTATTTTCATGCATGACTTCTCTTCTTCTACTAGCCCACCAGCAGATAAAATAAGAGCATGTTACCAAGTTTTCGAACCATTTAAAAATTCCACTTAAAAGAACGCGTGTTAATATCTTCATGTTGTTCTTTCAGATTTCTTCGTTGTGTTTTCTCTTTTTTTAGCTTATCTATCAGTTATTTAATGCCAAAACCTACATATTTTATACACAATTTTATTCAGTTTTCTGAGATAATAACGGTTTTAGTAAAACAAGTCTTATTAATTAACCCATAGCTGGGGGAAATAAGTGATAGATTCATACCTTTCTCAGTGGTATTTGCGCGTCAGTGAATATAACGAACCCAATGACAATTGGATCTCAGCTCTTCGTTTAACAATTCCGAGCGATTATCCATTAAACCATCGGCACATTCAAGCTTGTAGTACCTGGTGGTCCTAAGTGGTCACCCACCTAGGTACTGACCAGGTTCGACGTTGCTTAACTACGGCGATTGTACGGAAACCGGTGTTTCAACGTAATATGGCAGTGATTCTGGCGACAAGGCCTCACCAATTTACCGTTGAAATGGCTAGATGGAACCGTAAGTTCTATGCTAATAGTTTCTTCTATCGCACTTGTGGAACTTTCTTCCGGTTTCTTGCTTTCCGGTCAAAACTTCACACATTTTAATGGAATCTCAATCGCTATCAACTGTTTTCTTAATTGCTCTTCTTTTATTATGCTATCTGTTTCATATTGTTCTTTTAAATATTCCCTGACACTTGGTAACCCCGATGTCTTAGTTGAATCATTGCCTTGCTTGGAGTGAAATGATTAAAAGCAATTGCGATGTCTTAGTTTGATATTTTCGTAGTCTTCTTTCAGTGAACAATTTGAAAAAAAATGGACCTCGATTACAAAACGTAAAACAAATTCAAGATTCATGGTGCCAATGAGTCTGAGAAAACTAGATAAATCTAATTTAATCAATAAATCGATCATTCAAGGATAATTCAATCCACGAGTTTAAAATCTCATTTGTCATTTAGAATATGAAGACAATTGCTCATGTGTAGAAATATTTCCTTTACATATATATATATATATATATATATATATATATGTTGAACAATAAAAAATATTAAAAAATTTATTAAAAAATTAAAATCTTCAGAAACACTGTGTTGTATATTAACATTCTTTCGTTTTTATTATTATTCCATTTATATTCCTCTGCTATTTTTCTGCTTGCTGGTAGCAATGAACTACAGAAATGAACGTCTTGATGGAGAAAATGAACTTTTGTTTGTAGTTTTCATTATTTTTTTTTATTTTTTTTTTAACACGAATTTTGCTCAGCCCTTGTGTTGGTCAAAGAGTCTATTTTAAGTCGTTATTTAAGAGCTGGATTGATTCATGCTTGCTCTGAATTCTCTTGGTCATTTTGACAGTTTTATTAGTTCCTGGAAAGGGGGTGTACTATCTCTCTCTCTCTCTCTCTCACACTCTCTCTCTCACACACTCTCTCTCTCTCTCTCTCTCTCTCTCTCTATATATATATATATATATATATATATATATATATATATATGCATAGTTGGATTGATGTGAGTTTGCATAT
>OZ010593.1:20627171-20667171 GCA_963932145.1 Acanthosepion lycidas
TTATGTATCCAAGCGCTTTCGGCTATACATTTAGCCATTTACGAGGATTAAATACTTTAACTGTTAAATAAGAAATACTTTGTTGCATGTATGTTTTATAAAATGTTTTCATTTTTCAAAACACGGTCAAGATATTGTGTCCATGTTCAAAGTTAATATTTAGCGTTGTTTTTTTTTTTTTGTTTTTTTTTGTTTGTTTTTTTTTTGTTTTTATTAATAAGGCTTCCATTATTTTTAGACTTTTTTTGCATGTAGATGATGCTATTATATTTGTGTTGTCAACAAGTATGTTACGAATAGTGTCCGGTAGGTCTCCATGAATATTTATATGAGATCATATGTAATGAGTCATAAGTAATTTCCGTTTTGGGGAACCAACTGTAGTGACGAATCCATTATTCTAGCTACTAATCAGTGACAGTTAATAATAAATTTGGAGTACACTAACTTACAATGATGACCAAAGCCACGGTAAATCTCCACATCAGATCCCAAAAGCTGAGCTCCATTAAAGAAAAATATTTTTTTACGAATGATATTATTCATTTAGAGAAGTTAAATCGCAATAAAACATTAAAAGTCAAGCAGCTGCAAGGTGTCTAT
The DNA here is from genome assembly GCA_963932145.1 of Acanthosepion lycidas. Classification (NCBI taxonomy): domain Eukaryota; kingdom Metazoa; phylum Mollusca; class Cephalopoda; order Sepiida; family Sepiidae; genus Acanthosepion; species Acanthosepion lycidas. The sequence continues at coordinate 20,627,775 of OZ010593.1, forward strand.
AAAAGTTTGCACAAAAAGCGCCTTGATTTTGTCAATAGAAAAAAAAATATTGTCCTCAACCAGGAAAACGCAAGGCTGCATACAACACTCATAACAGGGGAAGAATAATTCAAAAATACGCTTTTAAGTAGGCGCCCGAGGGGGTCGTCAGTGATGTTTTTGATTTGGTTCATCAGGGAGTTTCGGGACTTTCAACTTCATACTCCCCATCACCAAATCGATCCAAACAGGGAAGATCAATCCCTGATTCCCCGCTTTCAATCAAACGCTAACAGCTACTCTGGCCTTTTTAAAGAATTAGACGAAGACAGACCACATATTCCGCACATCCGATTGGATGCTTGTATCAACCAATCCGCTGCGCGAACTATCTTTTAAATGGCTCGCGGTGGGGACTGGTTTCTTTTCTGATTTCGGTGGATTGCAGTTTCAATGGATAACTGAGGAGGTAATCATAATGTTCCTAAGTTTAACCCTTTTCCTTAAGTATTGTATAGTTTAAATATTTGCCGTTTTTATTTTATTTGTACTTTTTTTTTTTTTTAGGCGGGGAAACTTAAACTCAACCCTATTATCACATTTTATCGTTTAGCCTGATTCTTAACTTTACATGTTAAATTTGAATGGATGTATTTGCAAAATTAAAATAATTGTCCATAAACATGGCGTATATTTTCCCCGTACACACAAAAAATAAAATTAAAAAGAAGATTAAACAAAAATACAATAAGCACTATAATATTCCTTAACAGTGATTTAAAACTATTTACAAATTTGAAGTCGTTAAATACAACAGACTACGAAATGCTTTTGGAATATATTAAGCATTTGTAATTCAATTGGTCTGTTCTACCTTACCTGTCGTATTTATCTCATCTTGTAGACTTTTTTGATTGCTAGAAGACACGTCGATGAAGAAATAAAGTTCGCTAATAAAAACCAAATTCAAAAGTTCGTCGATTTTTTTCACCTAAAACTCCTGCGTAATTTTAAACAAATGTTATTGAAGAGCTCCCTGATAAATGGCAACAACTCATTGCAAATTATAGTGAATACATAATTGAATAAAATTGTACTTTTTTTAAGGAATAACTTTGATAAACGAGAACAGACTCAGTTTAATATTTATTTATTCTTCATTGAAACCTAACGATTTGATTGGTGCTTACGGATTTACCGTACGATCACTGAAGTTAAGCAACGTCAAGCCTCGTCTATACCTAGATTGATGGCCGCTTAGGAATACCAGTTGCTGTAAGCTTGGCTATGCAGGTGGTGTAATGGATAATGGATCAGAGAGCCGAGTTCCAATTCCAGTTAAGCTTGGTATATTTACTTATGTGCAAATACCCTTGGAAAAAGCTATTAATCCACCTCTTCTCCCCTCAGCTATTGGTTAATTAGTAATACTTGTATCGCTAAATCATTGTTATCTCAAAAATTTCTAACAATGTAAAATGTTTTCTGGCTTTAAATAACCTGCAAAGGGTTGATAAACAATCAGCCAAAGCTTTGATCGTGTCTCTTTTCTTTATCAAATATCTACGACGAAAATCTTTTTTTTTTTTCAACGTTTTGTAATTGGGCAACCCCAGTTCAAATTGTAACGAGAAAGCTTCGAGAGAAATTATATTCTCCAGCAGAGTCTTGCAAGTGTGTATGTGTGTGTGTTTGTCTACCCTTCATCATTATTATTGTATTGGTGTCGTCCATGGAATGTAGTCAAAGAAAATTCTGTTCATGAGACATGGTATCAATAGGAGACCTCAAAACTTTTCAGAAAATGATCGCAGAGTAAACGCTTCCCATTTTCTGCAGGACTACAGTTCCAATTTTCTCTAAGCAACGCTTTCAGTTTTGTACAAACATTACTACATAAATTACAGCAACAGACATGTTCAATAGCTTTTTCATCTCTTCAGCCAAATTCTGGTATTTTTCAATCATTTCAGTTTCTTTGGACAGCACATCAATAACTTGATAGTCGCTGCTTTCCTTATATATAATAACAAGGTCGCGTTTTCCTGCCGTAATGAAATAATCTGTCTCAAAAGGAACATCCCATAATGGTTTGTGTCTGTCATTTTCTACTACGGTTTCGGGCTGATATTCACACTATTTTTCTTTATTATTTACAAAACTATTAAATATTTTTTTAAAGAGGTAATTATTATTATTAGTATTAAAAACACTATTTTTTTATGATCATTGTTAGTTAATTACGAGATTTTAAAAGAAATTGTTCTTGTTACGGAAATAACTACTAATTCTTTCAACTTCCTACTCAGTACATATGCGTCACAGACAGATGTATATGATTTGGTGACAGGTTTGTTAAAATCAGCGAATAATCTTGTAGGAGAGGCCTAGTTAGAAATACCTTTATGTAAGTAACCCCACTACACTTTCCGATTGAGGGTTTTCTAAATATGACTACCAAATTGACCTGGCTACCTCATCCTTCAAAATTAAAAAAAATTAAGAGAAAAACATATTGACAGCTCATCATGCTTGATCATGGAGAGAGACACACAGTGTCATGCCCTCTAGGGCACATTTTTTTTTTTTTTTTTTTTGTGGTTGAATGCCGTATTAGCGGTTCTTTCATTTGTAAAAATCTTTTCAGTTACAGTGATGGTCATAGCATTAAACTAACCATATCTTCATATTGTTGTTGTTGTTGTTGTTGCTGCTGCTGCTGCTGTTGCTGCTGCTACAATAATTACTAGTGTATCCGTGCCGTCAAAAATGATGGCAATTGTTAGTTGGTAGATTTTGTTTAGCGGCATAACAACATCTATGGGTCACTTAATACCGAAATCTAAATATTTTGATCGCAACTGTATGCTTTCAACGAGGGATAAAATCTGTTGTTAGTCATTTTTCATTAAAACTGTATAGTTGGACTTTTTACTATATGTAAATTTTGGTCACTTTTATATAAAAATGTATTGCTTTTAGTTTTACTATGAAAATGTATTTTTACTTTTTTTTTTTTTTGTCTTTTGATTTTTGTATAGAGATTTACTATTTGCCTATAGCTGGGACCCTTACAGGTGCTATCACTCCTGATCACGGTGGGCCTGAGAACAACAGCAATTAATTGATTGTTCTGTGCTTTCGAAAAACCTCCAATCTCCCGATCAGAGGCCGGATGAAATGTATTGTTATCATCAGGACTCCCGATGGCAATTACTAGAATGGCTTAATGGAGATACAATGAAAGAAAGGTCTTGGAAAAATGTACTGAGATTCAATAAAGCGGGGTTAATGAATTCACAACTAAAATAAAGGTTAAATGACTGTTTAATTAATCCGTTCTCATTATATTTTTAGATGTTCAATGGTATCTATCGTTCATTAATTACTCTTTGTATTATATAAATCGCTTTTTGGTTAATATAATTATATATAGGATGTTTCATTAAGACGGATCAAAGTCAGCATTAAATAAATCAGTGTTATTGGTGAAAATTTATTTATTTATTTATTGAATCATGTTATTTAAGTCATGGCAATTATGTGTGAAGAATAATATCGCCCAAATGTCTGCCAAAAATTTTGACGACGTCTCTGCATAGTTACTCCTCGAACTTACCAATATGTCTTATGATCTCATCCTTCAGCTGTTGAATTGTTGTTGGCTTGGTGGCATAAGCTTTACTTTTGAGATGACCTTAAAAGAAGAAATCTAAAGGCGTCAAGTCACACGATCGTGGTGGCCAATTGACATCTCTTCTCTTCAGCTACTGTTTAAATAGTAACGTAGATTGGTTTCTCTTTCCCATAGTCGGCAACCAGTTAAGGACAACTTTGAATGTATCAAAATACTAGGGTAATCGTGTCGTTAAAAATGGCAGCAGTTGTTTGAAAGTTTTAATAGTGAGATACAATAAAAGAAAGGTCTTGGAACAACGTACTAAATTCAATAAAGCGGTGATAAGTAATTCACAACTAAAATAAAGGCTAATGAACTGTTTAATTAATCCGTTCCCTTTATATTTTTTAGGCGTTCAATGGTATCTATGATTCATTGATTTTTCCTGGTATTATATAAATCGATGTTTTCTCAGTATCTTTTTAGGTTAAAAATTTGTGTTTAATATAACAATAAGAAAGGAAAATCTCATCATAGAAGAAAAAGATTAACAAGAGAACAACCAAGACGTCGATAACAAAGGCGTAGACGACAAAGTTAAAGCAAGACAATTACTTAACAGAAAACGGTATCTGAGAGCCTCACATGAAAAGCTTGGACAAATAAGACTGTAATCTAAGAAAAGTAGGATTAATGGAACTGTTAAATTAAATGGTTCATTTTGCTCAGGATATAATTTTGTCTAAATGCAGATAAATATTTTATTTGTATTGATTATTAAAACAACTAAGGAAAACAATCACTCACAAATCTACTAGCTTAAGTTGATTTACCTCACTTTCCATTGCAAATGGGACAGGAAATATATTGTTATGGTCCCGGTTAGGACCAAGGAAGAACAGCACGAACACAAGAGTAGAAATAACGAAGGTATATTACATGAAATAATAATACAAGATGTGGAAGGTGTTAGTATGACTGTCAGTCTGGTTTGGAGTGAACTACTATCGGCTCGACTCGATTCGATATTTACTTGCGCCCCCACGAGGGAAAGATGTGGCGCAAGGCCGAGTTTTACGTGGGTTTTCCGAGCCCGTAGGCTCGGCCAAAAAATGCCCGTAGAAACCGTAAAAACAGAATCGGATTGGTCGACCTCCCCGAACGAGGCTCTGCCGTTCGGCGGAGCCTCGTCCGGGTTCGTCTCTGCTCAAAGACAGAGAGTTCGACCGTCAAGCCGAGCTTCTCGGCTTGAATCGGTATCTAGCCACCCTCCCACGTGGGTTGCATATGGCACAAGGCCGAGTTTAACGTGGGTTTCCCGAGCCCGTAGGCTCGACCAAAAAATGCCCGTAGAAACCGTATAAACGGGATCGGGTTGGTCAACCTCCCCGAACGAGAGTCCGCCCTTCGGCGGAGCCTCGTCCGGGTTCCTCTCTGTTCAGAGGCGGAGAGTTCGACCGTCAAGCTGAGAAGCTCGGCTTGAATCCCTCCTCTCTCATGAGAGGCGTAGTATACATAGTGTTAGGAAGAGTTCATTCTGTAGTTATAGGTAAGGACCCATAACATATATAAATAAATACACATTGATAATTATTATATGGAATGATTTTTTCCTTTTCAACCGGAGATCTTGCATTATGGGCGTTTTTCATGAAGCCCCGCGTGCTCAGACAAGTAACACCCTTCGCAGAATATCTGCAGTGTCAAGCAACACAGACTTCTGAAACGATAGGATACCTGGCTTTATTCATATTTTCTTAGTGTAGGACTAAGTTCGGTAGTATAGAAGCTAATGAACGAAAGCGAGAAGAAAGGACTAATCTCATAGATTTGTTTTTTTTTTTTTATGGCGCATAAAATATTTAAAGCCAGAAAATATTTTAGTTTGCAAGATATTTGGTGGGGATCAAAAATGATTTAGTAACACAATCGTATGTATTGTCCCACAGCTGGTCGGGGAGGTAGATTCATAGCTTCCTTTAGGGTATTTGCGCAAAAGGGATTATAACGAGCCCAACTGGAATTTGGACATACGTCTTTCTGCTGGATAATCTTGGATAATCTTGGTAACATAACATGTACATTAGTTTTATCATATTTTTATTTTTTTGTCAAAATTAACAGCTGATCTACAAGTGAGATCTTTACGATTTCGCACAAATAAATCAATAGCAGCCGAATGTTTCCTTATAAGGAAACAGCTAATATTATTATTACTACAGTAAAATCCCTGACAACCGGACTAAGAACGCCTTCCAGATATGAGGAATAGGTTACAAAGTCTGGATATGAGGGATTCCGGATATGAGGAATTGGTTACAAAGTCCGGATATGAGGGATTCCGGATATGAGGAATTGGTTACAAAGTCCGGATATGAGGGATTCCGGATATGATGAATTGGTTACAAAGTCCGGATATGAGGGATTCCGGATATGAGGAATTGGTTACAAAGTCCGGATATGAGGGATTCCGGATATGAGGAATTGGTTACAAAGTCCGGATATGAGGGATTCCGGATATGAGGACTTGGTTACAAAGTCCGAATATGAGGGATTCCGGATATGAGGAATTGGTTACAAAGTCCGAATATGAGGGATTCCGGATATGAGGAATTGGTTAAAAAGTCCGGATATGAGGGATTCCGGATAAGAGGAATTGGTTACAAAGTCCGAATATGAGGGATTCCGGATATGAGGAATTGGTTTAAAAGTCCGGATATGAGGGATTCCGGATATGAGGAATTGGTTACAAAGTCCGGATATGAAACAACTGAAATCAGGTTTAACATTTATTTTCAATGTTTTATAGTAAACAAAATAAGCTAATGGTGAGTGAAATATAACGGAAGTGATTTTACCGGAAAAGAAAAAAATTATGTAATGTAAATGAAAATTCATTAAATAAAATATAGCACGTATGCAAAACAAATAATGTAATGAGGATTTTTTAATCGCTGTTGCATGATGATTCTTTCTCTTCTAATGTCATTCTCAACTTTTTCCGAATTTCGTTCAGCTCTTGTTCTTGAATTTTTTTTAAACAAAAGACACTTTTTAACTCTGCGTGCAATATTGCAATCGTCATAGTTGAATGCTGGCTTTCTTTCCATAAAACTGACAACCTTTTCAATAGTTTTTTTTCAATTTCAATCCAGGTTTCATCACAGTCATGCATCTTGTCGCTATCTTGTTGCAGATGTGTCTCGTTGTCAGCCTTTCCTCTTATTTCCATCCTTTTTTGCACCAATACAAGCCATTAGGGTGAAATAAGCATAAGCAATTATCCAAAGTAAATTTCCTGAAAAAAATAAATTTCAAATCAGTTACATTTCACCCAAATAGTTCAAAAATCATGTCAGTATATGCGGGATTCTGGATATGAGGGGTTCCGGATATGCGGGGGTCCGGATATGAGAGATTCCAGATATGAGAGATTCCGGATATGAGGGATTCTGGATATTAGGGGTTCCGGATATGAGTGATTCTAATATATTGCCATTAACATTTTATCAAATATTTATGCAATTTCTCCTCTTCCATTAATTTTGGTTGCGAGTGTTGTAAGTCTAAAAAGTTTCATTATTGAAAATTATTTTTAAAATGTATTCTAAAAAATGTAAAAAAAAAAAAAGAAAAAACTTCCAGTCGCCCCTTTTATTCCAAATACCTTGTTTATTTGAAACTCGAGTGTAGACGAGTTTCTGAAATTAGTAACGACAACCTTGAGCAGCTCACTGAAAGAATAAAAGTGTGTAGGGAATTTCCAATTTAACTGGCTGAATCGACTGACGGGACTGACAAAATGGCGGAAATACTGATATATTTCCGATGTTGTTATGATATATACAAAAATTTATTGCTCCCGCCGATCGTTAGAAGGACGCACAACGAGTAAGGCAATATTTCAAAAGTGGATTAGTCTTTCAAGAAAGTGGGATTGCACTGGATTAACTGTACTGGATTTGACGATAAACTACATCCAGCAGGAAGGGCTCTGATCGGGAGGATTTGAGAAGCGTAGAACCACCTCTTAATTCCTGTTGTTCCCACGTCCACCTGACCGGAAATGGTAGCATCTGTTAGGGCCCCAGCTAAAGGCAAATAGTTAAACCGGAAACTGCGTTAAAAAAAAAATAAAAATATAGATTTTTTTTTTTTTAAATAAAATGTAAAAGAAGAAATTGCAAGCAATAGATTTTTATAAAAAGAAAAAAAATACTCAAGGAAATTAAATTTCGGCATTAAATGACTTATAATCTTATAACCTCATAATAATTTGATATGTCGTTAAATGTCATAGAGAAACATTAATCCGTTAATTCCTACTATTAACTCCGGTATTAATTGTAAAAATTAAAATAAATTAAAGTTTAAATTATTGTGATTTACTTAGCGTAAAGCCACAAATATGGAGCTTCTTGTGTGGATAGAAATCAGCACCAAGTCGTAATTAATCTAGCACAACAATCTTGCTAACCACTAAGTCGAAATATAGCAACTATTGGTTCCTAAAAACTAAAAATTCTATAGTAATTATATGCTTCGTTTTCTGGATTCATTAACCCTTTCCCTCCCACGCGTCATCATTTTTCATTATTATATAATTTTTATATATTTCTCTAAAAAAAAAAAATAAGAGGAAAAACACCAAAAAAAGACATTATAAATTTTACATGATGGGTTTTTTTGTAGGTTCCTTGGGAATATGTGGTATTATGGTACATGTAGGATTGAGAGGTGATGGACAAGTTCTTGTGGTGATTGAGTATATAGTAAAGAATGAATGGGTCGTGATTAGCTACGACTAGGATAGTTACTGCGGACCAGCCTTACTCCACTTCCCCTTCAGCCTTGCGCCCAAATTTCTGTATGTAATCAGAAATAAATATACATTCCTTCCCCCATCATTTAAAGCATTAAGAAAATTTTTATGTATTTTTATTTTGAATTGCACAAATTTTTACATCATGGGGTGTTTTGTGGGCCCCTTGAGACTATGTGGTATTGTGGTACATGTAAGAGTGATAGGTGATGGACAAGTTCTTGTGGTGATTGAACCTATTATATTTTATTGAATGAATGGGTCGTGATTGTGATTCACTAGGACTAGGATAGTTACTGGGGACCAGCCTTTCCCCACTTCCCCTTCGGCCTTGTGCTACAATTTTTGTACTATTACAAAGAATAACTATACTATAGTAATTATACATTTCTATCTAGGTTCTCCTATCGTCTGGTTCACAATCCTTGCCGTGTTTTTTGGAGGGAATTTTTTTTTTTAAATTCAGTCTCAGGTTCCTTCTAAAGTCTGCTTCCACTCTGTACTTCTAACGTCTCCACCTAAATATTGAAATTAAACTATTTACTTTTTTGTTTATCACTAGAAGTAGATAGATTCGCCTATCGTCCGGTTCACACTCCTCCCCGGTTTTTTGAACGGGAGCAGACGTTTATCCCTTGTTTTCTGTTTAGAATTCGGTTTCCGGTTCTTTCTAAAAAAAATTTTATTCTCTTTTACTTCCAGTTTGACTTCTTGATTTTTAGTGGCATTATCGTCTTTCTTGGAGTGAATTGATTAAAAAAAAATACATTAAGGCACTCCCTCTACCAGAAATGAGATGTTTGGCATTTATGAGTTCATAGCTAAGACCATTTCGCCAAATTTGAATACGGTACTACAGGATATGGTTGAATTTCATTACAAGTTGTTTGTTTGTAAATGTTTTTGGCGAAAAAGGATCCAGTTTCAGCAAAACGCAAATTAAGGTGGTTGCCAAGGAGACTAGTTTCCAGACGGTCATTTGAGTTTAAAAAAAAAAAAAAAAAAAAAAAAAAAGAAGTTATACTATCTATGTTTCAGAATAAGTGAAATTTAATCGAATATTTACAAAATAAAGATTGGGTGCGTAAATTATGCCATCTGTCATACGCGGTTGAGAAACTAAACAAATTTAATATGTATTTTCAAGCAGAAAATGTGCCCTTCGACATATTTTGAACTGACGCTACGGAATTAGAAATAACTGTATCAAGTCCTCACTTGAGGACTACCAACAGCGGCAAGAACCAAAATGGATAGTCGATGTAACTCGAAAAGTAAATAATGACATAAAATGATGACGTTCCACACCACTTCAAAACAAATGTTAGGAAGGAAATCTCTCATCAGAAAGAGCGATAACAGCTACTGGACTAGAGAAACCTATTTTCCCTAAAAAAGATGGTTGTAAAAATTTTTTTTAAATTTACATCGAAAGCAGTACTGGCTGCTCAGTCAATGAATGCCAAATGTTTCCTTGTAGGGAAATGGCTATTATAAACATTACCATATAACGAGGATACAGGGGTTGAAATTCTATGTGTGACGTCCCCTCCGATGTCGCTGCGCCAAATGTGACGTCTGCATGGCTGCGTCCGTCGTGCTATCCTGTCCTGAGACGACCAACTGGTTTGGTATTGGTCGCGGCACCAAATGTGACGTTCTAACCATTTGGTGATTCGGATGGGAATCTGGTTAGATTCGGTATCAGCCTTGTCGTTCCCAGCTCGCTTCCAACGTCTGGTCACCGAAGTAACTGCTTTGATTTCCAGTCTAACCTACCCACGCTGTGAATTGATCTTAGGCAGACGAAATCAATCAGTCGCTGGGCCGTAATGCAAGCCGAGTTCGAACAAGGGTGATATCGCACAAGTATATGTAAAAGAAAAGAAAATAATAAGTCGAAAAGTTCAAATGTGTTAAAAAAGGATAACAATATTTTATATAGGGTTGCTGAATACAGGACTGCGTCTACTTCCCAACCCGCTATATGGATTCGTGACACTTTGTGTTTGTTAGGCGAGTCTTAACATCCTATGTTTGTACTTTAAGAAACTACTTCTCGGTGTATCTTCAGACGATATTCATGAAACTTGTTTTGGTGGTGTGAGTCTAAGTCGTTCTTCAAAAATAAATTGTTCCTGGCAAGAAGTTGAGGTCGTGATGACTGGAATCTTAGCTTCTGCGAGGCGGGTCTTCAGAGCGCTCAGCTCACTGCAACTGCTTGCCTCTCTGTCTCCAACCCCAACTACAACTGGAACTTGAACTGATTTTCGCTTGCTGCGACTTTGCTTATATGGACGCCGACCAAAACCGGGGTGGCTTTGTCGGGGTTTGAGGTTCCTTGATAATTCTTAACCCACAATCCACTTATTTGGTTTCGGTCAGGAAAATTTTATTATTTTCCATTTTTGGAAGTCTTTCGTCTTCCCACCTCCTTCTGTTCTCATATTGGTATCTCACCATGCCCTCAGAGGGTGTCAACGGGCTTCCCCTCTCTCACACAGTGGCATCTAACACCTATCCCTTCAAGGGGGCGCAACAGGCCTCCCCTCCTTCTTTACATGCTTACCTCCGCCCAATACTCCTGCTATCATTCAGCCAATGGGCGCTCAGCGGCGTGGGTGTGGCCAGACTAGCCTCGGTTTAAAAAATCTTGCTCAAAGAAAAAAAAATTTTATCCTTTTTTTTTTTTTTCACTTTTCCTTTTCCTTCTTCTCTTCGAGGAGACCTCACACCCTAGACTCTTTATCTTTTAACCGGATTACCTGGAATTCGTCAATTAGCTTTTCGCCATCACCAAGCGCGTGGCCACCCAGACGTACCTACACTCCTGGCGCCAACCACTGATCCGATAAAACAGTTTCGCTATTATAGCCGGATTTCATATGGAATTCGTCAACGAGATTTTCGCTAATTATCAAGTGGGTGGCCATCTGGCGAAACACAGCCAATTTTTCGTCCCGATAAAATAATTTCGCTATCATAGCCAGCCTGACGATAAACAGATGCTCCTCTCAATGATTTCTACATATAGACAAAGGCTTAACCTTTCCTTCATGGTGGTCTGCGGACACTTTTGTTTTTGTAATTCTGCGACACAGTTAATTTTTATCTATTTAGAATTCTGTCTCTGAGGTTATTTGGCCAACCTGGAATTTCCACCCGCCCCGTAACCTAAATCAGATTAATTCCAGTATCTTCCTTTTTGCCTTCTCGACAATGGGAATAAAAAATTTTACCACTTTTCCTTGTCAGAAAAAATAACACCGCTTAGTGTCCTTTTCGTGATGGCTTATCACCTAAATTTAATTTTCGCCTTTCTTTTTCTTTTTCCCTTTTAGCAAGCCAAATAGTGTCACATGTCTATGATTACCTTTTTTTATTGTTTTTAATTAGTTTTTATATAATTTGTAAATATTTCAATATCTTTGTTTATAGTTTTTGTTGTGTGGGTTACGTGGGATTTATTATCTGCTAATAATATTGGCATTTGCCATGCTACATCTCCATGTTTATAACTGCTATCCTTCGACCTTTTTCAGGTGAGAGGATTTTGTTATTGTTTACTAATTTATTCAGAGCATTTACGAGTTCCGATCAAGAAGTATCGGAACTGTTGCTATGTATCTAAGATACTCAAGCCGCTTAGCACAGAATGAACCTTGAATTCTGTCACGCATGCCCACTAAGTTATAACGTTATAGCTCACTTCATTTTTTTATAACATTGCTTGGAAAGAAAGTGTTTACAGTGTAGTCGTCACGTCATATCCCAGAATTTTAATCAGTGACCATGGTTTGTTCAGCTATTTTGGGCAACGAACTACATTCCCCAGGTTCGACTACGGCCATATTCTCCAGATCCCGTCCCTTGCGACGTTTTCGTCTTCAAAAATCAAATCCCAGTTTTTTTTTGTTTTTTGTTTTTTTTTAAGCTTTGCGCCCCGAGCAAGGCACGAAGCCACTAGGATGCAGGGCGGGGGGTTGCAGAAGATTTGGAGCAAGAGCAGATAGGAGTGATAGAAGAAAGGATGAAGGGAAGGATAGTGTGTAGATCAAGGTAACTGAAGATGTCGATTGACATTACATTTGAATAGTTGGAGATCATAGCTATCAGGGAAACAGTAATTGGGAAGGGTGTTCCACAGGCGAGAGGTGCTAGGTATGAAGCTATTGGAGTAGAAGAGACGGCTACATTTAAAAGTTTCTACAGTGTAAGGGTGAGAGCAGGATGCCAGCCTCGTAGAGCGCTTGAATTCATGGAGACTGGGAACCAGTGAAAGCAGCTCATCGGAGCAATTACCATGAAAGTATTTGTAGAAAAGACAGAGAGAGGCGACGGCGCGTCAGTGAGATAGTGACTGCAGACGGGACGCCAGATCAGGGCCAATTACATTACATATCCGCCTCTGGATCTTGTCAAGAACTCCGAGGTAAACAGAAGGTGCCCCAGACCATATATGGCAGCAATACTCCATGCAAGGGTGAATGCTCGTTTTGTATATTTGAAGTATCGATTCAGGGGAGAAAAATTTCCTGGCGCAGCACAAAGAGACAACTTTCCTCGCGGTGGACGATGCAATTGACTCAATGTATTTGTTCCATCTCAGGTCAGCAGTCAACGTGAGACCGAGCAGACGCAGGGAGTTGCTCTCAAGAAGTTGACTATCAGACATTCTAATGGGGGGGGGGGCAGGTAAGGATCTCTATGGTGGTTAATGGAGATTGAAAGGAACAAGATTTCAAGACGTCAAGGAAATCCAAAAGAATGCAATGAGGCAGATGCTTGCTATCCCAAAAAAGGAGTTCCAAGAATGCTTCCATCAATAGAAACAATGCTTGATGAAGTGTGTGGTTTCAAAAGTGGACTACTTCAAAGCAGATTAAATGCTGAATTGGTATGGGTTTTCTTTTTATTGCAACTAAGTTATATTTAATATTTATGTCAGTGATATTATTATTGAAATATAATTTTTTTTTTATTACAAATTAAGAAATTTATTTTTTACTTCAAAACACCCCTGACAAATGGTTAAGTGCCATTTTAGAAAAGAAGTCATTTTTTTAACCTACTTTTGGTTTCTTTGTGATTGGCCAAAATATTTATTTGGAGAGCACATTATAGTTTATGAGTTAGTCTAGTTGGCCATTAATACAGAGCAGTGAGTTTGATATTCACAAGGGAACGCATATTTGTAGCATTGGGCCAAACTAAACTAACTTAAAAAATGATGAAAGAACATTTCTTGCAGGGTTTACACTTTTTAATTTTTTTATTTTTGTTGTATCAGGTCTGATCAAAAATTAGCACGACAGTTACTATGGTAATGGGCTAAAGTACACTGAGTGACCTTAATTTATGTCACGCACACACATTAAGTCGTAATGTTCTTGCTCACTTCCTTTTTTCATAGCATTGCTAGAATTTTAATCAGTGACCATGGTCTGTTCAGCTGTTTTTGGCAAAGAACTACATTCCCCATGTTCGACTACGGCCATATTCTCCAGACCCCGACCCTTGCGACGTTTTCGTCTTCAAAAATCAAATTCCACTTGAACAAGATTTCAAAACGTCGAGAGAATCCAAGAGAATGCGATGAGGCAGCTGCTCGCTATCCTAAAAAAGGAGTTCCCGGAATGAAAACGACGCTGTATAAAGTGCTTGGTTTCGGATGGTGACTTCTTAGAAGGAGGTTAAAATCAGAATTGATAAGTAGTTTTCTTTTCATAATATGAGTCCCGATACTTTTTGATCAGAACGTGTCTATGTTGTATTGTAGAATTTATTTTTATTTGCTCGAATCTCATAGCATCTCTCGTATGCTATAAAACATGTTATGAATTCAGTTGGATCTTTTCTAATTGATCTCTTTAGCTGTAAATTGAAATGAAGATCCCTCTACCTGTTGTGGCCTCCTGATCCAGTTTTCCTCTGTTTAAACTTATTCGCCGTTCTCTTGGTGGTTCTTGAATGAACTTTGTACATGGAAGCCAGAGTATGCTGTTGGTACCATTACTGAATGCCTGAATGATCGTTTTCATCTCACCATTGCTCACTTTGGAAGACATAGTCCAACTGACACAAACAATTTTAACCTGCTCTCTTTTTAGCTGAATAACCCAAAGGGTTTTTCAGTGATTCTTACGATAAATGCTGTCAAGATGGCTAAACATCTTATCTGAAAACCTGGAAAAAAGAAACAATTATTTTAGTCTTTTTTTTTTTTTTTTTTTTTTTAGATATTAAACATTTTGTGGGATGGGTAATTATGCTGTTACAATTTGGACAATTTTGCTGTTACACTCGATATATACGGGAATTTTATTTACCTAATCTTTCAACTTAAGTAGGACATAACACAAAGCCATTTTTTATATTGGCACCCATACGCGTACGTAGGGGCCAAAAAAAAAACTGTCCAGTTCTGCTATCAATTTACACAAGTTCGTTACTTAGGGACCAGGTGATACAGTAAAAACACATAACTTACTAAGAGCTTCAAAGGATATGAATTTGTGGAGAGCCATGATCGCCGATGACTTCAAAGGACACGTCGCATAGAAAAAGAAGAAATGGTTTGAAATGTATTATTAATAGCGTATTTTTATAAACCTTTAATAAATACTAATTTCTTTAAGAAACCTATGGCGTATTTATACATGGTGTCCATAAAGATCGTGTGCACTTTAAAAATATTATAACTTCATTTGTATTTGCGATAGAAATAATCTGAAAAAATTTTATAATGTTTAATGTACCTAGTTTTAAGTATAGCTGAAATAACTAATGTCATTTCAGGCATTACTGTATATTATTTGGCAAATGTTTTCCGTGAACTGCAAAATCGTATTACCATTTATATTGCTAATGATGGAGGACATGGGGAAACTTAAATAAAATTTCAATAAGACCTTATAGAATATAGATTTACTTCTTTCTTATCCTTTTTACAAATTATTTCTCTCGCAAATACGAATAAAATTATAATTATTTAAAGTGCACACGAACTTTATGGACACCCTGTATTTTAATTTCTTTCATTAATAACCGATTTGTTTACACTTATAATTGATACCGGAGTTTTCTTATAATTATTATTCTCGGATTAAACAATGGTGATTAATGATTCAAGCATTATTCAATTCTGTTTTGTCTTATCCTTTGTTTGAGCTCTACATGGCGTCCAGCATTCAGAGTCATACAACAGAATGGATAAGCATATAGCATTGTACACATAAGATCTCTTGAAACCTTCCACATCAGCAGTGTTCAACGTATCCTCGGATTTTCATGAATTTCATCGGCAACAACATCGTGATCGCCGAGTGCCGGAGCCACCGGGTACCGGCATTCACTGCCCAACCCGTGGACGACAGTAGGCTTCATCAATGTTAACATAATGTCATCAGCCGGTGATTTATTCAATTCTCGTTCTTATTTAGTGCAGCTCACGTTGTGGTCGTCGTCGTCATCGGCGGACTTCATAAAGAAAGAATCTTTTACGTATATCTATTTTCATTTTGAATGCATAAAATTAAATTAAATCTGATTTTACAAGGGTGGAGTCACGTGACTATACTATATCTACGTTTATATATATATATATATATATATATATATATATATATATATATATATATATATATTGTGTATATTTAGGAAGCAATTTTTCATTGATGCATCTTTCATTAAATACTATAGACAAGTTTTGTCTATATATTTTAAGTAAGTTCCTTTCATATGGTCTGATAAGCTTAATAACATTATCATTGAAAGACGAAAGGAAATCACCATATTGATTGGTACATGTTTAAATCCAAACTAAGCTTTCGGCTTACATAAGTCATTATCAAAGATGACAATTACATTTCAATATATCAAACAATACACGGACGAAAAAATAATGATAGTCTGTTTTTGTTGCATGAAAAATTTCAAAGCAACGCCAAACTCGTGTATACGAGACGCGGAAGCGAAAATCGCGTCGCAGTTTATGGTGCACACATGACCACGGGGGAGTGAAAATGAGAAATATTAAGTATGGGAATCTGTTGGTATAAACCAATGGCTTCTGTTATCAATTATAGGCATTTAAGAATATTTGTGTAGATTTCGTAGTTTATTTTGTTCAGGTTAGGTTTCAACTGTTTTATGTATTATAGATTGGATTTAAACTTGTATCAATATGGTGATTTGCTTTCGTCTTTCAATGATAATGTATTAAGCTTATCAGACAATATAAAAGGTACTTAAAATAAATAGACAAAACTTGTCTATATTATTTAATGAAACATGCATCAATATCTATATCTATATCTATATATATATATATATATCTATATATATATATATATATATATATATATATATATATATATATATATATATATATATGACACCTTAGGGGTTGAAGATCGATAGCCATACCGAAAATACGCGACAAGATTTTGTAAATTGTGGATGGAACATCTGATTTCTTTTCCCACAAAGGAAAAAGAAGAATTATGTTGTTTTTTTTCACTTATCAACAGAAAAGAATGAATTTGGCAACTCTGACTCAGCAAGAGATATCATTGTTTAAGAGGCAAATCTATGTTAAAAAATTGTTCATATGTCATGAAAAATTGGTCAATGGCGAAACAGTTTTGATTGAAAAAAAAAAGGGAAGAATATATTTTCTCAGCTGCAAAGAACAAAGGGTCATATGGGAAATTTCAAACTTGAGCGAATTCTGAGAAAGTGGATTCCAGTTTTCAAGGAAAGCGATCTAAAGGTAGATAAAAGAACAATGTATTTGTCATGTCAGGTAAAACAATCCTCGGAAAAATTGAAATGCAAAAACAATGTCATGAAAAGGAATAAAGACCAGATTCCAGGCTGTCCCAAGGATCGGAGTGGAGCGGAAAGAAGGAGTTACTTCTCCCCGACCAGAAATTGCAATGGGTGAAACGCTAAGGAGCTGGGAGAAAGGAGAGATGGAGTAGATGGGTAGAAGTAGAAGTATATGGCCCTGAGGAAGTATTAGCTGAAGTAAGGCTCAAAAAAATAGTTTCAGGTAGGCGGAAGAGAGCGTGGTCTCCGCTAATCAGAAACGCTGGTGGGAGACATGACTTTAAGGCAGAGAAAAGCCTGTGCCTTCTACCCGCGAAACGAGTTTACTTCCAAATTCGGAAAAAGGTAAGGATGTTGCAGAAAATTCTAAACAAAGGATCTTTGTTACAATTTAGTTAATTAGCTTGAGAATTAGGAAAAACCCGAAGACCCCCAACACTCCTCAGATTAGAGCCAGGGCCCATAAAAAGCAGAACACGACACGAGACGGGACCAAGAGAACAGCGAAAGACAACCATTCCACGTAACTTCCTGCCATTGAAGAAAGTCTCCGACCCCGATCTGTGTTCCAGAAAACTTGCCTAGACTTGGTCTTGACGAACAAGGTGTCACAAAATATTCGAATGAGTGAAGGGTCGAGTGACTTTGCATGTCAAGATATACCTGTCTGAAGAACCTACAATCTTGTATGGGAAACAAAATTTGTATTACCAGTTCTGTATAACACACGTCACATGAAATATTATTTTCTCGCGACTTTCTTGTGGCATAAGCCTTTACTTTGTCTGGTCCGGACGAGTTTAACGATTCCAGTCGACAAGTGATTCTTGCCGGCCTTATGATCTAAACCGAACACAACGTGGGATAAGGCAAGGCTTGGGTCGAAGTGATCGATACCAATAGCGAATACCGAACAGAAAGACTGGACAGACCCCTAGGGCTACATCGTCATATATTAGCTTGTTCGGAAAATAATGTCCAATTTTAGAATC
Organism: Acanthosepion lycidas; assembly: GCA_963932145.1. Classification (NCBI taxonomy): domain Eukaryota; kingdom Metazoa; phylum Mollusca; class Cephalopoda; order Sepiida; family Sepiidae; genus Acanthosepion; species Acanthosepion lycidas. The sequence continues at coordinate 20,646,019 of OZ010593.1, forward strand.
AATATTTTTTCCTGAATTAATATATTAAAACATTGTTTAAATCAGTTCAAATACTGGGATCCGGAACATCTATAATTTTTTGCATTTTGTTACAAGCTTATTTATACCATTACGATCCAATTCTAAAGGTTTGGATGCCTAGAAATCTTTGATTGCAATTTCTGCATCTTCTTTGCAAGGGTAATGTCTTTTGTAGAGGCAGCATCGAACTCATTTTAAAATGTCGAACTCTTTGACTTTCAATGTGTCCCCGTGGAAGACATTTATCAAATATTGTCACCTTGCCAATATTCTTGAGATGGCCGGATATTGTTGAAATGCTGCCAACCCTTATCTGAGACATTCCTCTGACACTTTGACGTCCGACCTAGTGTTTTTAGATGTTCATTGTCAATTGGAGATGGACATATTCTATCAATTTGATCTTCAAGACTCGTGCCATCCCTGTCTGATCAGTTAATGTTGGCAGCAGTTTAAGAAAAATTATGACCAAAATTGAACTCATGCGAAAACAGTAAGCGCATCTCTTCCTTTTTTCATTTTCAAGGTTATATTTTAAACCAAGGCCCTAAAACTCAAGAACAAAAAAGCGCTATTTCTTGCCAAGAAAGAGTTTCAGTGGGTCAAACGCAAGCACGTTGCCAAGGTATTACTAATGGGGACGGTAGTAATTCCAGTGTTGAGTGGGAACGTCAAATTTAGAGGGAGCATAGTTTATCTCATTAAAATTAGTTCACACCATAGTTTCAAATGGAACGAGCAGTAATTTTAGACGGGGTATCATCTTACCTCGTATGAATACTTAAATTTATTTCTTATTGTGAAATTTTTAACACGCAAAAATCCGGAGGCGCATAGGAATAGCGAAAGATGCCTTCCAAAAAGGCAAAATTTCGGTTCTCGAACAACATAGCCGAACTGAGTTAATACGAACGGAATCCTTTTTGGGTTGACCGTATAAATTCCTGTGTTGTGCTGTGCTTTTCTTTTCCAATTTTATTGTTATGTGACTTTTTTTTTCTCTCTACATTGATTCCTATTGGAAAAATAGTTTCGGCTTACGAACAGTTCGGGTTACGAACGGCCTTTAAGAACGAATTAAATTCGTGAACCGAGATTCCACTGTACTATCGGAAAGTACATTTATACTCTCGTCAGGTGGTTGATGAAAAATACGTCGTGATGGTGGAGGGTCGAGTTTTCTTCCTTTCCCTAGAGAGGAATTAGAACAGATCAGAGGACCGTGTGTTTGTGACCCCCCCTCGTTTAAACAGTGGGCAGGAGGAGGACAAGATTGTTTTTTCTTTTTTTTTTTCTTTTTTTAGACGTATTCCTTTCATTTTATTAATTTCACGTAATATCACTATTAAAACCACCCTTTGCAACCATCATAAAAAAAAACAATTGGAAATAAAATAAGAGCCAGCCGACACTCGAACTTGCATCCTATCTACCCTCAGCAACTTTTTACTATTTTAGCGACTTGTTTGTGATAACTGTAATTAAATTTTATAATTAAAGACAATTCGACCATTTAAATATTATTCCAAAGAATAGGACTAAATCTCAAGATAAATAAATCCATATTACAAACGTCTAATGCGATATGGCTAAATGTATAAAACAATTATGGGTTAAAAAGCAAAACAGATAAAGTTCTTGGGTGGGCTTCCACTCAGGAAGAATAACTCGAAATTCAACCTCCTGCCAACATGTCATGGGCTAGCGTGGCAGAGTTACTTCCCATGTTTGACAGATTGTGGGAAGATCTGGATTCTGTAATAGACTAAAAAAAATGGCTGAGGTCTGGTAGGAATGATTGCACACAAACGTTACTGAAAGTCTGCGTGGATTAACTGCTCCAGTGCACAAGATACATGTAGACAAGTTTTTATTATTTTTTTCCTGAAAATATACAATGTAGAAGAGGAAAAAAACGGGAAATGTTCTTGTTAAAATAAAAGGTAATTAAATAATAATAATAATGAAAACAATGAACTTAAATAAAATTAAATGTGTTCAATAACACATTTTTTTTAAATAATAATAATAATAAATGATAGAAAAAGAAAGTCTAATGAAGATATTGTCGAGGCAGACATTTTTAATATTAGCTCTCTCGTAGCAAAAATGGCATCCGCTCGATTCAGGGATCCTGAAAGGCTTTTTTTTTCTGAGAGGCGATGCTGGTACATTAAAATAGAAGCTCTCTCTCTCTCTCTCTCTCTCTATATATATATATATATATATATATATATATATATCTTTCTCTCTCGCTCTTTCTCTCTCTCTTTTTTCTTTCTTTATCTGTCTCTCTTTCTTTCTGTGGCTCTCCCTTTCTTTCTCTCTCGTTCTTTCTCTCTCTTTCTCTATGTCTTTCTCTCTTTCTCTTTCTTTCTTTCTTTCTTTCTTTCACACTCTCATTTTTCTTTACTTTTCTTTACATTCAGTTCCCAAAAAGAAGTTCGTACTTCACTAATAACTGATTTGTTTTTTTGTTTGTTTGTTTTTTACAGTTTATCAGACTTCGGAAGGTTATTTAAATGCTCTTGGGCCTTAAACTCAACCCAAAACTCGTGGCGATCCATGGCTAAAGATGCTGAAAACATTGTCAGTTCCCTATACCGCTCTAGTAAGTATCTGACTCTTCGTGCTATCTTCTACCTTAACAAGAGATAGGTCAGGCCTAAAATGGAATACTGCTGAAATATATGGACAGGAGCTACTCAGTCATCACTTACCTGTCGAAAAGCCTCTCCGCATCCTTGTGGATGGCAAATTATTTTCCGCTCTGCAACCTCTTTCTCGCAAACGAAACGTCGCGAGCCTTACACTGCCCTATCGCTATTTCCATGGAAATTGCTCAGACGAACTACATTCCTTAGTTTTAACAGATCTAAACTTTACGGCTAAGACCCGCCTTCCTACGCACATTGTAGTGAACCACCCTTCGTATTCCATTGGTGAGATGTAAGTTCCACTTGAGCAGCTTCTTCCCAAGAACAGCTCCCAAGAGGGTGTTTTCCCAATCACTCCAATCTTAACCTATTCAAGACTAGCGTTAACCGTTATCTTCACCACATAGCCGCACAAATTCTACCTTTTACTCTGTAACAGTTAATCTTAAGTAGCTCGTGGCTCTTCTACAAAGTGAACATTATTGTTAAAAAAATAAACTTTTACTTTGTAACCCTCTACCTCAAGTGGCTCCCGAGCCTTACACATGTTGAACGCCAAAAGCAAAAAAAAAAGAACAAGCCAGAAAATATTGATACAAGTTCTACTAATTAACCCATAGCTGGGGGAGAAGAGATGAATGCCTAAGTGAATATAACAAACTGGACTGGAATTCAAAACTCGGCTCTCCGATTTGCAAATCTGAACGGTTTTTCATTACACCCCCGCACAACCAAGCTTACAGCACCCGGTATTCCTAAGTGCTCACCAATCTCAATACTAACCAGGCTCAACGTTGCTTAACTTTGATGATCGTACGAGGAGTGGCGGTTCGACGCTGATTTTCACGAGGATCACATGCTTGCGTTAGGGGTTTGATTACAAAGGTGACATTTTCGGTGAATCGACTTATTGACTTATATCAATGCATTTACGCGAATAGTTTTTATTATTATTATTTATTTATTTATTCTGAACGAGAAGCTCTCTCGTTCTCTCTCTCTCTCTCCCCTCTCTCTCTCCCTTCTCTCTCCCCTCTCTCCCCCTCTCTCCCCTCTCTCTCTCCCCCTCTCTCTCGCTTTCATATTTATTTTCTTATTCTCTTTAGTTCTTTTTTGTCTTTTTGTTATACGATCGTTTGTTATCCTTTTTCTTTCTTTATTTATTTCCTTTCTTCTTTCTTTCCCTCCTTCTTCATTCCTTCCTTCTTTATTTATTTATTTCCTTCTTTACTTCGTTCTTACTTTCCTTCCTTCTTTCTTTCTTTCTTTCTTTCTTTCTTTCTCTCCTTCTACTTTTCTTATTTTCATTTATTTCTAACTATTTTCCCCTGTTCGTAATTCTTATTTTTTTTATAAAACTGTATCCCCACGGAATACACACAGATCTCTATCTATAAAAGGCAGGATGTGTGTGTGTGTGTGCCAGCAGTATATTTTTGAAAAAAATATTGCCAGCAATAAAAATCTTGTCGGCATTAAATAACCCATTGAAATGTTGACATGTCGTAAAAGAAAACAAACCAAACCAAACGAAATCATAAAGCAACGCTTTGATCCACTTTAATCCATACGATGGCGACAATCCTGAACCTAGAAGTTGGAACCTTAAACCTAATGTTCATATTTCCTGCCCGCTGCTGATGCTTGACTGCATTCGCCGAGGGTATTTTTTCCTTACGTGCTACTGCTTAGGCTTTACTCTGTTCTCTTTATTAATGTCTTCTCCTTAGCTCTATTTCTGTGTTATACATACTAGAGTGAAAAGTAAGTAAACAGTGCCAAATAAGAACAAGACGAGAAGACTCTCTCTATCAATCATCAGAAAGACACCTTCCTGCTTCCCATTGTCACGGCTGATGCTCACCTCTAGGAGAGTGACTAGTTGTCTCTTCTCGGGCTTACATTCTCGTCTGACATGAACTGAAATCCATACTTATAAATAAGTATGGATTTAATTTCATTTAATCTCTAATTCAAACCGTTAATCACCTTTCTAAGCCAATAGATACTACTATTTCTTAACTTCAACCATTAATCTCCTTTGTAAGTCAATAATCTCCCCAGAGAGACATCTTTTTTTCTTTCCAGCAGCCAGCCTTCAGGGAAGTTACTCGCTGCGTCTTCTCGGGTTTGCATTATCGACTGATATGAAGTAGAAAGATTATAATGAATCCATTGCTAGGTCTGCTGCTAGAAAGTTATCTATCTCCAGAATTTATCTTACATATTTATAAGTCTACTTTTCGTTCACGATTTGAATATTTCTGTTAGATAATGTCTAGTGCTCCTGCGGTATATTTAGAGATTCTTGATCAAATCCAAAGAAGAATCAGCAATATTATTGGTCCTGACCTGGCATGTCGACATCAGTGGCTTTCCCACCGCCGTAATGTAGCTTCCTTGCGCCTTTTTCTAAAAAAATACTTCCATGATAACTATTTAGGTGAACTCTCCCCTAAAGGACATAGACGTTATGAATTTAAGTGCATTAGTAGATTGGAAGCGAGGTTTCATTAATTCAATTTAATTGGCTGGATGTGTACCGTAAATTCTGTTTTCTCGCACTTCTCGCTTGTGAAACTCTCTTCCGGCTTCATGCTTTCCGCCCAACTTTGATCTTCAAAAAATTAAATGCAATGTCGATCGTTATCTACTGTCTTCTTGATTCCTTTTATTGTTCTCGATCTTTAATAATGTTTATATTTTTCTTATTATTGCATGTTCAGTAAACCATACATCTTAGTGGCTTTACTATCTTGCATGGGGATGATAAGATTTAAAAAAAAACAAAAATAAAAACGGATGTCCCTAAAGATAGATAGCAGAACGAGAATAATTTATTCTCGTAGATTTAAGAAAGGGTTCAGTTCAAAATTCGATGAAGTTTACCCGAATCGACAGATACGTGACACAGACACGGATGCTGGAGGGTGCAACGGTCGAAACGTTGCGATAACAATGGCAAAGATGAAGACAGCGTGAAAATATAAATAACGATTCTTCATCCTATACTTGAGCGCCATTTCAGGCGTTTTGCATGTGTATTGGATTTGTGTCAATAGACTTCAGATAGATTTAATGCCACTTTCGCATTATTTGTTACATTTCTAATGTATTTCCAAATCTTTCTACAGGAAAATAGTGTACTGAATAGTAAACGCAAAAATGATATTCGAAAATCCGCTCGATATTCTCTCCGTTATTTCGGTCCGCACACTGTAAATACAGTAGAAGCAAATTTTTAGTTTGTTTTTGCTTTATTTATTCAATAATGAATGAGCGCTGAAAAGTTCTTTTTCGTCAAAATTATTGCCTGATTTATGGTGATTCCTGAAAATCGAGGACAGAGTTCTAGTATTTTTTTTTTTTTTTTTTTGCTTTCATTTTGGATAAAAAAACGAATGTAAAGAGTGCGGCCGATATATCTCCCAGAAATACCCTCCCCAGAAATACCTCCCACATAATGGTAAGACATTAGCTAAATGAAGACACAACTGCCGCTATTATCTTACCATTACGTAGGAGGTATTTCTGCCGCACGCTGTATTTCGCTGGTAGTGTTAAATAATAGCTTAACAGACTATTATTTTTTGGTGAAATGTAACTCGGCTCCAACTTCCGGTGATCGACATTCGGGATCAGATGTGAGCCATAATAAGGAAGTCGATTTTGATTGACTGAGATAGCGTGGGAAAGATAGATAAGAGAATGGTTTCGAACACCAGTTAGGACTGGAAATCATGATTCGTCCAAGCATCGACGAGGTTCGCTTGAAAACCAGGACATCATACACGTACCTTATCTATTTTCCATGGGTAGTGTTCAGACAAACTACACTCCTTAGTTCCACCAGTTCTAACCTTCACAGCAAAGACCCACCATGCCACGCCCATTGTAAGGAACCACCCTCATTCCCTTCGTACTCCATTGGTAAGAAATAAATTCCAATTGAATAGATTCTTCCCACAACCCGCTAATTTGTGGAACCGACACCCAATAGAATGCTTCCCCGATCTTTTCTTTTCTTTTTATGTATCATGTCCTTTCAGGACGTAGGCGATCATGGCTCTCCACCTTCCTCTATCCTTTGCAAGATCCTTCCATCTGCTTCCACTGCCAGACCACGTTCTGTCATCTACTTGTTTAAGTCCGCCAGTTATAACACGCACTGTTTTCCCTTGTCTCTCTTTCCCTCTATTCGATCAGTGAGTATCAGATTCGCCAGGCCCTCCTTCCTCATTATTTGTCCCAGAGACCTCAGTTGCCTATTCCTGATGTTAAATATAAGCCTTCTCCTTCTTTTCAACCTCACTAAGAACTCATCGTTGCTCAGACGCTCAGTCTATGATATCCTTAGCATCCTTTTGTAGAACCACATATCTGTCGCCTCGAGTCTCTTCTTTGAGGAAATCGTCCAACATTCGCTGCCGTAAAGAAGGACCGATGTCATGTAACAGCTCCGTATTCTTTTCTTTGTTACCAAAGAAATCCTCCTTTCTCGCAATACTTTGCCCAGCTTTTGGAATGCATCCTTGGACATCCCAATACGTCTACGGATCTCAGTGTCACACTTACGATCCTCCGTCAAGACGCTTCCCAGATATTTAAACTTCTGCGTCTGCTTGATTCTAGTGTTCCCGACCTGTAAATCGCATTTCAGGCTCATCTTCTTACTCTTATTCTTCGCCGATCATTGTAATCTTAACCTGTTCAAGTCTAGGATTAATCGTTATCTTCATCACATATCCGCATAAACTCTGCCCCTTATCCTCTTATTCTGTAACGCATAACCTCGAGTGCCACTTGAATCTTGTACAGGGTGAAAATTATTGTAAAAAATAAGTATAAGACTGTCTTGTACATGTTGTTGAACAGGATTCGCATACACACACGACCCCTGGTGATGCTGTTAAACCAGTTCTATCGTCAGACTCTCTTAGCAAACATAGGGAAATTTATTCATGGCCCGCGGGAATTCATTTTTCGTTAAACAAAATGTGAGCGGCCATTTTTTATTCCGTTGTCGGTAATTTAGAAGAGAAAGATATTTCCGGTTGAAATATTTATGGGCGGGCTATATGCGTTTTTCTTTTCGATTTATTTTTAATGCAAAGACACCCAAATGTTTGCCTATGGAGTTGTCACATGTATTTAAATGCTTAATTATGAATTATCACATGAATAATTTACCCATGGGAAGTAACATTATGATAAATTCAGCTGAAAAAATGTTATCTCTTTACATGTCAATTGGCAATTATTTTTCTTTTGGGCCGTGTCACTGCGATCATGGCTCCCCCAAAATTTCTTATCTTTTGGGAGCACGAAACAATGTTTGTACTATTAGTATTAAGTCCAAATTGACATCCATTTACACAAACTCCTTAGGTAAGTAATGCAAGGTTTCTTTCTGCTTCTCTTGACTTCAAAAATTATGCATCTAATTCTCCAAGCCTTCTTTCATCATATGTCACCGAAATTTAGACTACCCCTTTCTAATTCTAATTCCCAGGGTGTTTTTTTTCCATAAAACCTCCTTATTGTTCACACAGTATTCGTCCATAGTATTCTCAGCATCCTTCTGCAGAACTCCATATCTATTTCTTCAAGTCACCTATTCACTTGAGGTGAATATTTCCAGTATTTACTGCCATATAGTAAGTTTTATTTTACATAGCACTTTAACAATCTCTTCTTTGTTTCTCACAATGTTTTTTTGTGTCGCTTAATACTTTGCCTAGTTTCTGGGAAGCATCTTTCCCTGTTCCAATACGTTTTCGGATTTCGGTATCACTTCTCAGATATTTAAACTTACCTTTGCGCTTGACTCTGATATCTCATAGCACGCATCTTAACCTTTTTTTCTTTCCTTCTGTTTTCTGACAATTGATAGATAGTCCTTTCTGCTGCTGCAGTTGAAGCCTTGCTGTCACATCTTTCCTTTATTAACATCTCCCATATCTTATTTATTTCTATTCTAGGCCTACTAAGGAGGTTCTCTTAACTTAGCTATGATTCTTTCAGACGTCTGACACCTCAGATTTCATCTGCAGGATCAGTCACTTCTGATTTCATTGTCTCAACCCTAATTATAGATTTTCTATCTTCTTACAGACTTACATTTAAGTGGGGGGGGAGCTAGGTTCACCTTTATATTATTTGCTACAGTTGCAAGGAATTGGGTACTGGTCTTGGTCATTTTCTCCTCTCAGTGATTCCTCTGTAAGGTTGAGCTGCTTTTGAATATTGTTTTACTGTTGTATAGACCGCAGATTTTTCTTTTTCGATAAGCCTGCAATATGAATAATACAAACCGTAACAGTTTTCTGGTCAGCTTCCTTGACCACTTCTATTAGGTTGGTGCAAAAATAATGACGTAATAATGTCGTTTTTTGACGTATTTTATAACGTCAAAAAACGACATTATTACGTCATTATTTTTGCACCAACCTAATATTTCTATTTTTAGCATTTTTTTTTATTTTTCCGTTTGTTTTTTTGTTTAATTAATAATTTTATTGAATTGTTTTGTAATTTTCAGGAATATTTTTTATTGTTTTAAAATTTTTTTATAATAGTGCAGCAAAAGCCCAGCAAACAAAAACGCAGCAGACAAAATACAGCGAACAAAAATCTGGCGGATAAAAACACATCTGGCAAAAAACAAGCAAACAAAACCCTAGCGGACAAAAACCCCAGCAGATATAAGCACAGGGAAAAAACCAGGCGGAAGAAAATCCAGCAGGCATAAACCCAGCAGACAAAATCCCAGCGGTCAAAACCCCAGCAGACAAAAACCCAGCGGGCAAAGACAGAATGAACAAAATCCCAGCAAACAAAAACCCAGCGGGCAAAAAAAAACAAACCAATAGACAAAATTCCAGTGGACAAAATCCCAGCGAACAAAAACCTAGCGGACAAAAACCCAACGAACAAAAACCCAACATACAAAAATACGGCAGAAAATGTCCAGTGGACAAAATTCCAACAGAAAAAAATAACCTACCAGGCAAAATCCCAGCGGACCAAATACCAGCAAACAAAAATCTAGCAGCCAAAAACCCAGCGAAGAAAAACTCAAAGAAAAACCTAACAGATAAAAACACAGCAGCAAATTCCCAGCAGACAAAAAAAAACAGGGTCACAAGAACCCAGCAAGCCTAAACCCAGCAGACAAAATTCCAGCGGTCAAAAATCCTGCAGACAAAAAACCAGCGAACAAAAAAAAAAAACAAGAGACAAAAACCCAGCGAACAAAAACCCAACAGACAAAAACCCAACAGACAAAAATATAGCAGAAACGTGCCCAGTTGACAAAAGCCAGGTGGACAAAATTCCAGCAGAAAAAAAACCTACCAGGCAAAATCCCAGTGGACCAAATCCCAGCAAACAAAAACCTAGCAGCCAAAAACCAACCGAAGAAAAACTCAAAAACCCAGCAGACAAAAACCCAGAGAGCAAAACCCTAGCGGACAAAAACCACAGCAGATATAAGCACAGGGAAAAAAACAGGAGGAGGAAAATCCAGCAGGTATAAACCCAGCAGACAAAATCCTAGCGGTCAAAACCCCAGCGAGCAAAATCCTAGCGGACAAAAAACCGACGAACAAAAACCCAGCAGTGAAAAATCCACCCTCTTATCCCAAAACTGTACAAAGTCCCACTTTCATGAATTATTTGAAAATCGATGAACTTTTAATTCAAACTTTAATGGCAAATTGATACTTTCTTTGCAGAAAGTCTGACATGAAGGCATACCAAGACTCCCTATGAAATATATGGAATATGTTTTTTAGAGATTGGATTGAATTAGTATAAATTTCTGTTGCAAACAAAGTGGAGCCATAAACTCGTGAAGTGCCCGACATAAATATTTGACTTTATTATCGACCAGCATGAATTAATTGTGACTTTTTTCCTAGTCAAAATTGTTACTTTTCTTTTGAGACTTTTTTCCTGTGACATCGATGTGGTCGCTAAACGAACTGATCGCTAAGTGAGAAGTTTTACATGAGCGCTATTTCAGGCGTTTTGCATGTGTATTGGATTTGTGTCAGTAAACTTCAGACAGATTTAATGCCACTTTTGCTTCATTTGTTACATTTCTAATGTATTCCCAAATCTTTCTACAGTAGAATAGTGTACTGAATAGTAAACGCAAAAATGATATTCGAAAATCCGCTCGATATTTTCTCCGTTATTTCGGTCTGCACACTGTAAATACAGTAGAAGCAAATTTTTAGTTTGTTTTTGCTTTATTTCTTTATTTCTTTGTTCTTTTTCATCAAAATTATTGCCTTATTCATGGTGATTCCTGTAAACCCTGGATAGCGTTCTTGTTTTGTTGTTGTTGTTTTTTGGGGGTTTTTTTGTTTTTGTTTTTTTTTTGCTTTCATTTTGGATTAAAAAAAACAAATGTAAAGAGTGCGGCCGAAATATCTCCCAGAAATACCCACCAGAAATACCTCCCACATAATGGTAAGACATTAGCTAAATGAAGACACAACTGCCGCTATTATCTTACCATTACATAGGAGGTATTTCTGCCGCACGCTGTATTTCGTTGGTAGGGTTAAATAATAGCTTAACAGACTATTATTTTTTGGTGAAATGTAACTCGGCTCCAACTTCCGGTGATCGACATTCGGGGTCAGATGTGAGCCTTAATAAGGAAGTCGATTTTGATTGGCTGAGATAGCGTGGGAAAGATAGATAGGAGAAGCGAGATAGACGTGTTCTCTTTCGTGTCCGAAACACCTCCCCAGTGAGGTGGCGACCACAAATGGATAGTTAGATAATGGACATATCGATATTAGTAATAAAAATAGTTAAGTTAAAATTATCTATGTTTGAAGTCTTTCATTGCTGCACCAAAACGATTAGCGATCGTCGGCCGAGATGAGACCACCTCGACCAGGGGAGTATGCAACAGTACTACTGGCTTGATTCAATTTTAATGAGAATTTATGATTAGTCGTAAGTTAAGGGGGCGGCAGTCATTAAACAGCTGTCGTTAAATTAAAAACAACTCTATTTCAATAAAGCCATATTCTGCCTTTAAAATGGTACAGATCTTTGGGAGAAAAGGAGAGTAAAAGGGATGTAGTCAATATTTACTTTTTAACAGGATACTTTGAATATACGAAATTGACGTCTACGAGAAAGTTCGAATATCTTCAATTCTGAAAAATTCGTCAATCTCTCAAAAAAAAATGATTACGACTGTGCAGTCTGACGAACCAAAGAAAATGGAATTGTCCCGGGCAATGCCAAGTATCGTTCCTAGTTCCAACTAATGGCGATTACATTCTTGACAAATAGGTTTAACGTTTGTCACATTAGAGGGTGTTTTTGATAGCTTCTCTATAATTGTGATATTACTTTCTGAGCAACCAAAGATAAAGTTCACTTCAAAGTTTCATTCTTTTTAAAAGTTTGCCAATAAGACAATATCTAACTTAATCTGTATAAATGAAAATTGACAAGTGTTAAATGCGTGAAGGCAGATTTCTGATACGAGATTTGATATTCTGAATTTCGTTTACTGCCAATTCTCTTCTGAATAAAGGAACATTTCTGTTGATCAAATCAGGGCGGGTTTTGCGTATAAATTTGCTTTTCATTCTTGGTCAATGATAAAAATCTGCTGCGTTTGTCTTTCTTTCTAAGATAAGCAAAAAATGTAGTAAAACATACCTATTCTTCGATATTCCACGTTGTTTTGGCACAGTGTTAAAGAAATCTAAAAGTGTCTTTAACAAAATCAGGTTTTTGTTTTTCGTAATCCTTTACTTTTCATTCGGTTTTGATGATAAAAATCTGCTGTGCTTGTCGTGAATTCTAAAAAAAAGCCAAAGATGATGCCAGAATAGTATCCATTCTTCGATATTCCACGTTGTTTTGGCACAGTGTTAAAGAAATCTAAAAGTGTCTTTAAGCAAATCAAGGCACCTTTTTCGTAACTCTTTACCCCTCATTCGATATTGATGATAAAAATCTGCTGTGCTTGTCTTGAATTATTCTAAAAGAAGCCAAAGATGGTGCCAGATTAATATATATTCTTCGATATTCCACGCTATTTTGTTGCAATATTAGAGAAATCTCCTTTAAAGAACTTTCATTTCTTTGTTACTTATTCAATCACTTACCTGTAGTCGGTCATTTAAAAGCCTAAACTGATACAAAAACTAAAACAAATGGCTTAGTATTAACCTACTCATATAAAAAATGGCGTGGCTCTAGTTATCTCGAAGTCGTTTGACAGGGTTTGGCATGCTGGTATTCTACGTAAGTTTCAGGGCTACGGTATTACTGGATGATTGTTTGATTTAATCCAATCAATCGTTCCTATTAAATAGTGAAATGAAGGTCGTTTTGAACGTGCTCGCTTCCAGATCCTTTCACATGAACGCGAATGTCCCCCAACGCTCTATACTGAGTCCTACGTTGTTTCTGATCTTCATCAGTTCACAAGTAGGCATTTATGCGGACGACACTACCGTTTACTTCTTTCTCAATAGATAATCCGTCAGAGTTGACAGAATTAACCTGGCTGCTGCTCTTGAAAAGAACATCCAAATTGTGGCTAACTGAGGCACGAAATGACTCGTAAATTATAATGACGCTCAAATGAAACTTCCCATTTAACCACCATAGAAAAATTTTCCTGGCCACCATCAGCATGGCTGCTGATAGACTCATGGAGAGCAACACACTGCGTCTTCTTAGCTTCTAGTTTTCAAATGACTTGAAGTTGAACGACTGACTGTATCAATATCTGTATCTACTTGCAAATTGAGTCACTGCGTCGCGCCAGAATGCAGTGGCATGGCTAGAGTAAACGTCACCCGGGGCGGTCCGCTCAAATGTCACCCCAATAACCTCGTTTCACCCTACGCTGAATGGTTAGCTGTAGCTAAATTTTCATACATGCTCTACCTCTACTTTACTCTACTGACCGGTACGTTACTGTTTACATGTATGATCCAAGACAAAATTCAATACCACAAAATAATCAGTTCAAATCAAAAGATTTTTAAAATGCAACTGTTCACTTTCAGAACAACTAAATACAAAACACGGCAATACACAAAAGAATGACATTCGATACTATGGTCTTAGAATGAATGTTTTCTTGTTTTCATTGTGGCAAACTGGTCAATGACATCGTCAAAATCTGTTTGTCATGTAAGCTCGTTTTCAATGGACAGCACAGCCAGATCCGACAGTCTTGACTGGCTCATGGTTGACGTAATTTTCTGTTGCTAATTTTCCGGTGTCCAATTTTCTGTTGCATCATTTTCTGGGTACCATTTAATTATCAATGATGTTTGAAAGTAATTTTTTTGACAAAAATATTCTATTTAATTTTTAAGCATTTTTCGGAACATTGTAAATCAACTGAATTCTTTTGAAGGTTACCTACAGAATTTATGCAAAGTTTATTTTTTTGTTTTTCTTTATACAAGTAAAATAAATTTACATCGTATTTTGATGTTATTATGATTTTAGTTTTAGTGATAATTTAAAAACAATAAATATTTATCATTAGTACCAATAATGGAAAATTAAGTTAAAAATTTAAAAGAATCGTTTTTGGAATAGGAAAATAGGCACAATTTTTTTACGATTCCCCAAAAATTCCGATTTTTACGATTCTCGATTCCGATTCCGATTATTTGTCCCAACACTAGTAGATATATTCAAAAGTAAATCGCTCACTCAATGGAAAATTATATCTCAGCGAATTGATACACAGGCAAGACTGAAATTGTTGCACTTTTGGCTTCGTATTTCGCTTTGTTGTTATTAATGATGCAGAGTTAAAACACCATATCATCCGATAAAATGTTACAACAATGTCTCTTGTTAGTAACCAAGATTGTAGCAACTGAAACACATGAAAGCTGAAAACATTGCTATTTTTCCTACTCACAAATTTCCTGACAATTTATTAGAAAATTTCTGACGGGGTGGGGTCATAAATTATTTCTGTGGGGTCATATGCCCGCCTGCGAAACCCTGTGTCTCCACCACTGTTTTCAGACTATTTTTGGCACCTTAGCCTGGTTGAAAAATTTTGTTGGGGGTGACATTGTGTCACCTATCCTGTGCTGGAACCCGGGGCGGTCCACCCCGCCTCGCCCTTTGCTACGCCACTGCCAGAATGTTTGTCTCGTCAGAGTCCATCTCGCACAATTACAAATCTATCATTTGTCTGTGTATTCAGCACTGTTTCCATATCTTCTCAGGTGTTCCAGCTACTCATCCTACAGGTCTTGGCAAAATCCAAAGAAGGGTCTATAAACAAATCGATCGTGACCTGGCATTTCGACATTCTCACCGATGTGACGTGGCTTTCCATTGTCTTTTTTACAAATATTTTCATGACTACTGCTCTGACGAGCTTTTTACCCTGGTGCTCAGACTACGTGTGTCTAAGCGTGCTACTAGATTGGCATCTAGGTCCCACCCTTTGACTCGTGAATTAGTTAAATACAACTACCACTTCCACTCCAACAGCTTCTTTACTCGCACTTCTCGCCTGTGGAACTCACTTCCGTTTTCTTGCTTCCCTGATAAATGTAAATGCAACGTCAATCGCCATCTTCTATCTTCTTGAACCCCGTTTATCTTTTATTCTTTCCTCGCCACCCCCATACGCAGTCTTTTCTCTCACCTTAACTCTCTGCGTACTATTGGCGTTGCTGCCTTGCTTTTTGGTGAAAGGATTTTAAAACGTTTTATTAATTAACCCATAGCTGGAGGAAGAAGAGTTGGATTCATACATTTCTCAGGACATATGCGAATAAGTGAATATAACGAACCCAACAGTAATTAGAACTCGTCTCGCCGATTAACAATTCAGAGCCATTATAAATGATATCCCTCACACACATCCATGCTTACAGCCCCTGGTACTCCCAAACGGTACCCATCTAGGTACTGACCAGGCTCGAAGTTGCTTAACTTCGGTGATCGTACGATGTTTCAAGGTGATGTGGCTGTAAGCCTATAAACGTAAGAGAAGGTGATGACAGAGAGGGGAGATAACGGAGAAGTGGTTAAGATTGCCCGGGGAATCATCCACACGGAGATCTGTTTCCTAGTGTAGCGGTTCTTCAGGAAAAGCTGCCTGAATGGAACTTTCAGTTGACGTTTTAGAATACAGAGGAAATGAGGGTTCTGTGTGTGTTTCTAGAGTTATAAAGATGTTATATTTTCCGAACACGGTTAGCACATTGTGGCCGTGTTCGTAGTTAATATTATTAAGTGTTGGCTTTTTCTTTTTTTATTATTAAGGCTTCAATTATTTTTAATCTTTTTTTTTACATGTGGATGAGGTTGTTATGTTTTTGTTTTTTAATAGTATGTCTCGGATAGAGTCTGGTAAGTTTGCGTGTGGTTTTTTAATGGTTTCTAATGGATCTGTGGTCGGATTAGATCAACGCAATGCATCTGGATAACATATAGTAGTGTGACTAATGTAATTATTTCTGAATTCGTTTTGATGGGGAATGCAGGTCCTTAAATGCCCCTTAATTGTGAATGGAAACTACAAAAACTCCTACAGGAAGTAGTGAAGAACAGTGAAAAGCCATAGCATGGCTTATTCTAGCTGTAAAGGTCTGAACAGGTGGAGCAAAAGAATAGAGTAGCGATTAGCTTCCAACTGTGGCTAAGGGTCTGCAAGTTTGGGTAATAGGTTACCCACCTCCACAAGGCCTCGTAAACGTTTTAAGAGTAAGAATAAAGGTTAAACAATATCTATATAATAAATGCGAATGTCAGTGTGTCACTGTGTCACACTTTTTTTTAACTTTACTCCTAAAGGCCGTAGCCCAACATATCATACCATTCTGGAATGAGGTCGACTCCATGAGCAAATTAAAAACGTTCCAGGTCACATCCGGACCCGTATTTCTGAAATTTTGGATTCCCAAATTTTCATGACTGGGATTATTTTCGGCGAATTTTGCTATGAATTTCTTTGTACAATAACAATTTTTATAACTTGGAAATAAATTTGAGAATAATCGAAATTAATTACGAAATCCAGCAAAAGTCACCCATGAAATAAAAATGATGGTTTGTACGGAAAGTAAGGACCTACGTACATCAAATTGTCTTTAAATTAAGTGGCGGCAGAAGAATTATCTTTGAACATTTAAAAGGTAAGCTTAAATATTAATTCAATATTTAAATGCAGCGATCAATTTTGAAGACTTCTGTAGTTTATTGTAGTCCCTTGCATCTACTCCTTCCTACCTATTGTGGTGATAAACCAATCAAGAGCCCTTTGTATCAGATAGCTTTTAAGCTAGTTCTTAATAAAGTGGTTTTCATTAATTGCCTATTATAAGAATATATTTGCTTCTCTTGTATGTTTTTTTATTGGTAAGCTAAACTAAACTTCTACATACGTTTTAAATACATCAAAGAAAACAACCGTTACTCATAAAAATAAACTTTATCATGGAAAATAAACACGGTCTTGCAAACCACTTAGCAGCTCCATTTCTGGAGCCAATCCAAAATCAGTCGTCAGGAATAACTATGACAGTCAGTTTCAGCCCCTTTTCTTCTACTGCATTCTCCTATGGTGGGGCCCCTCTATTGTGGAGGCTTCTTTTGGATCGGTGCTAAATGGTCTTTCACGCCATCATTTGGTCTCCAACTGTCATCATCACGCTTTAACAAGATGAAGCGCGATGACTTTTCCGCTGTCTCCTAAAGATCTGCTACCGCGCTTTTTATCTCTTTGTTAATGTAGCCAGATCGTTTTCTTGGTCTCATCTTTTTCGACAAAACCACGGCATCTCACAGCTAGAGGGTAGAATTCAGTCTTCCATGCATTTTCTTCACATTTGTCTATCAGGTCTTCAGATCTCTCAACTTTTCTTTGTTCTGCCTGTTCCAAATTGTCTTCCCAAGGGACTGTCAAAAAAATATCAAATTAACTTCATGTGTCAAATAATGATTTTTCTAAATAAATATCCCAATGTGTTAAACATAACAAAACATTATTTAAATTAACTTTCTTCAGGGATTCTTTGCAACACCTTTAAGAAGACGATAAACAATAGGATTAATAAATTATTTCTTTTGATTGCGCATCATTTTGGTTAAGGCATCCTTCTTTGTCTATAACTTCATTTTTCTTTAATGTTGCAGTGTAAAATGTTACCGTACGCTCTACGAATTGAGGTTGAAAATTCCAAACATCTCTTTTGGCTGCCAGAAGCAGAAATACAGATCACTCCAAAAATTAAAGTTTATCAGTTTATTTGTTTTATGAATAAAAAATTTTATAGTAAGGAATATTAAATTAACTTTAAGTGAAAAATGTTGAATTAATTATCAATGAGAAATCTTAAATTATCTTCCGCGTAACAAGACGAAGATTCCAAAATTAAATTTTCTAGTGAATTTCGCACACAAAGTTTGTTTCTACTTAATGATTATATGGGAGGAGGCTATTTCTACTAGAAAGCTAAATCAGATCAGGCTACTATGGAGCTACACGATAAGTATTTGCAGTTCAGTTTTCTAAAACAAAATATTCGGCTAAGGTGGACGTCTACATTACTAGAGTCAGATTTATGAGATCAGAGTCAGAGCAATTATTGAGTTTATGTTGCCAACTTAAAACCAAATTTACGCTTAATAAAATATCAGTAATGCAGAAAATTTTCAAGAAACGTACATATATATATATATATATATATATATATATGTGTGTGTGTGTGTGTGTGTGTGTGTGTGTGTGTGTGTGTGTGTGTGTGTATTGGGTATTTAGGCAGTAATCCTTCATTTATACATGTTTCATTAAAGACGATAGACAGGATACATCGATTAAGCTTTCTATTTAATTTTTCTTGTGTTCGAAGAAGTGTTTTTTTTTTTGGGTGGGGGGAGGACACTGAGTGTGTAGAAACTCTCCAAATGTTCTATAATTCCGAGCGCCTCCGGCTATACTCTTGGCCATTATCAAGGATGATTTTATTTTTGCTTTTTAATTGGGTGTATGGGTTCTGTGTATGTTTCTAGAGTTATAGGGATGTTATATTTTCCGAACACGGTTAGCACATTGTGGCCGTGTTGGTAGTTAATATTATTGGCTTTTTCTTTTTTTGTTATTAAGACTTCAATTATTTTTAATCTTTTTTTTTACCTGTGGATGAGGTTATTATGTTTTTGTTTTTTAATAGTATGTCTCGGATAGAGTCTGGTAAGTTTGCGTGTGGTTTTTTAATGGTTTCTAATGGATCTGTGGTCGGATTAGATCAACGTAATGCATCTGGATAGCATGTAGTAGTGTGACTAATGTAATTATTTCTGAATTCGTTTTGATCGGGAATGCAGGTCCTTAAATGCTCGTTAACTGTGAAAGTGCTGTGGCCTGTTTAACAGCCAGAAAAAGAAAAACACGGAAGATGATGGTAGGTTGAACAAGTGTATTGAAATAACGAATATATACAAAGCAAGCTTGTTAGTAATAAGTAGATAGAAGTGTCGGTCCAAACGATCAGGATACACTGTGTCTCGACTGCTCAACGGCGATATTTAACAGTCCGCCCACGACGAATGTATGTGGCACAAGGCCGAGTTTAACGTGGGTTTCTCCGAGACCGTATGCTCGGCCAAAAATATACCCTTTGAACCCGCATCAGCGGGTTCGGGATCTGTCTACCTCCCCGGACGAAACTTTGCCCTTCAGGCAAAGCTTCGTCCGGGTTCCTCTCTGCCAAAGCAGAGAATTCGACAGAAGTCACACGCAGAGACTGCTCTACGACGATAACAGTCCCCCCACGAGGAATGTATGTGGCACAATGCCGAGTTTGACGTGGGTTTCTCCGAGCCCGTAGGCTCAGCCAAAAATATTCCCTTTGAACCCGCATAAGTGATCTGTCTACACCCCGGACGAAACTTTGCTCTTCGTCTAGGTTCCTCTCTGCCAAAGCAGAGAGTTGGACAGAAGTCGCACACATTCAGAGACTGTTCTACGACTGTCTAGGAAGTCTCGCAGTTAGAGTGGAGGAAGAGTTCATTCTACTATAGGAGGTTTTACCACAACAGAAAGGTGACTACAAAAACCCCTTCAGAAAATAGTGAAGGAAAGTGAAAAGAAAGGATTAAACATCAAAATCAGGAAGACAGAATACATGGTTGTTAACAAAAGAACGAGATCCCAAAGTGCAAATTGCAAACAGAAGATATCAAATTCAAACAAGTACAAAAATTTAAATATCAAGGAAGTGTTTTAACAGAGGAAGGAAAGTGTGACACTGCAATCCAAACATGCATTGAGATATTAAAAGATACCTTCCAAAAGCTAAGCAGAGTATTAAAAAATAGAAAAAAAAACATTCGCTAGAAACAAGGGAAAGAGTACTAAACTTATACGTTATATCTTTCTTCCTTTATGGAAGTGAGTGCTGGGTGATATCCTCAAAGATGAGGAGAAGACTTGAAGCAACAGAAATGTGGTTCTACAGAAGGATGCTGAGGATAGCATAGACCGAACATATCAGCAATGAGAAAGTTTTAGAGAAAATGGAAACAAAAAGGAATCTTATACATATCATCAGGAATAGATAACTGAGGTTTGTAGGAATCATAATGGGGAAATGTGTTTGGAAAATCTGATCCTCACAAGGCAGATTGAAGGTAAGAAAAACAACGCATGACATAGTGAGTTTGAGTGAATGGATGGTTTAGGAGAAATAGCAGAAAGACAAAATTTATTAAGAGTTAGAAAGGGCAGGAAGTTGTGGAGAGCCATGATGGCCTATGTTCTTAGAGAACACGGCACATAAAGAAGTCTGTTGACTATACCTATGTATTGTTGTCCTCAGTATTTTTCAAATATCGTACCCTTTCGGTTTCATGTCGATTTTATTTTTCATATATCAAGTTGGAAAAACCACTTAAAAACCAGAACTGCTGTAATGCAACTCCACAAGAAGTACGTTGTAACAAAGCCGGAAATAACTACACCTAACTTATCAAACAAATGAGTGACAATCAAAACAACAAGCCGAGGCAAAAAATCAACAATATATATATATATATATATATATATATATATATATATATATATATATATATATTAAAAACAGGTATTTTGTGTAATTAATTTAATTGATCGACTTTTCAAAATTACGGATAATCTTTCTCAAACAAGGAGGAAATTTCGTTCATTTCGGAAGAAAAGTACAAGAATTATCGTTCAAGATTTCGATTTTCTTGAGCAATCATCAAGGAAGAAAAGCAGAACATTAAAATTAATCGATATAAGGTGTCTTGTTTTTAATAATCGATCATTAAAATTAATCAGCACAATAGATTACTTGTTTTTAATAGTCGACTATTAAAATTAATTGACATAATAAGCCTCATATTTTTAACAGTCGACCATTAAAATTAATCGGCACCAATATGTCGATTGTTTTTAATACTTACCTTAGATAGC
>OZ010593.1:20669671-20744671 GCA_963932145.1 Acanthosepion lycidas
CTCTATTCGTTATCCTCTCACCTGGACATATATATATATATATATATATATATATATATATATATATATATATATATATATATAGGTAATGCCAAACTTTGAGGGCGTGTTCCTGACATCCAAACAAGGACAAAAGTTGATATAAACGATACAGACTTTCTGGCGGACGAAGGTCTTATCCTCTGGCAACTTATCGTGGTCAGATGGTTAATAAACTCTTCTCGCAGACTAGTGCACTAATTGTAATGAATAAGATCCTAGGTGAGTTTCCTTGTGCCAGACAAAGCAAAGTAAAACTAAGCTTACGTCAGATATCAGTTGCTTGAGAGCGAACAAGCACATCTTCAACATTTTAATCCTTTCGAGCTAAAAAGATTCTCCTTGTGCCAGACTAGCCTGACATTAGGTAATACTATTCTTACGTGCCAAAGAATTTTTTTTCTCCTAGGTAAATATGTTATTTGCCTTGTGTTTTTAGCATTTTGGTTCTTACCAAAATGAAGTCAAGCGTTTGTTTGTTTTTTGGAGATTCTACAACGGCCAAGTTTGACGTACTATGCTGAAAACAGATCACAGTAAAAGAGAAGAGAATCCATCGTGCTCACCGGAATTCTTCCTGTGGAGAAACTATTTTTTGATGTTTTTTTTCTCTCTCTCTCTTTTTTGAGGGTCGAAATTTGCAGCAGACTTTGTTCTGAGCGCTTCATGACGAGACAGACTGAATTAAAAAAAAAGTTCATTAACTTTATCATTTACCGTTTAACAAAGGCGCCTACAAAAAAAAAACATGTCAAAAGGACGTATTTTTTCTCTGAATACCGCTATTACTGTATACTAGTTCTATAATTTTCATCATCATTTTTCTCGAGAACTGACAACAAAAATGTTAAAACAATTTATTTTTGATTTATTTTCATAATTATTTCTTTATAACATGGAAAACAATACATAATTCATTGTTTTATTTATTTATTACATGAATAATGCATTATTTATTCATTAGTAAGTGAAATTGCCGTTCCTTTGTCTGTTACAATCTGTATTAGCTTTTCATTTTCTAAGTATGATGTCCTTTCAGAACAAGGACTGTAATGGCGTTCCACAATTTTCTTTCATTTGTTGGACGAAGTAATTCTTGCTTATTTACCGCCATTTTCTCAAGAATTTGGAACCGTGTTTATTTAATTAATATTGTATGGTATATTGTTTATTATGTATACCTTATATTAAAATGTCATCGTTTATAAATTTTATTAGCGAGCCCCCACTTTCCGTGGAACAAAAGCGGTCACCCCGTATAAATAATTTATAAAGTACCTGCTATCAGTCTTTTATATTAATTACTAACAAATGCCATTTGCAACACGGGCGATATTATCTAATTTGCATAAAGTTTAAAACAATTGTTTTTAAAACCTCGAAATCACCCAATGCAAGGCAGTAAAACCACTAAGGCACAAGGGGTTATTGGGTGTGAAAGAGTTGGAAAACAAAAGTGTTATTAGTTTCAAGAACAACAGAAGATTTATCAGTAAGACAATATATAACTATTCACATTTCACTTAAATTTTTGAAGAAAGCAAGCCGGAAGAGAGTTTGACAAGCGATAAGTGCGAGTTAAGAAATTGTCGGCATAGAATTTAAGTTTACATCTAGCCATTTCAATTGTAAATTGATGAGAGTTTGTTAGTAATCTAGTATAGCGCTTAAAGAAGTGCTCATCTGAACAATTACCATGAAACTATTTATAAAAAGGGAACAGGGAGGCAACGTTATTGAAGTCGAAACGCCAGGTCAGGACTCATGATATTGCTGATACGTGTTGTGGTGTTCTCCCTCTAAGAGTCTATGTGAGACTCTTCCGCCTACTATAAGATTAGTTGGTTCGGTGAACAGTAAATAGATCGAGAGCTAGTTCACTCGATAAACTCTTTCTAGTCGTGTAATACTCTTCTGGCGTACTTAACCATTTACTTGGTAAAAAACAATATGTCTTTGGATTTTATCAAGAATCTCTAAATATATAGCAGGAGCACCGGATCATATGTGGCAACAATATTCAAAGCATGGACGAATGGTAGATATATATATATATATACATATATATATATATATATATATATATATATATATATATATATATATTAATCATCTGAAAGACCTCTTTCTGTTTCTCACTAGCATGGCTGATCCTAACCTCCAGGAAAGTGACTCATTTCACCTTCTTTGTCTAACGTTCTCTGCTGACATGATGTGGAAAGATGATATTTAATCCATTGCTAGGTCTACTGCTAAGACAGTTGTGTCGTGCTAGACAATTTTTATCTCCTAAATCTATCTTACATATTTATAAATCTACCATTCGTCCATGCTTTGAATATTGTTGCCACATATGATCCGGTGCTCCTGCTATATATTTAGAGATTCTTGATAATATATATATATATATATATATATATATATATATATATATATATATATATATATATATATATTTATATATATATATATATATATTCTTTTTATTTTCTGTGTCCCTTCAGGATGTAGGTTATCATGTGTCTCAATTTGCTCCAGTCCCTTGTAGCTCTCAATAGGTTTTGTCCCTTTGCTACATCTCCCAATCCAACAGAATGCGACGAGGCAACCCCTTGCTATCCACAAAAAGAAATTACAAGAGGAGATTGCTTCGAAGGAGATTAAATGCCGAATTGATATATGTTGTAGTTTTCTTTTTTTTTATAGAACCAGTCATGATACTCTTAGATTAGACCTCGTACGCTTTTGTGATGTCGAAATTTCTCTGACTATCGTCTCTCTCCTTTCATTGTTTATTCGTTTCTCATGAAATGGTTGAAAGATTACCAAAACAAAAGTACCCACGTGTGTATGCGTGCGTATCCTTATTTATTTACTTATCTGGACTATTAATTGAGTTATTTTTTACCCTTACTCATAAGAAAATTAGCAGAAATATCTTTTAATGCCTCCAAGTCGGCTATCTCAGAAGAGAAGATAGCAGATCTGATAAATCCAATGTTGGCTGACCTTTGCCATGTCTGTGTTTCTATAAAGAGGAATTATCCTCTATCACTATCGTCCTTCTTATACATGTATTTTTTTAATCAATTTACACCAAGTAAGGTGATAATACCACTAATATCTAAGGGGTTACTGGGACTGAAAAAGAATTGAAAGATTTCAGCACGAACCGGAAACCCAATCCTAAAGATGAAACAAGGGTTGAAATTCTACTCCCAGATCTCGCATCTTGCGACATTTCTTTCTTTCCAAAATAGAACGATATTTCAAGATCTGTCTATATTTCTGAGATGAGGTATTATGAACAATTAATGGTCAGTGTAAGCATTAACCTACAACGTAACAACTACACTGGTTATATGACAGCACCTCCGACAAACTTGGATAGAAATTTGCAAGAGGATAACAACACTCAGAAAACACCGTCGGACTTCCTACTGTATGTGAAGGGATTATCCCAAAAATACAAAAGATCCGTGGTCCGTATAACATCAGGATGACCTTCAAAATTAGTTCAACACTTCGCAGACACCACTTCGTAGACATCACTTCTGAATAAGACCTCCCATAGAGGAGAACATGATTAAGGACTGTGTGTACGACATCCCATGCAGCTGTGGCAAGGGATATAAATGAGAAACAGGCAGCCTCCTTAAGATGAGGCTACAGGAATTCCGTAAAGCTGTAACACGAGGGGAAATAAAAAGGATGGGTACGTGGAACTAGAACAATCTAATCTAGTGGATGAAATAAAAGGTTCAGTTCGAAATTCACCTGAAGAAGTCCAGGACACCGTAAATATGGTAACGAAGATGAGGGCAACACTCCGAACAATAAAATAGTGTAAATAATTCACGATGTCGAGGAAATCCAAGGGAAAAATTTTGTATCCCCGATTTGTAATTTGCATTTTGGACAAATCCTCTTGCTGATGACTTTGCATTTTGTCTTCTTGATGTTTATACCTAGTCCTTTCTTCTAGCTTTCCTTCTCTACCTTCTGTAAGAGCTTTCGTAGTTTCCTTCCCGTGTCTGCTATCAACACTGCGTCATCTGCATACCTTATGTTAAGAGTGTTGCTGCTAATAATGAATGCTAGTGCTACTTCTAATTCTCTCAAAATTGCCTCGTTAGATAGGGTGAATTAATCCGGTGAGATGACACTAACACGATTCTAGAACCAAGTTGTGCCAGAGAATTGGTCTTGTGTACTTATTACGACATTAATCGTTAAATTTTTATATAATGAATTGTAATGACATTTTAATGTATTCTCATGAAATATTATCTCTTTCTACTGTTCATCTCTATTATTTATTTATTCTATTTCAAGATGATGTACACAATTATCCAATCAGAAGGAGACAAAACTGCGCATGCGCGTGAAGAAGAACTCGTTCTTCAGGTCGGAACTATTCATCTTGCGTTGCCTTAAGAATGTAGAAAGAAACAAAAAAGAACTCGTCCCGTTTCCATTAACGCCTATATGTCAACACTGCATGATGGGAACGATGTCATGTAAAATGCCTTCAAAATAAATATTTGTATGCGTGTGAAGTACGATCAGTTTTTACGAGGATGTACTGAAATGCAAATGTTAGATACAAAAATACAGCCGGCGCTATAGATCATCAAATCGGTCGCTTCCTCTGAATTCTGTTAAATATATTTGGGTCATTTGGTATCTTAACGAAAGGAACTAAACAAAAGAAGCGCCAAAATTATCTCGAGATACTCGAAAGAATCCAAAACGTCAAAATTTATCTCGAGATTCTAGAAGCGTCAAAATTATCTCGAGATTCTAGAAGCGTCATAATTATCTCGAGATTCTAGAAGCGTCATAATTATCTCGAGATTCTAGAAGCGTCATAATTATCTCGAGATTCTTGAAGCGTCATAATTATCTCGAGATTCTAGAAGCGTCATAATTATCTCGAGATTCTAGAAGCGTCATAATTATCTCGAGATTCTAGAAGCGTCATAATTATCTCGAGATTCTTGAAGCGTCATAATTATCTCGAGATTCTAGAAGCGTCATAATTATCTCGAGATTCTAGAAGCGTCATAATTATCTCGAGATTCTTGAAGCGTCATAATTATCTCGAGATTCTAGATGCGTCATAATTATCTCGAGATTCTAGAAGCGTCAAAATTATCATTAAATTCTAGTAGAGTCAAAATTATCTCGATGTTCCCGAAAGAATCAAAAGCGTCAAAATTATCTTGAAATTCTAGAAGCGTCCAAATTTTCTTAAGATTCTAGAAGCGTTAAAATTATATTGAGGTTCTCAAAAGAATCCAAAGCGTCAAAGTTATCTCGAGATTATAGAAGCGTCAAAATTAACGCAGAATCTCCTAGACAATGTAGTAAAGTGAAAATGGACTAAACATTAATTGTAAGAAGGCAGAATGTATAGTTGTCAGTAAGAGAAACATGCCAAGATGAGAACTACGAATTATTGGTGTCAAAATTATCAAGTGGTTTCTTAATGTGAAGAAAAGAACAGAAAGAAAACGAATAGATAGATAAATATTAGGTTGGTGCAAAAATAATGCCGTAATAATGTCGTTTTTTGACGTATTTTTTAACGTCAAAAAACGACATTATTACGTCATTATTTTTGCACCAACCTAATAGATAGATAGATAATGGTTAGAATAAGATAGATAGATAGATAGATAGATAGATAGATAGATAGATAGATAGATAGATAATGAACAGAGTTTGACAGAGAGATGAACAAACTGAGAAATTAAAAGACTGGGATATATATATATGAAGGTAGACAGGAAGTCGAAAATAAGAAATAAATCTAAAATACGGAAACCAAAAGAGAAATAAAAATGCAGACTATCTCTGGATTCTTTATCAATCAACGTAAAATGCAGTCGTCTGCATCAATCAGTTTCCACTCTTTGTTACTTCCTCAGTTTTTCTCTACTCTTTTTTTTTTCTTTCATTTCTTTTTATCACCATTGCTTTCTTTTTTTAAAAAAACTATCTTTTCTATTTTCATTTTATTTTTACCAGCAAATTCTTTCCGTTTTTCTTTATAATTTACTTTTCCCTCATTTTTATTTTATCGATATCCTTACTTTTGCTTTCTCTCCGCCATTTCTCCCTTTGTTCTCGGTTTTATTTATTTCTCTTTGTTCCAAAAATCTTACTTACATCCAGTAATTTTTTTTGTTAGCTTTTCGTTCTTTCTTACGACAAAGAATCTTTTTCTTCTCTTTCTCTCTCTCTCTCTCTTTCTCTCTCTCTTTCTCTCTCTCTCTCTCTCTCTCTTTCTCTCTCTCTCTCTTTCTCTCTCTCTTTCTCTCTTTTGTTCGCTCGCTCTCTCTTAAACCGACTGACCATCCGAAAGCTAAATATTCCAGTCAACCCTTCGTTTTTCCCCATAACTGGGAGGCAAGAAAAAATGGTTTCATGCCTTTCTCATGTTTGAACTCGGCTTGCCGATTGAAGTTTCCGCGCCGATAACTTATAAACTTGGCTTTCTTTTCGTTCGTTCTCTCTCTCTCTCTCTCTCTCTCTCTCTCTCTCTCTCTCTCTCTCTCTCTCTCTCTCTCTCTCTCTCTCTCTTGTTTCCGTTCCTTTCATAGATTTCTTTTTGTTACTAAATGTTCACCCAATACAGGGCACAAGAGTCACTCAAGTCAGGGCGTTACTAAATGAGTTTATTATATGGAAAGGAGGGAGTAATTACAGATTGTGAGGCTATGAAGGATATATAACATTTGACCCTAGACATGATGTCGTTAAAATTATAGTGATCGGGAAGCATCCTCTCGGGAGTATAATCCACTAGGTAATGTTTCTCGTGAAGGAGATGTCTGAATGGAACTTCTTTCTTGCCAACAGAAAACGAAGGGGATATGGATGAATCAAACCTGTGTAAGTGATAAGGTGGGTCCTAGCTGTAAAGATCTGAAGTGGTGGAACTAAGGAATGTAGTTCGTCTGGACATTTGTCGGGAAATACCGATAGAGCAACGGGAAGCTTCCTACATTTTGACAGTGGAAGATGGTTTGCAGGGTTGAAAATAAGACATCTTCCACAAGGTCTCGTAAACGTTTTAAAACTCTGTCAAGACGGGAAACTAAGGAGTGATGTGCTCCAGTCAAGATATGGCAGCAATAGTCCATTTGTGGCTTGATCAGACTTTTCTAAAGATATATCATGGCAGAAGGAATCAAGTACTACCTGAAGCGGCACATGTAACCGATAATTTTTTCAATACATTTGATGGATCGTATACAGGACCGATGGAAAGGTCTCGTGCTCCTCCGAATCTAAGATAGTGGGCTCTTAATTTTGATAAGGTAGTATCCATATAAAATACAAGTGATAGACCATATACAATATAGGTTAACAATTCAACTAAAGAAAGTGAAAATAAATACAATGTATCTAAACACAAATTAGAGACATATCATAATAGATCATGCTATCTTAAATCAGCAAAGTTTTTCGGCAATTTCTAAGATCAACGTGAGGTTTTCTTGTTAGAAAGTCAAAGAATTTTAGCACAGTAAACATTATAGTTTAAAAAATAGAGAATTTGACGTAGTTTTTTTTTTTTTTTTTCGAGACTTAGCATGAGCAAAAAAAAAATCACAGAGTTGGGCGAGAAAAAGAAGTCCCCAGAATGACGTCAAAAACCGCGAAGATATTCATCCTTTAATAGCCGGTGATGATTAGTTTAATTTGGAAAGAATCGGGTGTAACAACAAAAATTGTCTAAATTGTGTAACAACATGGGATAATTGTGTATCCCACAAAATGTTTAATATCTAAGAAAATACACTAAACTAATTAAGCTTCTTTCCCAGGTTTTCAAATAAGACGTTTAGCCATCTTGACACCATTTGTCGTAAGAATCTCTACAAAATATTTGAGTTATACAGCTACAAAGAGAACAGGATAAAATCGTTTCATGTCACCCCCACTATGTCTTCCAAACTGGACAATGGTGAGAGGAAAAAGATCATCCAAGCCTTTAGTAATGGTACCAACATTCATAATCTGGCTTCTATCTTCAAAGTTCATTCAAAAACAATCATGAGAACGGTGAATAAGTTTTAAAAAGCGGAAACAGTAGAGAGGAAAATTGGATCAGCAGGTCAGAACAGGAAAAGGGATCATCGTTTCAACTTAGAGCGAAATACATTCGTATAGTCCAACAATGTTTAAAAAATCCCTGAGAATTCCAGTAAGATATCTTTAATCATTTCTAATATACAACGGTTCAAATCTTAATCTAAAAATTGGACAATTCTGCTCTTAGACGATGTGGACAATTTTGCTGTTACATCCGGTATATAAAAGTAGGTAGTAAAAAGCAAATGTTAATAATATAGGGAGGATCACAAGTCACTGCCCTGGACCAGCTATCAGGTTTGCCACTCCTGATCGTGGAGTTCGGGTGTAATATGCACCAGCCCTGCCGAGACTAGCAAGAGAAACTAGAGGCCTAACAAGGATTTATTATCGGTGGATAAAATCTTAAGTAGATGACAGTGTTGATGGCAGGCACGGAAGGAAAACTACAGAAAATCATAGACAAATTTTGCTAAGATAATGAGAGTCACAAAGCACTGCCCCCAATCATGCTTACTTCTGGTTGTGGGGTTAGTTAGCACCTGCCCTAATCATATATACGAGTTCCAGTTAAGTTCTGTGATGAACTTGAGTCCCAATAGGAATTCAAGGCAAGAACCTTAATGTGTATACAAACGTTCATTATGTCTGGAAAAAAAATCGGGTCTACTGACTGGCCATGATGAAGCGTTAATAGCTAGTTTTTCGATTTCAAGCCAGAGCAGATGAAATTTCTTAATAATCGTAGAAAAGAAAAGAAAAAAGAAAAAGTCTTTTTGAAATCCCTACATTTTTAAATGTCCTTGTGCCAGTGCAATATTCAAAAGTATATTTTCTTTACATATGAATTGTACAGATGCAAGAAGGCATAGAATGGATCTACCAAAATTCTGCGGTAAACAAGAAGATCAAGAAGAAAGAACAGCAATTCTTCACAGATAAATGACCTTTTAAAACATGTTACTCTCGCTCTTTCTTCTCGTCGCTACATATTCTTTCTTGTAATTCCATCCCTCTTCTCTCGCATCTTTCTCTTTCGCCTTTTCGGTGTTTTGTTTTTTTTTTTCATATTATCTTTCCTTTCTTTGTTCTTCGCAAAAGATTTCTGGATTGTAAACGAGTTTTATGAAATGGACAAAGTCCAACAATTATTTTAAGACATTTTTATGTTTATACATTCTTTTTTAAAGATACAAATATTTAAGTAAATGCTCTGTTTTATAATAAACAGTATTAATAACATTTACCGGCCTGAATGTCCGAGAAATTTTCATAGTAAATATTCGTCCTCCGACAGGAATCGAACCTGTATCCTATACGGAACCGTCTTATAGCCTGACGTGCTTTAACCGATTAAGCCACAGAGGATCGCTCGATGAGCAAGGACGATTTTAAGGCTTTTAAACTACAATCTTCCATGAATCTCTCACGTACATTCATATCTGCTCAAAGTGTATCCAAATGTAAACAAATGACGTCACACATTATGAAATGGACAAAGTCCGACAATTATTTTAAGACATTTTTATGTTTATCGCTCAATCGGTTAAGGCACGTCAGGCTATATGACGGTTTTGTGTAGGATACAGGTTCGATTCCTGTCGGAGGACGAATATTTTCTATGAAATTTTCTCGGACATTCTGTTGTTTAATACTGTTTATTATAAACAGAGCATTTACTTAAATATTTGTATCTATAAAAAGAATGTATAAACATAAAAATGTCTTAAAATAACTGAGTTTTCTTTTGTTTTTGCAGTCACCCATTTTAGTCCTAACCAGGGTCGGTGGTGCTTAACTGTGCTGATCAGACAGAAACTGGTGTTTTCACTGCGTTTTATTCTGAAACCTGTTCTTCTAACTTAAATCCTTTTGTCTCTTTTTTTGCAGATATCCGGCTTTTTACGCTCGGGCCTTCGTCAGGTGATTGTATCTCTGAGATCAGGTATTACGATTACTTGCATAATTTACATTATTCGAACTGTTTTCCTTATCTTTATTGTGATATTCACAACGTTTCGGCTGGTGTACGCTCCGGCCTTCTTCAGCTGATTGTATCTCAGTGATCAGGTATTAGGATTACTTGCATAATTTACATTATTCGGACTGTTTTTCTCATCTTCATTGCCATATTCACAACGTTTCGGTCAGTGTACGCCCTGGTCTTCTTCAGGTGATTAGAATTTCGAACCGAGCCCGTTATTTCGTCCACAGGGGTTGATTGTTCTGGTTCCACGTGTCATGCCTCTTCCGGATGTCTCGGTTATTTCCCTTTAACTCAACTCTCCAAATTTTTTTGGCTCACCACTTCTATGTCCTGGTATTGAACTCACAACTCTTTGGGTCTAGTCACTGCATCTAACCAATGTCTTTATTCTACCGGGCTATGTGTCCTGAAGAAGGACGGAGCGTACAACGCACGAAACGTTGTGAACATGGCAGTGAAGATGAGTTTAATAATCCGATTAATGTAAATAATGCAAGTAATCATAATACCTCATGTCAGAGATATTCAAATTTACAAGCCATTTCTTGCTCCAGTTAACATCTGATTGGAGGTCATTTTCAGGAGCACCTGCACGTCTTACTTTGTCGAATCTATTGAATTTATTATAAAGACAAGATTTATTATTTGTACCATTAATACCTAGCTGGAAACAGTTGACATAAGAAAGGTCGTTGATGAAGATATAAAGAACATAGACCCAAGGATAGATCCCTTGACAGTCGCCGTTTTAAAGTGAAATGATCTAGATCTTCATAGAATTAACTTCTTCCCCTACGACCCACAGCTTTCTATCCTTCGTAGCTTATAACCAGCTCTTTCAGTGAATTACTGATTCCCACGACCCTTCTTACCTTCAATATATCATGTAAAGGTCAAAATAGCATAAACAAATCTGGAAATAATGTACCCTGTACACTGTATAATTATATCAAATGAAACTCTAATCTATACAAAACAAAGAGGGTGGTCACAGTTTACAAAAGACTGTTGCTTTTAGGCTTAATACCATTTGGGAAGACTATTCAATTATTGGCTTTTCGAACCGCGTAAGTTGCAGAACGTCGCTCGAGAAATATCGGATTTTTAATGTTTTGTCAGCTTAGTTTATCCATTCAATTAAATTTAATTGCCAACTTAAAAGTATAATGCTTTGAAAATCAACAAATGGCAATGATTAAGAAACTGTGGAGACGTGGGTTAGTTGAAATCACTGGATTCGACACAGCGTAACTTTCATATACTATTTCTAACATGATTTGACCTTTTAAGCTTTCTTTTGTCTCTTTCCTCGTGCCTTTCTTTATCGCCTTCTCGCTTATCTTCTTTTTTTTTTTTTTTTTGGTTTTATTTGTTTCTATTTCGCGGGGGCGGGGTGTGTTTAACAATTCTTTGATAGTTTCTTTTTCTTTATTTATTTCTAAGTAACTGACTTCCGTTCCCTCTCCATACACACACACACACACACTCACACACACACACACTCACACCTTCTCTCTCACACACACACTCACACTCACACTCTCTCTCACACACACACACACATACTTTTTTCTTTCTTCTTTCTTTATGCCTCTTTGATTTGATTTTCTTTTTTCTTTTCTTTATTTCTTTTTTCTTCTTTTTTTTTTCTCTGCCGACAGTTTTTTACACGTTCCCATCTACATTTTTCTCTTTATTTTCATATCCGTTATCTTTCATACTATACTCTCTCTCTCTCTCTCTCCCTCTCCCCCGCCTTTTCTCCAATTGTCCTTCTTCTTGGTATTTATCAAACTCAGCTGAGAAAAGCAAAGGCAGCTGGAAGAAATGGGACCAGAAATTATGTGTAATGCTAATCACCCAACTTGAAAGATCAGCCTGCGTTGAGAAGCTGGCTTTGTACCGAGGATCGAACACTAAATTCGGGCAGGCGTGGAAGCAATGTCGCTATTTCAGGCTCTTAACGGAACATTTCTCTCTCTCTCTCACTCTCTCTCTCTCTCTTCATATATATATATATATATATATATATATATATATGTGTGTGTGTGTGTGTGTGTGATATATATATGTGTGTGTATGTGTGTGTATGTGTGCATTTAGGCAGCAATCCTTCTTTCATGCACATTTCATTGAATACAACAGACAAGGTACTTTTATTTACTTTTTTATACGATTTCTCATGCGATCTAATATTTTTTTTCTTTTCGGATGATTAATTATATAAAAACTGCCCGAATGTTCTTTTTATCCGAGCGCTTTCGGCTATACATTTAGCCATTTTCAAGGATTAAATATTTTAACTGTTAAATAAGAAATAGTTGATTGTATATATGTTTTATAAAAGGTTTTCATTTTTCAAAACACGGTCAAAACATTGTGTCCATGTTCAAAGTTAATATTATTAAGTGTTGGTTTTTTGTTTTTATTAATAAGGCTTCCATTATTTTTAGCCTTTTTGTGCATGGGGATGATGCTATTATATTAGTGTTATCAACAAATTACGAATATTGTCCGGTAGGTCTCCATGAATATTTAAATGAAATCTGATTGAGCTATGGTCAGTAAGGTGTAGAGTGAGTCTGCGTGTCAAACATGTTGTAGTGTGGCCTATATAATTATTTACGAATTTTGTTTGATCAGGAATACAATTCATTAATGGGCATTTAAATTCGTAAATAATATTTGTTCTAGGATGTGAGTTATTATTTTCAATGAAATGTGCATATATATATATATATATATATATATATATATATATATATATATACCTTTATTTTAGGATATAACATCAAAATATAGAATAACGCTACACAAATGCAATCATGTTTCAATGTGTATTAACACATCTTATCAGGCGTTAATAAATGACTGATTATCAGACAATTTATTGAGATTTAAAACTACATACATCATCTCTTCACGCAAAAAAAAAACCGAAAAAGAGCAA
Source organism: Acanthosepion lycidas (assembly GCA_963932145.1). NCBI lineage: Eukaryota > Metazoa > Mollusca > Cephalopoda > Sepiida > Sepiidae > Acanthosepion > Acanthosepion lycidas. The sequence continues at coordinate 20,682,754 of OZ010593.1, forward strand.
GTAAGAAAGACACAAGGTACAATCTCTTTACCAGAGAAAAGGAAGAATTAGGAAAAATAGTTGGAATGAAGTGGAAGGAGAAAGCAGCAATTGTTTTATATATATATATATATAATCAAATCTATCAATTAAAATGGCCTACGCTAAGTAAGAGGTCATAACCCACTGATTTAAAATCGTAGACACGTTAGATGTTATATTCGATACAAATGCAAATTTGCTACAATGTTAACATAAGACGCATGATATTTCTTATGAGAAAGTAGACGTAACTTGAAAAGGCACTTGACAAACCGCATACCTTGTAAGTTAAAAGTTCACAATTTTATAGTCGGTAAATAATATGGCCATTTAAGAAATAAATGAAAAGAAAACAAAAACGATTTAACAAAATTATTAAAAAGATATAGATCAAACAAAATCTCTATCTATAAAAGGAATGATAAATGTGTGTGTGTGTGTGTGTGTGTGTGTGTGTGTGTGTGTGTGTGTGTGTGTGTGTGTGTGTAACGAATGCACGGCCGCAATTTTCGACGGATTTTGACAAAAATTTACATGCACATGCTCCAAGTTAGTGGGAAGGCCAAGACCGACTTTGCATTCCCATCGATAGTGGAAATAATCGACTTTTTCATGCTTCTACGGCAGTTTTCATGTAGTTTGCGGCCATTTTCTACTGGCCAGAGTGAGAGCCTATAGCTGGCTGCCCCGAATAGACAGAAAGATTCTATTGGCCAGCGTGAGAGCCAACAGCTGACTGACACGAATATTAACTAGCATGCTAGCATGCAAAAAAATTCGATAGCTGCATTCGTCACAAGTGGGAAAAATTTAAATCTACATGGAACTTTACTCCAATTGACTCATTCGCTTGCTTAAACTCAAGGTTGATTCTGATACGGCAGAACTGGGTTGGGTGTGAAAAAGTATTTGTTGTTAACATTCTTTTTTTTATTCGGTTTTTCCAATTGCGAGTCCTTTTTTAAAGCTGATGGTTTTGTGTTCATTTTGTTTAGTTCTTTTTACGTAACAGATATAATGTTTAGTATAGAGCTTAGAAAAAATTCGCAGTGTGAGATAGGCAAGAAGTAAGGTATGTAGCAACATCAGCATGGAAAAGGGCACTCGTTTAAAGTATTTTAAGTGATAGCGATTGCTGTATGAGTCGTACGATTTTTGAATCAAGCACGGGCAACGCCGGGCCATGCTGCTAGTATTTAAATAAATAGATCAAACAAAACTTTAACCATATCGACCATATAAAATTAATTAAGATTGTAGATCATACAAAATAGAATGCGACTGTTAAATAAAGGGTATTTGTATAGTGTACTAATAAAAACAATTAATGGAAATATCAAAATGTTAGCCAAACGCATATACCTCTAAGCAAAATATTACTAGCAGTACTTGAAGAATGATCTACAAATTTTACTACATCGAAATTGATCTCACTGCAGATGATAAGCTTTATATGGTGCAACAAGGTAATTTTGAAATATAAAAAGAAACAATTGTCAAATTTCTAAGTATGGCAAGATTGTAGAGTCAAAGATATGATATGTTTACAATGAACCGTTAATTCACATCTTTGATCTAATAAATCTCCCCTTTTCAAAAACCATGATGATCTGCATTTTCTCCTGGAAACACAGAAATTAATGAATTACGAATGCCGGAATTTATATTCGATTTGTTCTCATTCTATATGGATATACATATATATATGTGTATGTGTGTGTGTGTGTGTATTACTTCTTTCTCTCTTTATATATATATATATATATATATATATATATATATATATATATATATATATATATATTCAAATCTATTCAGCAATTTACCTATCTTTATTTTTTCTTTCTATTTATCTATCGGTCGTAGTCTGTTTATATCCATTTCAGTCAGTTCTATATTCTTATCTACCTTCCTAGTTATCTCTGTCTCTTCTTATCTAACTATCCATATATCTATCTTTCACAATCTGTTCTCATGTGTCTACGTCGGTTTCTTCTCATCACTCTGTCTAGCATTCAAATTCTTTCTTTCTTTCTTTTTCATTATTCCTCATTTTAGTAACCTCGCCTTTCATCAATTTTCTGTCTTTTTCCTTTTTTGTGCTTTTTTTTTTATTTGTTATCTTAACAAACTCATTTTTTCTCTTTTAATAACAACTCTTTCATTTTTTATTCTCTTTTTCTTCTTTTTTTATTTTCTTTCTTCCTTTTTTTCGTATCCCTATTCAGCTTCTTTATTTCCTTTCTGTTACTTTCTTTTTCTTTATTTACTGTTCTTTTTCCTTCCAGATTATCCTTACATTATTCTCCCTCTTTCCTTTTTCTTTTTTACATTTTTCTTTTCCCGTCATTCAATCCACCTTCTTCTCTTTTCTCTTTCTTTTTCTTCTGTTTTTATTTTCCTTCATTTTTATCCTTATTTTCCTTCTTCTTCTTCTAATTCTTCTTCTTCTAATTCTTCTTCTTCTTCTTCTTCTTCTTCTAATTCCTGCGTCTTATCTGGAAGCTCCATCAACATTTCTTATCGAATATAGAAACGCCGTTTGTCGACATTTGTTCGCTGGCAGGTGGAACTAACAGTGAGCAAGAAAAGCATTACACTATCATATCAGAAAAGACGCAATCGCAGCCTATCGCCGAAACAAACTGCGTTCTTTTCTCTCTTGCTTGCTTTGTCTGTCTCTACCAGCAAATGTACCTCATCTATTAAAGAGTGGCACTTATCCAAGCTAAATAAAAAAAATACGCCAGAATATATTTTCTCTACTCACAAATCTGCCATCTTGAAATAAGAGAAAAAAAAAACATCTTCCGACAAACGCTAGCAATTATTACAATCATTTCAATTCTACGGCACAGAAATAGCCAAACAAAACATACATTCTTTTTAATTATTCATTTAGTTTACAATTGAATTTAATTAAACTTTCGATCAAAAACTATAAAAATGTAGCTTTGCATATTAAATTTCTTCTTTTATGCACAGTGCCCTTCAGGACGTTAGCGATCATGGCTCTCTGGTAATTTCTGTTTTTTATTACACTACACGCTTAAAAGTTCATGGAAACGTAATCGAGTGATTAGAATGTTTGCAGTCTGACCACGAGACCCGGGTTCAAATCTCATTGTCCAATTGTCAGTAAAGAGACTGATATTATCGGACTGGAGGGGTCTGAAAACCATACCACAGGTTGATCCAAGCCTTATGAGTTAAATTGAGGGCCACCAATAGCTGTGCTAGCACGAAGTTACAAGTCATCGTGGCTGATATTCATTAGACATGGCAGGTAGAACTAGAACAGTCTACCCCAGCGAGCGAAATAAAGGGTTCAGTTCGACATGCCAACTACCTGAAAAGGCCGGAGCGTTTTTATGTTTAACATTCTTTTTATAGATACACATATTTAAGTAAATGCTCTGTTTATAATAAACAGTATTAACATCATTTACCAGCCTGAATGTCCGAGAAATTTTCATAGAAAATATGCGTCCTCCGACAGGAATTGAACCTGTATCCTATACATATATACATATGCATCATATAGCCTGACGTGCCTTAACCTATTGGGCCACAAAGGAGCGTTCAGTGAGCAAGGTCAATTTTACTGTTTTTAAACACAATTCTGGTTGTTTGAAATGTCTTTATTTCCCTAGTGGTCTAGTTCCATGTTTAATGGATGTCAATTATCAGTTAATTCCCCTCTCCAAGTTCTCCACTGCCTTAACTGGGTATTGAACTCTTTGTGTCCTGTCACTGGATCTAACTAACGCCTTTATCCACTTTGCCATGTGTCTACCGCAGTGAGCGAATTAAAGGATTCAGTTCGACATTCCATTCTTGGATTTCCTCGACATCGTAAAATTTTCTTTCCTTCAAGTGGGATTTGATTTTAGGAAAGAGAGAAAACATCGCAAGGGATAAGTTCTGGGAAATATGGTAGTTGGCGTACCTGGGTAATGTTGTTCTAGGACCAGAAAACTATTGCACAAGCCATGGTCAATGATGGGGACCTCTGCGGTGTGATGAGACGAACACACTCTACGCACTTTCATTCCAAGCACTGCTATAAACAAGGAAAGTGAGCTAGAATATTATATTAGGTTGGTGCAAAAATAATGACGTAATAATTTCGTTTTTTGACGTAACGTCAAAAAGCGACATTATTACGTCATTATTTTTGCACCAACCTAATACTTTAGCGTGTAGACGCGACAGGGTTCAAGGTCAATCGGTGCCAAGCGGCTTCCCTCTGCGTATTTTATCTCCGTTACCAAAGTATCAGTCGCGATACCTTTTATATCAAACTTCGACTCTCTCACTCTCTCTCTCTCTTTCTCTCTTTCTCTCTCTTTTTAAGATTGTAAATATACTTCCCCTTTTAATTGTCATTTTCCTTCAAACGTTCTCCCGATACCTTTTGATCAGATCTCGTTTATTCCTGGTGAAACATTTCTTTTCTTTACATGACTGATTAGGCAGAAGATTTATAATAGAGCAGGTTGCCATTTCTTTCTTTCCACGATAGACTGCATAAGTAAATATAACGAACACGACTGCGATTTGAACTCGGATCTCAGAGTTCTCACTCCAAGCCAATATCCATTACATCACAATGAAGCATTGAAGCAGAGTGTGTGTGTATATATAAATGTATATATATATATATATATATATATATATGACGTCATATATTACGAAATGGACAAAGTCCGACAATTTATTTATTAAAGACATTTTTATGTTTAACGTTCTTTTTATAGATACAAGTATTTAAGTAAATGCTCTGTTTATAATAAACAGTATTAAATAACATTTACCGGCCTGAATGTCCGAGAAATTTTTCTCGGACATTCAGGCCGGTAAATGTTAGTTAATACTGTTTATTATAAACAGAGCATTTACTTAAATACTTGTATCTATAAAAAGAACGTTAAACATAAAAATGTCTTTAATAAATATATATATATATATATATATATATATATATATATATATTAGGTTGGTGCAAATGACGTAATAATGTCGTTTTTTGACGTTAAAAAATACGTCAAAAAACGACATTATTACGTCATTATTTTTGCACCAACATAATATATATATATATATATATATATATATATATATATATATATATATATACCCGACTCTCCCGTCGAATTCGACGTATGAGGGTCAAGCAGATCAGTATCTAGGAAACCGACAGCCCGACAACAGCACATGAGATTTGATTATAGTGCTGAAGCTTTCGTGCAGGACAATCCACACTTTTTGAAGAGACCTTGTGCACTAAGTGCCACAAGGTCCACAAACGACCCTCCGCAGGTTTTGGTTTCAAAGTTGTCTTTCTCCTAGACTAGTTGCCATCCAAAGCTATAGAACCCAGTCTGTCCTGCTATTTATCCATAGCTGGAGGGAGAAGAGGAGGATTCTCGATGTAGACTTATAACCAGGTTTTGTTGTATTTCATTCCCTCGCAATAGTTAATTCGATTCCATCTAAAAAATATTGTCAGTTGGAAGAAATACTTTTGAAGGACGAACCAATTTTTTTTCCCATTTTCTCATTGTCATTGTCCCCCTACAACCCCTTTCCCACAAACGAAACGTCGCATGTCTATCACTGTTCTATTGCTATTTCCATGGAAAGTGCTACATTCCTTAGTTGGAAGAGTTCTAACCTCCACGGCTAAAACCCGCAATATTACGTTCATTGTAGCGAACCACCGTCATTCTCTTCGTATTTCATTCTTGAGATGTAAGTGCCACTCATCCAGCTTCTTCCCTCGAACCGCTGCTTTCTGGAACTGGCTCCCAAGAGGATGCTTTCTCCATCACTACATTCTTAACCTGTTCAAGTCTAGATTTAAGCATTATCTTTCCCACACATCTGTATATATTCTGCTTCTTACTCTGTAACCTTCTTTTTCGGGTGGCTCTCGGGCCTTGTATAGAGAGAAAATCATTATAAAAAAAGAGGACAAGATGACAACCTAAAAACAATACTCTCGATCTCAAGAAATGATTATGATTCTGTTATATATATATATATATATATATATATATATGTGTGTGTGTGTGTGTGTGTGTGTGTGTGTGTGCGTGTGTATAAGTGAACATAGAAGTCAACACTTAGTAGCGACAGTCTGTTTCATGCTAGACGCAATCATCAGGCCACCCGATTGCGTCTAGCATAAAATAGACTGTCGCCTCTAAATGTTGACTTCTATCTTCACTTTTCTATTTACACACGCTCTATCTCTGATATTGAGCACTTTATCCCATAAATATAGGTAATTTTCTTTCTTCATTTAAAAAAGAATACCAAGAAACTTGTCCGTAATTACGAGAGGATCCTATTAAAAATAAGTAGACAAAATTAGTCTAAATTATTTCATGTAATATATATATATATATATATATATATATATATATATATATATATATATATATATATACATATATATATTCATACACGTTTCATTAAATAATATAGACACGTTTTGTCTATTTATTAAATAATATTAACAAGTTTTGTCTATTTTATGTAAATTATTCAATGAGAAAAAAATTTACATAAAATAAATAGACAACACTTGTCTATATTATTTAATGAAACGCGTATGAATGAAAAGATGCTGCCTAAATACACACAAGATATATATATATATATATATATATATATATATATATATATATATGCTTGTGTGTGTGTGTGTGTGTGTGTGTGTGTGTGCACAGTTCATTGAATACGACAGACAAGGTGCTTTTATTTAGTTTTTTTTTAATTAATTTCTCATGCGATGTAATAATTTGTTTCTTTCCAGATGATAATAATTTATCATCCGAAATGAAAAAAAGTATTTGATCACATGAGAAATTGTATAAAATAGTAAATAAAAGCATCTCGTCTGTCGTATTCAATGAAATGTGTATGAAAAAAGGATTGCTGCCTAAATACTCAAATATATATATATATATATATATATATACATATAAGCATTTCACCCCAAGCAAGGCGGGAAGCCACTAGGACGCAAGGGGTTACAGAAAGTTTAGAGCAAGATCTGATAGGAGTGATAGAAGAAAAGATGCGGGTAGGGGATAGATCAAGGCAACTGGAGATGTCGATTGACATTACACTTGGATAGCTGGAGATTATAGCTCACAGGGAAACAGGAAAAGGGAAGGGAGTTCCACAGGCGAGAGGTGCGAGACATGAAGCTATTAGAGTAGAAGAGACGGCTACCTTTAGGAGTTTCGACAGTGAACGGGTGAGAGTGGGATTTCAGCCTCGTAAGGCGCTGGAACTCATGACGTCTGGGAACCAACGAGTGCAGCTCCTCGGAGAAATTTCCATGAAAGTATTTGTAAAACAGAAAGAGGGAGGCGACGGCGCGTCTGTGAGAAAGTGACTGTAGACGAGACGCCAGAGCAGGGCCAACTACATTGCATATCCGCCTCTGGAGCCTATCAAGAACCCCGAGGCAAACAGAAGGGGCACCAGACCATATATGGCAGCAATACTCCATGCAAGGGCGAATTGTTGTTTTGTAGATCTGGAGGATCGACTCCGGGGAGAAAAACTTCCTGGCGCGGCTCAGGGAGCCAACTTTCCTTGCAGTGGACGAGGAAATTGACTCAATGTATTTATTCCATCTCAGGTCAGCAGTCAACGTGAGACCGAGAAGCCGCAGAGAGTTGCTCTCGAGAAGTTGAGCGTAGACATTCTAATGGAGGGAAGGGAAGGATCTCTGTGGTAATAGAGAGCAGTTTTGTCTTAGAAGCGTTGAAGTTGACCAGCCAATTCATGTCCCAGTTCACAATCGATTGGAGGTCCTTTTCGAGACACACGGCCAGGCGAGTTTTGTCAGCGAGACTAGATTTGTTTTTGGGGCAGGAATAAATTGTGGTGTCATCTGGGTAGATGCCAACTTGGGAAGTTATTGCGTCAGGAAGATCATTTATGTAGATAAGGAATAGAGTGGGGCCTAGGATGGAGCCTTGAGGAACACCTGCGTTAGTGGGATAGGAACTGGAGGAGAATCCATTGAGAACGACCTTCAATTTACGGTTTGACAGGAATTATCGTATTAGGTTATATAATCGACCCGTAATGCCATAACCCTGGAGCTTGCAAAGAAGGCCAGCATGCCAAACCCTATCAAATGCTTTGGAGATGTCTAGTGCCACGGCTTGGGCTTCACCGTTATTTTGAAGAGCTCGGTAGACTGTTTCAGTGATGGCCGTAAGCACATCGGCTGTAGATCGGGCAAAGCGGAAACCATATTGCTTGTCTGAGAGCAGATTATGGGATGTGAGGTGGTTAACCACCCCGGTACTGATTAGGGCTTCGAAGACTTTGCCGAAGAGGGGAAGAAGACTGATAGGATGGTAGTTGGAAGGGTCAGAGGGGTCGCCGGAGTTCTTGAAGACAGGAACGATCGAAGAGAACTTCCAGCAGTCAGGAAAACAAGATTCCTTGAGGCAGTAGTTGTATAGTTTAGAAAGGGCGGGCGCCAGTTCAGGCGCGCATTTCTTCAAGACAATGGCTGGTATCTCGTCTCCACCACTAGCCTTGTTGGGGTCTAAATTGGAGATAACGCCCAGTACCAAAGATGGGGTTATGTTTAACCCACTCGATATGGCCTCAGTTCTAAAAGGGAAGTTGGGTATGGGTACACCGGAAGAGTCGAGCGTCGAGTTGAATGAAAATTTCCGAGCAAAGCATTCAGCCTTGTCGGTAGAGGTCAGAACTTTGAACTGGTTGAATAAAGGAGGTATAGAGGGTTTGCAATTATTCAATACGCTCTTGCAGAGACGCCAATAATCTTTGAAGCCAAATTTGCGAGATACAATACGTTCCTTCATTCGAGCCGCAAATAGTGACTTAGCATCGTTGAGGACACGTTTACACTCGTTACGGGCGGAGGCAAAGAGACGTCTATTGCAGTCAGACATGTCGCTATGGAATAGGTGGAAGTAGTGGTTCCTATGGGCGATGGCGGCTGAGCAAGCAGCCGAGAACCAGGGGTAGGAGCGCGACTTGACCCTATATTTCCTTGATGGGATGAAAGCGTCGATTCCAGCTTTAACCCAGGAAGAGACCTCAGAAACACGTTCTTGGACGGGGACTTTAAAGACTCCATCCCAGGGCACATCGCGGAGGAAATCACGGAACGCGTCCCAGTCAGCTCGTTGATAGTAGAACGAAATTCGAGTGGTAGGAGGTTCTTTATAGGGAGTGGAGTTGACGGAGATGTTAACTGATACTACTGCATGATCAGAGTTACCAAGAGGGCAGAGTTGCGAGGCGCTGCAGGATTCGAGGATGGAGGTAAAGCACAGGTCGAGAAGAGAGGCTTTACCTTCCCGGTTGAAGGCAAAACGAGTGGGGAAGTTAACAGTGTGAGGGAATGGAAGATTGAAAAATTGAGCGTTTGAATGCCTGCGTGGTCAGTAGTAGCATTCTTAAGCCACAAGGTGTGATGGACGTTAAAGTCACCAAACACAAAAATGTGAGCAAACGGGTGGAGGGAGAGAGCCTTGTCTATGCTGTCAGAAATGCTATAGAGTATCTCACAGTCTTGAGAGGATGGAGAGTGGTAAAGGAAGAAGAGATAGCTTACCGCATTGAGGAGAGAGAGTCGGAGACACATGTATGACTGGTCTGGCGATTCGAGAGAGGACTATCTGGCCAGAGGGAGATGTTCCTTAATGTAGACACCAAAACCGTGCATATGGGTTAGAGAGTCTTTTCTGAGGAGAGGAAGATAGCCGGGGATCGAGAGATCAGAAGAGGGGATAGACGAGAGAAGGTTTGTCTCACAGAGAGCCAGTATATCCGGGCCGTTTGCAGTGAGGAAAGATTCCAGACTGCAGAAGTTTGTCCTAATGCCCCGGATGTTGGAGAACGAAATGTTGAGGGGGTTAAGTGGTTTTTGAGAGGCTGGTTTAGGGTTAATCTTTCGGTTTTTGTAACTCATGTTGAATTTTGTTTGTAAGATGAGAAGGCCCGAAGTAAAAGAAACAGACAGTTTCGACCGTGACGCGGGCAGAGAGGAGTTGGCAAAATCTGCATCATTATGTGGCCTCAGGGCTGCCCACCGGAGTTGACTGCAGGGACACCTTTCCATGCGCGACATAGCACTACAAACACCCCGGTATTATACAACTGTTGATCAGAGCGGCCGCTCAAGACGCTACGCAAGAGTTAGGGCTCCTAACTACCAGTCGGAAACAGCAACCAGAGAACTGTCAACCGTGAACCCTCAGTATGAAGAGGTGATGCCACAGACTGCACACATTACGGGAGAAACAGAGCTGCACTAATACAGAGGCCGGAGAGAGAAAGAGTACCGGGAACCCATTCTTAGACAAGAAACAAGGCGTAAGCCTCTACTCATGTCCAATAGAAGGGGGAGGAGTGTTGACCGGGCGGTAGAAGAGACTATCTACTCCTATTACAGATAACACAAAAAAGGACGACACAAAAAGAGGGAAGGATTGGGGGGGGAGGATCACAGGTAAGGAGTCCTGAATCACACTTGGCTATACCCTATCACATTAAGTTTTAACTTAGTTTAAGTCCCATTGTCTATTCTAAAAAGAAATTGAAAATAAGGTTAGCCGGATTTATTATCGCATCTAGCCAAAGACATTTAATTTTCCATTTTTCTTGTTTTTTTTTTCTCTTTCGAGCCGGGATTTCTTACTAAACTATCAAATAAGGGAGAATCATTGGGACAAAATGTCTTTGAGTGGAGGGAGAGAAAAAATAGATAAAAAAAAAACAAAGAAAAATGTAAATGGGTTTCTGCTAGAGCGAAACTATACACACACGGGCCAGCAAGTGGTTGTCTGTTTTCTTCCTCATGATGGTAACTGAATGTACGGCTTACCTTATGTCCAAGCGTCGACCTGGTTGGGTGGGGGGTATCAACGGCCAATCCTCCGCCCTCACCAAGTACTGGGCTTGGGAGATATGCTTTCAATAAGATTTAGAACAGGAGAAAGAAACGGCTAGAACAATTCTAAGTTCAGACAATATATCAAGCAAAAAGATACTGTCGCAACATCATTAGAATACTGACGAGACACTTTCGCATCTAGCCAAAGACATTCAATTTTCCAGTTTTCCTGGTTTTTTTTTTCTTTCTTTCGAACCGAGATTTCTTACTAAACTATCAAATAAAGGAGAATCATTGGGACAAATGTCATATATATATATATATATATATATATATATATATATATATATATATATATATATAATACTAAGGAAGTAAAATAAAATAATAATTTATAATGAATAAAGGGATCAAATTAAAGCTCAAAACTGCTTGATCCATCCCTGGTGTATAAAATTTATTCTGTTATTTTTTTAGTTATATCAACTTTTTTTCAGACCATTGCAAAACCTAGTCCTTCGGCCATGTTTACAGTCTGTCTGTCTGTCTCTCTCTCTCTCTCTCTCTCTCTCTCTCTCTCTCTTTCTCTCTCTCTCTCTCTCTCTGTTTTGTTCGCTCGCTCGCTCGCTCGCTCGCTCGCTCGCTCGCTCGCTCTTAAACCGACTGACCATCCGAAAGCTAAATATTCCAGTCAACCCTTTGTTTTTTTTTTCCGTACCTGGGAGGCAAGAAAAAATGGTTTCATGCCTTTCTCAAGTTTGAACTCGGCCTCCCGATTGAAGTTTCCGTGCTGATAACTTATAAACTACATGAAAAAAAAAGAAAAAAAAAAAATATATATATATATATATATATATATATATATATATGTGTGTGTGTGTGTGTGTGTGTGTGTGTGTGTAATCACACAGAATTCGTGTTAGATTAGATTCGGATTCCACGCCACTAACATTTCTGGTTATTTAGATCCAAAAACTATCATTCAACTTAATATGTCTGCAGAAGACAAAGTTGCCTGAGGCGGACTCACCCGCTTACTGTTCTTGATTCTCAGACAGTCAACAGCTTCATTTTATCCGCCTCTACTCTCAGCCCTGATGCAACTTTGCCTTTGCACCATCAGCGCTGAGCGAAGGTGAATAACAATCGTATTTATTTACCTTTCTATTTGGTTTAACGTTGCCTTTGACAAACTCGACGACCTTCTATTTTTATGATCTTGGTAAGAAGCCTGGGAACGAAAGAAGCTGTTGCAAGTTTCAATTACATCTTCGTCTTTTTCAAACACGTACACACACACACATACACACGAACATGTATATATTCAGCTTAGTACATACATATATATGTGTGCGTACATATATATATATATATATATATATATATATATATACATATATATGCAGAGAGAGTATTAACTACACAGTAGTACTATCTGATATACTTGCTCTCTTAGTATGACTCGAGTAAAGCAGTCACTGATATAGATTTATTTTCTTTAGTCTGCCACAAGACCATTTGAAATATTATTATGGATTACTTGTAACATACATGAGTCCCAGTATAAATCCGTCATGGGTAGGACGATAAATTACATCCGCGTCCTGAGCAAGACGACAAACTACATCCACGTCCAGGGAATGACGATAAACTACATCCGCGTCCTGAGCAAGACGATAAACTGCATCAACGTCCTGGGAATGACGATAAACTGCATCCCCGGCATGGGTATGACGATAAACTACATCCGCGTCTTGGGTATGACGATAAACTATATCCGCGTCATGGGTTTGACAATAAACTACATTCGCGTCCTGGGTAAGACGATAAACAACGTCCAACAGCATGGGCAAATAATTAACCTACCAAACTTGGGTTAAAACAGTATGAAAATGTAAATAGGTTTAAATGCCAGAAATACTTTATAAAAAAAGTACTACAAGCAATACATTCCTGAAAAAAAGTATTATTAGCTATACATTTTTGAAAAAAATATTACCATTACGGCATTAAATAACCCAGGTTGATATGCTGTAAAACAAACAAAACCAAACCAAACCCAGTATAAATTGTTTTAAGAAATTATTGACTGATTTTTTCATTGTGATATTTTTGCATTATATATATATTATATTGGATATTGAGTTCTACCTGGATTCTATCCTCTTGGAAAATTATATATATATATATATATATATATATATATATATATATATATGTGTGTGTGTGTGTGTGTGTGTGTGTGTGTGTGTGTGTGTGTGTATATTTCTTTATTTTAGATTTATTTATATATATATGTGTGTGTGTATTAACCACAAATTATACATATATATATATATATATATATATATATATATATATATATATATATATATATATATATATATATAACTTACAACTCATTGAGTTCACAAGGATAAAACGTTAGTTGGATCTAATGACTTGACCCAAAGAATTGTGGGTTCAATACATGGTCCCTGGCGTTGTGAATAATATCACGGAGCGTTCAGTTAAAGAGTGATAAGACCCGGAAGAGCCATGGAATGCGTTTCTTTTCTTTTACCATTGATGAATTATCATGGTACTTATTATTTAATATATTGAAATATACAATTGTGGCACAAGGCCACTAATAATGGTAGCTGTTCTAAATAAAAAAAAGCTATCGTCTATATCTATATTGTTAGCAAAAATCAAATTTTCCCAAACGATGCGGTATGCCACATTAGGTACGACGAAAAAAGGCTAACAGATGAGGGGGGAATGATTGAAAAACAAACAAAGTTTTAGAAGTAGTTTCAAAAAATTCATATGCGAAACGTAAATATGATTTCAAAAATTAAAATATTATTATGAATTACTTGCAATTACATGTATGAGTCCCAGAATAAATATAAGTATAAAAAGTATAATTATTAACCGGTTTTATCATTGTGATATTTTTTGCATTATATCAAGTATTAAGAATATAGTAACTAGGGTCCACAAATTGGAGGAGAGAGTTATCAGTGAAAATAGTTTTGACTTTGAATCTTCGGTTATCTCTCTTTTATTCTCACTCTCTTTCTCTCTCTCTCTCTCTCTCTCTCTCTCTCTCTCTCTCTCTCTCTCTCTCTGCCGTCCTGAGTATGACGATAAAAACGTTCGCGTCCTCAGTAAGACGATAAACTACGTCCGACAGCAAGGCCTCTGATCGGGAGGTTTTGAGGAGCGTTGAAGCACCTCTTAACTGCTGGCGTTCCCAGGTCCACCTTGACCTGGGGTGGTAGCACCTGTCAGGGACATAACCACGCGCAAATATTTAAAGTGGGGTCAAAACACTATGAAAGTATGAAAATAGGTTTTAATAACAGCGATGCATTTTTATAAAATATTATTATTAACAGCAATGAATTTGTGAAGAAAAAATGTTACTAGGAATATATTTTTGGAAAAAAAATATTAGCAGCAATATACTGTTGAAAAAATATCACCTGCACTAAAAATCTTGTTGGCATTAAATAACCGTCTAAGACTGATATACCGTAAAACAAAGCAAACCCACCGTTGTATCATACCTACGGACGATAATGGGTATGCCCCCATTCACGTAAATACAGTAGTAAATACTGTATGTTGGTCTGCAGTCGGAGATTCGTTTCCAGTTGTGCTGCTCAAACTTTCTGCCTCCGTACAAGGCTATATCGAAGGACAGAGTCTCGTCTCGGGAAACACTTACCCAACACCGTTTTATACGCGGTCTACAGGGAAATTTTGGCCGAGCCTACGAGCTTCGATACCCTAGATTAATTTCGGCCTTGTGCCACATCTGACTGCGTGCGGCGGTTGGTAGATATCCTGCAGTTGGAGATTCATTGTGGAATTCACTTGACTCACTTCTAGCAGTTGACTACTTCTTCTACACACCACTGGCGAATCTTATATGTATTGTTCTTGTCCTAAGTATTATCGTTCATTACCAACCTTCGTGTGATTATTCTATTCAGTAACCTTCCATAGGTTACAACCAAACACCAACCAAAAAACCAATCCTCGCTCTGTTTTTATTTTTTTAATGTACTTTTTATCTCATAAAATGCGGCCCAGAAAAAAAAAATTTGGGAACCACTGATGTAAAGAAAATATTATTAGTGTAAATATCCATTTTGTTTCTGATTTTTATAAAGACGAGACGTTTGATCTAAAACGTTCGATCACCATCATTGGGATAATAATTGCATCATATATTTTTTTTAATCAAAGAAGTTATGTATCATTTTAATGCATTTTTTGTTCACGGTCATTAATCAAACTTGTGTTAAAGAAGGTCTGTTGCCGACATAGACTAAGAGAGAGAAAAATAATACTAACATTTTGCATTTAGCACATAGTTCGAATTTTGAATAAAAATTTAACAAATAACTGAGACATATCATCCGCCGTCGGATATATATATATATATATATATATATATATATATATATATATATATATATATTGTGTATTCAAGCAGTAATCTACTTGTTCGAATGCAAGGAAAATTAAATAAAAGCCTCTGCATAATTTAATGAAACATGCATATATATATATATCTGTGTGTGTGTGTGTGTGTGTGTGTGTTTCATTAAAAACGACAGCCAAGGTACTACGCTTAAGGTTTTTATTTAATTTTTCTTGTATTCGAACAAGTAGATTGCTGCCTGAATACACAATATATATATATATATATATATATATATATATATATATATATATATGTTCAAACATATATTGTTAAATATAACAAAACGAATGTCTATTATGTCTGATCGTGAGCCATTCGAAACTTCATATAGTTGCTTTAATTTCTGGAGAAAATAAAGAAAAAATACTGTCCAATATTTGGATATTTTTTATTATGCTGTTCCTTGATCTATGCTTTCGGCTCACGTGGTCCATCTTCAGAATGACTATGAGGACATTTTAAACAAAGATATTCACCATCTGAGATGATATTCTCTTATGTTGACATAAAAAATTGCATAACAATATAAGTTTGAATAATGATCTACTACCCCAATATAATATATATATATATATATATATATATATATATATATATATATATATTGTAACCTCTTGTCAAGAACGCCTCTCATCACTAACAAATTGGTGCAAGAAAAGTTTTTCCGACTTCTGTCTTCATTTTGTCTTTTTGCAATTGAGATTTAGTTCTTGTCTCTTACTTTCATTACGTCGTCTTTTAAGCTGATGGAAATTATTTTAATACCTCGCTATAATTCAAAAGTTCCCTATACTATTATGTAGGTTCGATCAAACTTTGCAAATCTTGTTTTATCCTTTGTTCCATCAACTTAATTGATCAAACATATCCAAATATTATATTACGATGATCCATTTGGAAGAGCAGATGGTCTAAACGTAAATTGGCATAAACGCTTACCGGATCCGGAAGTGGCAAATAAATATGGCGTCGAGAAACGATTAATATTTTTATGCCTCGTTGTCAATTTTATTGTTATTAGATTCTTATCAGCATGGGACAATTTCGAATGAGATAATGTCGTCTGAAAATGGAGATCCTGATAGCTTCTGCAATAGCCCGTAGACAAGAGATAGCAGACAGCAGATTCAAAATATTCAAATGACTGATGGAAAGCTTATATCTTTTCTTACCGATCAGCCACGTCCTTAAATTGTGAAATCTATAAAATTGAGTTAAAGACGATAATCTCTCCAAGAAGCAATCAAGTTGAATGTAGAATGAGCAAATTCCTAGATAACTCCGTTTAAATTTGCCAACACTGATCGCTTTTAAAATGAGAATTTTCCCGGTTATCTTGGAGCCATCGTCAAAGAAAAAAAAATTAAACATAAAAAACAGATTTTTTTTTCTTAAAATATATCGCACGTTTTAAAATTGTCAGCTTGGTTCGCTTTTTAAATCTGAGATTAGAAATAGATAAAAATTCAAATGTTTCTGAACATGACCCTCCACAATTTCATGTTTTTGTGGCAGTTGACATTTTATCATCTCTACTTGCCCTTGTTCTGCTGCTCATAAACGCAATTCAGGTTACTCGCCTTTTCGTTCTGCTTATCTTGTCTTCAGTATGTTCTATGAATTTTTTCGGATGTTTTTCCTCATTCTGTGTACCAGAAATATCAGCTATGTCTTTAGGATTGCATTGAACACCTATTGAGACATAAACTCGACCCAGACTTTGTGGAACTCGTACATACAACCAGTCTCTAAAGATGTAAGAAAAATGGTCGGTTCCCTGTAGGGCTGCAGTAACATTTACGAGAGCCAGATCAGGTCCAAAATGGAGTCCTGTTGCCATATATGGGCATGAGCTGCACATTTTTCACTTGTGGCTAACAAATTATTTTCCAATCTACAACCTACAGATATATATATATATATATATATATATATATATATATATATATATATATATATATATATATTAAGGTGTGCTATATGTAGGGGGTAAATTGCTCAATATCAGAGATAGAGCCTGTGTAAATATAAAAGTGAACATTGAAGTCAACACTTAGAGGCGACAAGCTGTTTCATGCTAGACGCAATCGTCAGGCCGCGAGTGTTTTTTTTTTTTCGGCTATTTATATATACGGGTCAGTAGTGCATTGTGGGTAGTCTATTTTGGCGGTTATTTTGCCGGAAGTCGTTTTTTTATTTATTTATCTGGGTTAAATTATTTTGCTTGTTTTTTTTTTTTGTTTTTTTTTCATTTTTTTTATTTCTTATCTTATATATTTATTTATTATATTTTTATTTTAATCGGTATTTTATTAACGTAGGAAAAATTTGTTTATATCACTATTTAATAGTTTTGTTTTGGTTTTGGAAAATAATTAAAGCTATTTATTCAATTTTGGGGTTGATTGTTGTAGTTTATTCTAACTATTATTTTGGCGGGAGCAGTTTTTAATTTGTTTTTTACTTCATGTATGTATTTGGATTGATTTCTTTATTTGATTTTTTTCTAACGGTTTATTTATCGGGATCGATTTGTTAGTTTGTTATTTATTTATTTATTTGTATTAATTTAGATTAATTTATTTTACTTGTTTTTTTGTTATTTATTTATTATACTGTATATTTTTATTTACTCTTTTCAGTTTTCGATTTCTAAGTGACGTAGTATTTTTTTATCGTTATATAACAGTTATAGGTATTTTTTTCGTCTCATTTTTGGCTTGATTTTTATAGTCTAACTAATATTTTGGTCATAATGGTTTG
The DNA here is from genome assembly GCA_963932145.1 of Acanthosepion lycidas. Lineage (NCBI taxonomy): Eukaryota > Metazoa > Mollusca > Cephalopoda > Sepiida > Sepiidae > Acanthosepion > Acanthosepion lycidas. Next base: position 20,700,927 of record OZ010593.1, read on the forward strand.
CTAATTTGGTTATTATTTACTTTATTTATTTGGGTTCATTGATTTTTTTTTCTTCTATTCTAACGGGTGTGATTTGGTAATTTGTTTGGGTTAATTTATTTTACTTATTTTATTATCGTTTTGTTTATTTTTTTCCAGTTTTGATATATATATATATATATATATATATATATATATGTGTGTGTGTGTGTGTGTGTGTGTGTGTGTGTGTGTGTGGTTTATATATATATATATATATATATATATATATATATATACATATAAACCACTAAACTACATACGCATATATATATACATATACATATATATATATATATATATATATATATATATATAAACCACTAAACTACATGCGCATATATATATATATATATATATATATATATATATATATAAACCACTAAACTACATGCGCATATATATATATATATATAAATATATATATAAACCACTAAACTACATGCGCATATATATATATATATATATATATAAACCACTAAACTACATGCGCATATATATATATATATATATATATATATATATATAAACCACTAAACTAAATGCGCATATATATATATATATATATATATATATATATATAAACCACTAAACTACATGCGCATATATATATATATATATATATATATATATATATATATATATATAAACCACTAAACTAAATGCGCATATATATATATATATATATATATATATATATATATATATATATAAACCACTAAACTAAATGCGCATATATATATATATATATATATATATATATATATATAGAGAGAGAGAGAGAGAGAGAGAGAGAGAGACCACTAAACTACATGCGCATATATATAAATAGAGATGGGTAGTAAGCTATGAATTTTCACTTAGAGAAAAAAGAAGGAAAAAATGGTTATTAGCCATTTCCTTATTCATAAATATGCAGAATGCAATGACCGAGCAGTCAATGATTTTTCAGTTGAAACTTACAAAGTCTTTTTCTTGAAATAATGAGTAAGTAACCATGGTCAAATGCGAAATAAGTACTAGAACAGTCTAACAAAGAGAATTGACAAAGTTTGCAATAAGAAATAACAAAAAAAAAAAGAACAGAACAGGGCAAAAACTAATATAATGTAAGCAAACAATATATATATATATATATATATATATATATATATGACTTAAACCGACAGTCCATCTAATATCTCAGTCTGCTCTTCTTTTTTCCCCATAACTGGGAGGAAACAAAAAATAGATTCATGTCCCGTATATCCGCATAAACTGTGCCTCTTACTCTGCAAGCCTCTACCTCGTGTGACTCTAGACATCATTGTAAAAGAAAATTTAGAAGTGATCGAGATTGCTGTCAGGTGTAGCAGCAAAACTGTCCAAATCGTGTAACAGCAAAATTGTTCAATTGTTAGGTTAAGCTCTGTACCGTTGTAATTTAGAAAAGATTAAAGATATTTTACTGGAATTCTTCGCGGTTTTTATAACACTATTGGACTCTCTAAGCTTTAACTGAAGTATCGTGATGAAATCGATCATAAACGAAAATTGTATGTTCATCATTAATTAATCATAGCTAAGGACTGAAATAAAGTTCACACACACACACACACACACATATATATATATATATATATATATATATATATATATATATATATATATATATATATATATATATATTCCAGGATCATTTTCCAACTTATTCAAAATGATCTTCATCCTTTCTAATCTTCTAACTTTCTGTCTTGGAGTAAGAAATTGCCTTACAAGTTTCCCGTACGATTTCATTTTCAAGTCTTTTTCACTACTCTTTGGACTCTCACTGCTAAAACACCTCTTTCACGTGTCAAACGTCTAATGAATTGAGTTGGATCTTTTCTAATTCATCTCTTTAGCTCTAAGTTGAAAATGTGTTCCCTCTTCCTGTTGTGACCTCCTGATCCAATTTGAGTGACCTCTCTACTTTCCCCTTTTTAAAACTTATTCACCGTTCTCCTGATGGTTCATGAAGATGGAAGCCAGGGTATAAATGTTGGTACCATTACTGAATGTCTGAATGACCTTTTTCGTCTCACCATTGCTCAGTTGTAAAGACAGCGGGTCTGATACAAAACAATTTTAACCTACACTGTTTCTAGCTGAATAACTCAAAGTGTTTTCAATTGATTCTTACGAAAAATGATGTCAAGATGGCTAAACATCTCCTCTGAAAACCTGGCAAAATAAACCCCAATTAGTTCAATGGTTTTTCAGATATTAAACATTTTGTGTGGTGGATAATTATGCTGTTATACAATTTGGACAATTATGCTGTTACACTCGGTGAATGGTGGGGTAAAATTTTCTAACTCCTGATAAAGTTACTGCTAAAATGTTTAATTTACTTTGTACCCGCGAAAAAGTTCTGTATATCAAAATGATGGTTATTCCCTTGACACCGCTATTGCTGTATTCACATTTGACTCACTCGGCAATTTCTTTTCATTTCCCTTTTTCCTTAAAACGTCATTGTTCCTCACAATTTCATGTCAGGGTAATCTGTCTGAAGAATCCCATATCTGGATAAGTTACTTAGTTTCTGTTGTAGCATACCTACAGACGATAATGTGTATCTCCTCATTCACATAAATACAGTAGTAAATACTGTATGTTGGTCTGCAGTCGGAGATTCGTCTCCAGCTGTGCTGGTCAAACTCTCTGTCCCCGAGGAGAGAGGACCCAAAGACGAGGCTATGTCGAAGAACAGAGTCTCGTCTCGGGAAACAGCTATCCGACCCTGTTTTATACGGAATCTACGGTGAATTTTTTTGCCGAGGCTACGTGTTCGGTTGCCTCACATTAAATTAGTCCTTGTGCCACATCTGACCGCGTGGGGCGGTTGGTAGATATCCTGCAGTTGGAGATTCGTCTTCAGCTGTGCTGGTCAAACTCTCTGTCTCCGGGCAGAGAGGACCCACAGACGAGGCTATGTCGAAGGGCAGAGTCTCGTATCGGGAAACAGCTACCCGACCCCGTTTTATACGGAATCTACGGTGAATTTTTTGCCGAGGTTATGTTTTTGGTTACCCCACATTAAATTAGGCCTTGTGCTGCATCTAATCGCGTCGGCTGGTTGGTAGATATTCTGAAGTTGGAGATTCATTGTGGAATTCACTTGACTACTTCTTCTACGCACCACTGGCGAATCTTATATGTGTTGTTCTTGTCTTAAGTATTATCATTCATTGCCAAACTTCGTGTAATTATTTTATTTAGTAACCTTCCCTAAGTTACAGCAGTTTCTAAAATGCATGTTTTATTATTCATATCTACGTTAGTCGTCCTGTTTCAGAATTTCATCTCTTACGATTCTAGCAATTTAGTTTAATTTCTTGATGATGACGAACACAATACGGAACTCACACTTTCTGAGGTGTTTTTTTTTTTTCTGAAAACTATGCAATATCATCTTATAGTTAACAGTTAAGTTTGCCTATCACCTTGCTCCCACACCTCCACTGTCTTCTGAACAGACCATGAGTCCATGAGTTGAATACTGCTGCCATATCCCGTCTGGTAGTCCTGTTATTCATCTCGAGGTTACTGACAAAATCCAAATGAGGATCTGCAATGTATTCGATCCTGACTTCAGTCACTTTCTCACCGACTCGACGTGGCTTCCCTCTGTCTTTTCTACAAATATTTTCATGGCAACTGTTCTGATGAACTTTTTTTTCCTGGTGCTTCGGCTACATGAATTTACGCGTGTTACTAGATTGGAATTTAGTTCCCATCCATTTACTGTCGAAATAGTTTAACGCCACTCCTATTCCAACAGTTTATTTTCTTGCACTTCCCAACTGTGGAACTCCCTTCCGTTTACTTGCTTTCCTACAACCAAACAAAAGATGTTGCATGAAGCAAACCAAATGATTTACCGCTGTTAAATATATGTGTGGAAGAACTTACCATTCCAGCTCCGTAATAGTTTACTGTGTGTCATGTATCTTAATTGCATCTTGACTGACTTTTCTAGAAAAAAAAAAAAGTTTGTTTTTATTTTCCATGTGTTATTCAAACGAGCCAATTGCTCATTGTAATATTGAGCCGCGACAGTTCATCAAGCTTTTACCAGTTAATAGTAAAGAATACTCATTGAATTTCATCAAAGACAGAAAATATTACCGCCTGTAGATTCTGTTTACGATGAGATGATAAAGGATATCCTGGCTCTAGCCTCAATATTCTTCGATTGGAATTTTTCTGATAAATTCATTCAATTAATATATTTAAAAAAAATTCTGTGTCGAATTGAATTAAACCAGATGGCGAGTGGGTAAGTGAGTGAGTGAGTAAGTGAGAGAGAGAGAGAGAGAGAGAGAGAGAGACAAATACATACATATACACAGGGTGTTCCAATAACTTGGACCGATTTTAAATGTGAATTAAGTTCAAGCGTGTAATCATTTTTTTTCTTTTTCTTTCAGATTTGGCAGACATTTTGGCGATATTATTTTTCTCACATAATTGCCACGACTTAAATAATATGATCCAATAGAGAAATAAATAAATTTTTACCAATAACACTGATTTATTTATTGCTGACTTTAATCCATCTTAATGAAACACCCTTATATATTATCCGTCTTTCTGTGGTAGACCAGTTGCCATCCAATGCTATAGAACTCAGTCCCTCCTGCTATTTACCGATAGCTGGGGTGGGGGGAGAAGAAGAGGATTCATACCTTTCCCAAGGGTATTAGCATGTAAGTGAATGAAATGGATTCGACTGGAATTCGAAATCGGCTCTCTGATTCCACAATCTATTACTCCACCGTGCCTCTTCCTATCAATGTGCCACGCTTAGGCCATCATGTATCTTTCGCTGCATGACTGACGAGGCAGATTTTTTTCCTGCAGTATGTTGCCATTTCTTTCTGCGGTAGACCAGTGGTCACCCTGTTATTTACCCATAGCTGGGGAGAGAAGAGGGTTAATACCTTTCCCAAGGGTATTAGCACATAAGTGGATGCAATGGATTCATCTGGAATTGAAACTCCGATTCCTCAATCCGAGCCGCTATCCATTACTCCTACCTGCATATGTTCATCTGTATGTATGTAAAAAGTTCAAATAAAAATAAACTTGTCCAGCATTCACTGTCATGATAGTCAGTTATGTACCATAATACACGCTTAGATGATTATGTATCTTTTGATACATGACTGACATGAATAGGTTCACATTTCTTTCTGCGGTAGACCAGTTGCCATCCAAGGCTATAGAACCAGGTTTGTCTATTTAAACATAGCTGGGGGGGGGAGAAGAAGTGGATTCATACCTTTCCCAAGGGTATTAGCACGTAACTGAATTTCAGTCAGTTGTGTGAGATGCGTGATAGACGCTTAGGCGATCATGTATCTTTCGACACACGACTGACGAGGGAGATTTTTTTCCCGCAGTAGGTTGGCATTTCTTTCTGCGGTAGACCGGTTTCCATCCAAGGCTATAGAACCCTGTCTGTCCTGCTATTTACCCATAGCTGGAGGGAGAAGAAGAGGGTTTATACCTTTCCCAAGAGTATTAGCACGTAATTGAATGTAATGGATTCGAGTGGAATTCGAACTCGGCTCTCCGATTCCTCAATCTGAGCCGCTATCCATTACTCCACCGTATTTGCAGTATTTAAGCACAGGCTGGCCCTGTAGATCTTAAAGAATCACAACGGTATCGGGAAGGGCGTCTGCAAATACACGAAAATGGGCAGCTGGCTTTTTATTATAATATACAGTTGACAAGGGACAGCTGAATAAACTTGAAAAATGCATTTATTAGGTTGGTGCAAAAATAATGTCGTTTTCTCACATATGTGAGAAAACGACATTATTTTTGCACCAACCTAATATACTTTCCTTAATGTTAAGAAGCTCATGATAACAAATTTAGTACAATGATGCTGCATTGGTAAATTTGATCAGTGAATTGTAACATCTAATAGTCTAGAAATGTCGCAGGCTTTAAAACACTATGGCTCTTCACAGCTTCCTGCCATTTGTAGATCTAGGCAAGGTTTGTCTCCTTACTTTCCCTTCTTGATCCTGTTTTGTCATGCATTTACTCGGCTCGGGACGAGAACTCGGAGAGCCGAGTAATGCGCAAATATGCTTAAGAAAGGTGTGAATTCATCTCCTCCCCTCAACTATGGGATAAATAGTAGGATTTGTACCTAAAGAAAAAGCATTATTATTCTAGAAATATTTTTAATTCAATATTTACTCGTACAAAAAAAAAGAATTATTCTTATAATCCTAAATATGTCTCACAAAAGGTTGATTAAGCATAAAAAGGCAAATTTTGCCTTCAGTATGTCCTACGAGTGCCAAATTCTCAAAGCCCTCTTTTCTCATTATGTGTCCCAGAAAGTTCAGCTGTCCTTTTCTAAATCTTTCTCGTCGTAATCCATCTTGCTCATCCGTCCGTCCGCTTTTGGGATTCTTCTGTGCATCTCTAGATTCTTCAAAAAAGGTCTGCAATATAATCAGTCCTAATCTGGCATCTCGTCTCCAGTTAATTTCTCACCGACGTGATGTGGCTTCCCTCTGCGTGTTCTACAATATTTTTCATGGTACCTTTTCGCGCGAGCTTTTTTTTTCCAGCATGAATTTAAGCGTGCAACTAGATTGGCAATTAGGTCTCACCGCTTTGCTGTTGAATTAATTTGATGCAACCATTATTTCTACTCCAACAGTTTTTTTCTAGCACTTCCCGCCTGTGTAACTCCCTTCAGATTTCCTGCTTCCCCGGTAATTACAAGCGTCAAAAATTTAAGTGCAACGCCAATCGCCTTCTTCTGTCTTCTTGAAGCCTGTTCCATATTTTTCCTTTCCCAAATCCTCCCCATTTTGAGTTATCTCATTTATTTTCACTCCTTGAAAACCCTCTGCGTTCTACTGGCACTATCGACTTGCTTGGGTGAAATGGTTAAAAAATTGTTCTAAATAAGTGTCCTTTTCCTTAAGTCTTCTTTGTTGCTTAAATATGTACCGTCCATAGTATTCTCAGAAGCCTTCTGTAGCGCCACATTTCTGTTGCCTCTAATCTCCTCTGCATGTGTGAAGAAATTGTTGCTCCTAACGAAATTTCCCTGTTTCTTAATACTTTGCTTAGTTTTTGGTAGGCATCTTTCCTCTATTCCAGTGCATGCCTCTTTGTTGCGTTTTCCGTCGTCAGTTATTTAAATTTCTGTACTTGCTTCATTTTGTCTGTCAGTAATATGCCATGCGTGATACACGGTTAGACGAACATATATCTTTCGATATATGATTGACGAGACAGATTTTCTCCCCGCAGTAGGTTGCCATTTCTTTCTGCGGTAGAACAGTTGCCATCCAAGACTATAGAAGCCGGTCTGTCCTGCTATTTATCAAATAGCTGAGGGGAGAAGAAGAGGATTCATACCTTTCCTAAGGATATTAGCACGTAATAGATTTTCAGTCAGTTATGTGCCAGGCGTGATACATGCTTAAGCGATCATGTATCTTTCGATACATGACTGACTAGGAAGTTTTTTTCCCGCAGTAGGTTGGCATTTCTTTCTGCGGTAGACCAATTGCCATCCAAGGCTATAGAACCTGGTCTGTCCTGCTATTTACCCATAGCTAAAGCAAGAAGAAGAGGATTCATACCTTTCACAAAGGTATTATTAGGTTGGTGCAAAAATAATGACGTAATAATGTCGTTTTTTGACGTATTTTTTAACGTCTAAAAACGACATCATTACGTCATTATTTTTGCACCAACCTAATAGCACGTAATTGAATGTAATGGATTCGATTGGAATTCGAACTCGGCTGTCCGATTTCTCAATCCAAGCCGCTATCGATTACTCCACCGCATTTTGACATCGCCAATTTGAAGCTGACAATTTCTGTCTATTTATAATTGATTTTTAGTTCCTTCTTCTTGCTTTCCTTTACCGATTTGTCTAGGAGTCGGGTTGTTTTAATTTTTCTTTTGTCTGCTATCAACACAGTGTATGATGTGTTGCTAAAATTATGACGTTTTTCTCAGTCCTCTCTATACGCAGTCTTTTCTCTCACTTTTGCTCTCTGTAGACCCCCGTGCGTGCTAGTGGCACTCCCGCCTTGCTTGGGGTGAAATGTGCTTAAAATATAAAAATAAAATCATTGTTACTGTACTAGTAAACAAGTGTCCAGCGAATTTTGATGTTTTCATGGAGATTAGTGAAGTTTAGCGCTCCATTTAATGCTCATGGAGATGTCTTAGTATTAAGAAGAAAGTAAAAACGATAGCGTATCAGTCTAATAAAACGGGAAGATGCGTTTTGTTTTTGTTTTGGGGTTTGTTTTTTTTTTTGTTTTTTTGTTTTTTGGTGTAGATCAGCTTAGTTTCGTCTCGCCTACAGCTACAATGGTGGGGCATTCGTGATAATTAGCCTCGCTACATTAGCTAGAAGCCTGCCATGCCAGCTCATTAACCATCACCGTAAGTACCGTACTCAAATAATGAATCACAGGACGGGATTTTTTTTATTGGAGTTACATGCTGAGAACATAAAAAAAAACTACAGTGAGATGACTTTATAATGTCGTTGAAATCAATTCGCTTTATCTCGGTCGTATCTTGTATGATATTACTTCTCTCATTTTACATACGAAACTCCTAAAGTGATCGTTTTGGGACAGAAAATTAATTTTTCTTTAATGAATGAACCCTGCCGTCATGTAATGAATATTTTGCTTTGCAATCTAAATTCTACTTTACATTGTCCAGTTCAACTCTCAAAAAAGATTTCTTGTGTTTTCTGTCCTGAGATGGTATTAACAGCATTTAGTTTTTACAAAAGGAAGATCGCTTTTAGTTGTAGCTAGACATCTATCAGATTTGCGTGCAGTTTTATAAAAATATTTTGTCATTTTTTCTTTTTTTGTAGTTGTAAAGAAAAGAAAAAGACTGTCAACTTATAGTATCAACAAACGTCGGCAATAGATTCCTTCTGTCTCTCAACCGCATCACTTGTAGCCAAATCACAATTCAAACGATAGTCCGTCGTAACAGACTAACAGGCAACGTAGAAATGACAAAATGGAGTCACGCATCCAACCTTCACTTCTCACCAGTAAAAAGGCGTGTTCGTCCACCAAGCTCAGAAAATCAAATCTGTTCACATAAGCGAAAAACAACAACTTTTATTCACCGAGAGATCTTTCTGATTGGTCACGCCATTCAGGGGAGGGAAGAACATTTACATAGATTCTGGTCCTTAAAGTAGATTTTTGCTAAAAACTTTTTGGTAATGTTTCTTCGGCAAATCACACACAAAACACGAGCTCTTTTTCGAGGTATCTCATTATATCTTTCACTACATTTTTATTTTTCTCGATTGGTTCTCACATGGAATATAGAAGAAAATGAAGTGCCTGAAAGAAAATGAAGAACATTTTTCAGACATTCACAGATTCTTCAACATGATTCGCCCAACTTTTTTTTTCTGCGTTTAGCTAAGATTTTTTCTTTGCTTGAATTTTTGTCTTTGCTTAAAATAAACATGCATAATAATACACGTACAATAATACGTTTATTTTAACCAAAGAGAACATTTTAAGCAAAAGAACATCTGACTTAAAAAAAAATAGAGTAGGGCGAATTATGGAGAAGGTTCTGTGAATGACTGAACGTATCAAAAGTGGTTTGGGATGATATGTGCTAGAAATCTCTAGCTGAACGAAGTTTCACAGTCGATTTGACCAGTTTAGTTTCCTTGTATCGCTCCAGAAAATACCTACACCCTGCTACCACGTTCTAAGAGTCAGATCAGACCAAAAATGGAGTGTTGCTGCCATATATGTGCTAGTGCCTCCTAGTCCTCACTACCCAACCTCTTCAGGGTTCCAAAGCGTTTACGCGGCCTTGTTGGTAATGAATTATTCTTTACCCCGCAATACTTATCCTACAGACGAAATGCCACCAGCTCGTACCTTCACAGCTAGGACCCGACATGCCGGGTTCACGGTTGCAAACCATCGCAATTCCCTTCGAGTTCCTTTGATAAAAAGTAAGTTTTACTCAAGCAGCCTCTTCCCCAGAAATGTTACTCGATGGAACAAACTCCCGAGGGAATTGTTACCTGACAACCATAATCTTGGTCTCTCTATGTCCGACATCAACCGAGGTCTATCGTACTAGTCTTAATAATACTCTCTTACTTCTTACTTCACACTGGCTTGAGTGGCTCTTGAGCCTCAGTAAAAAAATAGGAGATGGCAAACATGCGAAAAATATTCCAATCAAGCGTTATAAATCATTTGCATCAGCTTAGTAATGTTAGATGCCAGGATTTGTAACTTCTACATAAATTACATGAAAAAAAAAGTAGTTAGAATGTTAAGTTAAGTGCTTTGCGATTGACGATGACAAGTGGATACTTTACAATTACGTGGAATTCAAGAGATCGTGGCGGAAACCTTACCACAATTAACCGCATTTTTTTTAAGTCATCTAATTTTTGGTTGTTCACCTGCCGTTTTTGTTGTTGCTGTTTTTTTGTTTGTTTGTTTGTTTTTTTTTTTGTTTGTTTTTTTTTTTCAAATATTGCACCTTTACACGTCAGTTTGTGATGTCGTGTCGACTTCTATTTTTTAATGTCAGGTTAACCAGTACGATAATGTAGGGATTGTGCAACCAATGTATACGTTTTTTTATTGTTTTTATTAGAGATACATTATCCAAGGTAGCAATTGAATTCATATTAAACATTGGTTTCTTGAAGTTTGTTTTTTTTTCATCGTTGGTGGTGATCATGCTGGAAATTTTTAGTTATTGTAATAAGTGCTGAATTTGTTTTTGTTAATAATCGATATGTATCGATGTATTACGTATCTTATAATCTTTTCACTTAGTTTGTGATATCTGTATCATTGGATTCTGTATTTAATAGTTTAATGGATATTTATCTCATTATTATTTGTATTATTGTTAATTTTCATTTTTTTTTCTAAAGTTACTTTAATTTCTTTATTAAATGTGCTTAATTTATTAAATGATTGATGATGGCTATTTTGTATCTGTCTATGCATTTGCTGTAGTAGTTGGTCATCTTTTGTTTGTTTTGCTTTATTGTTTTTTCATGAAGGGAGGGTCTAAAAATTTTGTTTAAATCAGTACAGCTAAAAAGTGTTTTTTTTTTTATTGCGTATTTAGTTCATGATGTAAAATCTGAGTTTTTATCGAAGTGTTTTCTCAAATGTTTCGCATCATCCTTATTTTTAGTTAATATAAACATATCCTCGATATAACGGGCGTAATTATTTGTGTGTAAATACTTTTTTCTGTTTCTTTAATTTCAAATAATTTTTTTGTTTCTTTACTTTAAAAAAAAAAAAATTCGTTTCCTGATATTAACGTGGAATTTTGATAGTGTGTAGAGGGTGCAAAGAAGTCCCTCAAACAAATAATAAAAAGAAAATACACTACAAATAAAGTAAAATAAACTTTTGTTTATTTTCGTAAAAAAAAATATATAAGAATTTTTTTTTTTTTTTGTACACAATGGAATTGTCCGTAAAGCCGTGATGTCAGCTTGTCGCTGTACTCCCTCTGGTCTGATGAGAGTTTCTATCTTCCTTATATCTGAATGATGAGGCTCCGGGGAGATTAAGAAATGGGTTTCTTATGTCGAGCCCTGATTGGTCAATAAATCATATTTTTGATCACGTGGTGTGTTTTCCCCTACGTCCGCACTTTTGGGTGCGCCGTCCTTGTTTTTGACCCCACAGGGTATGGTAAGGAGAGAGTTCCCGTGCAATTGTATTTTTTGGATACACGTGATGTGAATTAATTTTTATTGTGTGTATGTGTGCGTGGAAAGTAAAATAAGAAACAGCACAAGTGTTGTAACGATACACCATGGGCATACCATTGGTCTGCATATAGTTACTCACCGGAACCATACTGGCCACAGAAAATATAAAATAATTGTCTGACTTAATCATTTTCATATGTTGTCATTGTTTACGTTAAGATACGTTTCGTGAGCAGAAAAAATCGATCGAGAAAAATCGTTGAAAATTGTCTGCTTATAAACAGTAAATTGTACTTTGCTAAACGAACACTTCTCTGCAGCTGAATGGTACAGCACGTTCTCTGTCACAGAACACATATTTTCCACAAAATTTCTCGAACATTCAGACCAGTAAATGTAATTAATACTGTTTAATTAGAAAAATAGACCATTCATTTAAATAAACTGTATCTATAAAAATAACGTATAAACACAAACATATATACATACATACATACATACATACATATATATATATATATATATATATATATATATATATATATATTAGGTTCGTGCAAAAATAATGACCTAATAATGTCGTTTTTGTCGTTTTTTGACGTTAAAAATACGTCAAAAAACGACATTATTACGTCATTATTTTGGCACCAACCTAATATATATATATATATATATATATATATATATATATATATATATATATATATATATATATATATATATATGGTAGGGGAACCAGTATATAAATGTTTATTTGTGAAGAACAATTTTAGGAAAATCTATGACGAATTAGAAGGATTTTTCGTGTGACGTGCTTCGGCATTTAGGACTTCATCAGACTAAAGTGGTGTTTATGTTGATGTGACTACATATGCACATGATGAAGAGGGAACGCCGAAATTTAAAATTTAAATTAAAAATGTTTTGTTTAACATTCTGCGTCGGTGGATATAGATCCTAGCTGATTTCATTTAATTTCTTTTACTTCTTGTGTAAGTTTTTATCACATTAAAAAAAATCTAAATTTAAAATTTCACGGCCCCTCTCTTCATGCGCGTGTGCAGTCGCATCAATGTAAACCTCACTTTAGTCCGAAAAGAAGTTGAAATATATTTCAAAGTAAATATATTCACAGATGTATTTATTGCTAAAGATGATTCTATAGAATGCTTTCATTTAATCGCCAAAAAGGACCTTTTTAGCCCCTCCATAGCTGATCTGTTACTCCTGCCTGTACAGGAATCTTGAGATTCTTGGCAAAATTCAAAGAAGTCTCTGTAATGTATTAGATCCTGACCTAACATCACAAGGGAAAGCTGGCAATAGATGAACATTTGACTAAAAAAAAACTACATGCCCGGTCTTACCGCTCGGACATGTTCTGAGTGCTGAGTACCGCTAATATCAATTCAAGGTTTTCGAATCAGTATATATTAAGTCCTAACAGCCATCTTTCTGTAAGTAGAGTGAGTGGTTATTGTGTTTAAAAGCAATTAGACTTTAATAATATATTTTTAGTTGCATATAACATTAGTCTGGTTTTGCATATTTCTAGTCGCTATGATAATTTTTGCACTGATGAAAGACGACCGATAAGCCGGATTAATTGTTTTTAATCGCTTTATTTCAATATTAACATTTTGCGTCAATATATATTTGTTCTATAATACTACACTTGTACGTTATGAATTGCCTTTTTTAACGTCTGTTTGTAAGAGAATATCGGGTCATCCCGATAAAAGACTCCGAGTTGGTTGTATGTGTACGAAAAAGCCCTAGTCCCTAGACCCTACTCTCGCCGATTGGAAGACTAGGGGTTTGTCGCTATGTGGGGAAGGTACTTTCATATGCAAATAATCACCTTCTAAATGGAAAGTCTTCTCTCAACAGGCCGTTGTGGAAGGGGACGCAACTCCTGATGCTGACAGCATCACATGCCACCAATTCAGTGTCTTTCATCGGGATGACCCGATTCACTGCTACACTGTTTTTATTACTCCAATATTTTTTTTTTTTTAATTGTTTTGTTTGTTGTTGTTTTTTGGGGTTTGGGTGGGTTTCTTATTTTTGCTAGAAAGTAAAAACCCTAATTTCGTCCAAAGGAAAACAAAAGTTTCAATAAATATTAAGTAGAATTGCTTGGTAAGAAGTAAACCCGCAATGTATTTTAATGAACACTGAAAGTTCATTTGACGACTAAAATGGAGCAATTCCTTCACTAATTTTTATTTCCACTTAAACAACAAACTATCAAATGTGAAAATTAAAAAAAAGGAGTAGATAGGTTCGCCTGTTGCCCAGTTCACACTCCTCCCTGATCTTTTGAACAGGAGTAAAGGTTTATCCCTTTTTTTCTGTCAAGGATTGGGTTTCCGGTCCTTTCTAAAGGCTACTTCAGCTCTATACTCCTAATGCTTGACCTTTCCTACGCTAACATAACTCCACACAATATACCTCTACCTTGAGTGGCTCTTGTGCCTTATATTTTATATTCACAATCCTCCCCGGTTTTTTAACAGGAGTAAAGCTCTATCCTTTGTTTCCTGTTCGGGATTGGGTTTCCGGTCCTTTCTAAAGTCTGCTTCAACTCTATACTACTAAGCATTTCTATGCTAATATAATTCCACACATTATACCTCTAACTTGAGTGGCTGTTGAGCCTTATATTGAGTGAACTGTTATAAAAGAAAATAAACAACAAAAAGCATTTTAGTAGCCAATGTAGAAAACTTGTTTTTAATATTAATTTCAGCTTTTCCACTCAGAATTTGTTTAAAGAGTTACATTGACTTTTTCTGCCTCCTTTATTTATATGCTTTATGTTAACTGTGCTAAGAAAAGCGGTACATATTTCCAGAAGTTTCAAATTATGCTAAAATGTCATATATATATATATATATATATATATATATATATATATATATATATATTGATACATGTATATATTAGGTTGGTGCAAAAATAATGACGTAATAATGTCGTTTTTTGACTTATTTTTTATGTCAAAAAACGACATTATTACGTCATTATTTTTGCACAAACCTAATATATATATATATATATATATACCGTGCGTGCCATTGTTTAAACAACAGTTGGCAGAACAATTTTTAAAAAAAAACAAACGGTCTAAGGGAAGCAACTCTAAATTATTTATTAAGGGTTATTTCCCTTGCAACCATGAGGACATTTTTTTTTATATTAATCGAGTGTATTTTTTCTTTTTAATCTTTTCACCTCCAGCCAAACCAATAAAGCCACTAAGACGCAAGTGGTTAGTAAATGTTAGAGAGCCATGAGAAAAATATTATTAACGAGAAAGAAAGATTAAAAGAATAAACATTTAAAAACAGAAAATGACAATTGACATTACATTAAAATTTTTGAAGACCAAATTTAACTAGGAATCAAGAGGCTGGAACAGAATTCCATAAACGAGAAGTGCCAGGGAAGAAACTGTTAGCATAGAACTTACGGTTACATCTAGCCATTTCAACTGTAAAGCGGGCAAGAATTAATGCAAAATTTATTATTAAAATAGTGCTATTTAACGGCATAGTAATTCTTTTACATTTGTTTCATCATATTTATTGTTTTGATAATAAACTCTCAGTTGCTGTTCTCTCCGTCTTCCCTCGAGTGTGTCTTCCAACATTATCGGACACTTTATTAAATCTATGGGGCACGCTGTTCTCATTCCTTTGCAAATCCTTTCTATCCTTTCAGAATGATTTACCGTCAGTTTTTTTTTTAGGTCACCACACAAAAACACAACATTAAAGAATCCAGTTCTTTTTTTTACTAAATATCCAGGTTCAAATCAGTTTTGGGGGCCAGTTTGATCAACAAGTGCGTACACATACGCACACGCAATGAAGAGATGGCAGCCAGCAGCCGCTGATTAAGGCTTTGTCTACGAGCTCACAAACACAATAGGCTGACCTTCATAAAGTATGTTCACACATTACACATCGTACCACGACCACTTAATTTTTAACATACAATGTGTGTTAGCACGTGCGATACCCTGTCTTCATCAGCCGCCGACCAGGGGTGATATCACGGTTTCGGTGGCTATGGCGGGACCGCCACCCCTGGCGCCACCAGCAGCGTTTGCCACCTGGCACGGTATGAAGATAAGCTAATTGATCATTCCTTTAAGTAAATTCTATCCGTAATGAGAGTTTCTTGAACGCGTTTGATGTTATTGACGCGCTCGTAAAAATTATAGACGACCACGCAAATATCTCACTTGCGCATGTTAGTTCGTGATGTTGCGCGCATTTTATTTGCTTGTTTGATCTCGACCAAATCCAACTTGACGCGTGTTGAACAGTTTTTTGAAGGCGATGTGAAACGCTTTTCAACCAACGGTCAGTGATGCCTATTTTTGAAAGGAAGGAAATGACCGAATGTCCCAGAAACCCACGACACCGAATCTCAATAGGCATCACGTGACACGTCCAACCATTTTCCATACATTCGGCACGCAGTGACTCGTACCGGTTTTTCTTTAGTTCGTGCGCCTCCACCCTGTTCTCTTCCCAAGGGACTGTTAGTTCTATTAGGAAGACAGTCTTTTTAGAGTCGGACCACAACACAATGTCGGGACGCTTGTCCGTCTGTGCTATGTGTATTGGAAATTTTAAGGGTGTCATTAGATCCACTGAAACCTTCCAATCACTGGCACAACTCAGCAGCTTTATACTGGGGGCTGTTTGTTTTTTTCTTTGCAGGGCATTCCCCTTCCTTATGGAATTCGATCTTAGTTTCCTTGGTTGCCACAAGCTGTTGATTTGCTGTCTCACATTGTGTTCTTATTAGATCCCTTATAACCTCTAATACCTTGTTGTGTCGCCACGTGTACATATGGAGCGAAAGTGGACAAGCAGAAAGCACATGACCCAAGGTAGCTCGGTCTTTTTGACACGAAAAACAGAGATCTGTATCTGTGTATCCCCACATTTTCAGGTTTGTTTCATTTGGAAGAAGATCGTATGTAGATCGAAGAAGGAAAGATATCACCAATGGATCCATCGCAATTAATTACTGTATGAAATAAATTTCACTGAAACAAATATTGTATATTTTATTGCTATTGTATATTTCTGAAAAGAATATATAAATGTTATTTCAAATAAGGTTCTGCTTCTACTTTTCCTTCAGAAAATAACCATTTTTATGTTTCATTTAAAAGATGTGTTGTAGCATCCAGCTACCACTTTCTTACCAATGTTGACTTTTCTACATTTTTGTGCAAAAAAAAAAAAAAAAAGTGAATCAGAGAGCCTACTCACCTTAGTAAATATTTTCAGGAAATATCAACTTCTAATTAGTCAATAAACACACAAGTGGGCGTTGCAATCCATCCACGTACAAATATTTTTCCAGCGCGTGACCAAGTCAAGTTTTCTCACCATTTTCTGTGGGCCTGTCACGTGATTAAATTAATTATAAATAGCAGACACAAGCTTGGTGCTTTCTCTTTTCTCTTCCCTTTTCCTGCGAAGATGTGACCATTAAGGATTCTCGTCTCGACCATGGGCGGTCAGACGTTAAAAGCATATTCACGCATGCACTTACGTATTAACTTTTCCAAACTACATTACAAACATACACAACATTTCCAAACAAGCAACAAGAACTTTTCTCTTTAAACCATTCTTCTAAAACTATAGTTTATTCATCATTTTTCAGCTTTATAATTAATTCAACTTTTGTGAGCTCAGATAAAAAATATTTCACAGTCGAAGAGACAAAACAGCAATAGAATTTCTACGCATGTACATCAATACACAAAATAAATATAAATGTTATTATTTTAAAAACCATTTTGTTCCTTCTTCTATTTCATGTTTTGTGGTATTTTTACGTTAAAAATAAATTGTGTGGTCATGTTATTCACGCCTCCATAAACAGACATTTATTAGGTTGGTGCAAAAATAATGTCGTTTTCTCACATATTAACATATGTGAGAAAACGACATTATTTTTGCACCAACTTAATAGAAATGGTCCATCCTTATAAAACATACTACAACATATGGTGACCCCGAGTGTTGTTGTTGCTGTTGTTAAATGTTTAGAATCCCGACATCCAGATAACAACAAAAATCTGGGTAGACGGAGCCCAACGGACTCTTCCAGAGATTTCACAGACGGAGGGTTTTTGTAGTAACCCATTTTGCCATAATTTGACAAATGCCTTTGAGATATCTAAGGCGACAAATGGTTTGCGAAACGAGCCCATTAACCATTACCGGTGGCGAAATAAATATTCCTTTACCAAATTTAACTTAGTCTGATGCAAGGCATCTATGGTAAATACGCCATGTGGAATGGGGTAGGGTCAAACTCAGTTCCATAAGTAGTTTATCTTGCTTGCCTAAAATGAAGTGCTTTTTCATTGATAGATATTTCACTGGATTTAGCACCCAGCAAGCGGCTTGAAATGGCGATAAGGATCGAACTCGCTACACAATAGAAATGACCAGATAGATACGCTGGTTAATCATTCCAAGTTCTCAGAATAAGGATCTTGTTTAACCTTGCATTAGTCACTTGGGAGGTTTTTTTTTTGGGGGGGGGGTTGTTTGTTTGTTTTTGTTTTCGTTTTTTTGTTTTTGTTTGTTTGTTTACTCCGAGATTTTTAAAGTACTTCGCAGTTGGCTACTTGTTTTATGGGGTAATTTTTGTATTTAATTTTTTTGTTTTTCATTTTTTTTTGGGGGGGGGTCTTTGTTGTATTTTTTTGGTGGTGGGGGGGGGTCTTTGTTTTTTGGGGGACATTGTTTTTTGGGGGGTTCTTTGTTTTTGGGGGGACATTGTTTTTTTGGGGGGATGGGGGTCTTTGGTAGGAGGGGGGTCTTTGTTGTTTTGGGGGTCCATGTTTTTTTTTGGGGGGGTCTTTGTTTTGGGGGGGTCTTTTTTTTTTCCTCCCTCTAACTACTCTTCTGACATAGTGAGGTTGTGGAGCACGGGTGTTGCGCAGATATCGTGGGAGACAAACCCCTCGGAAATCCATGACTAGCGCAGGATTAAATAATTAATCCTCGTCTATATATCGTGTCCCTTCAGGACGTAAGCGATCATGGTTCACCACAACTTTCTATCCTTTGTAGCTCGTAGTAAGTTTTTTTTTTTTTTTTTTTTCGCATTCCCTTCAATGAACTAATCTGTTATCTATTTGCACAAATTGTTTAAGTAGATTACTCGGCGTTTACCCGAGATTCGCACAGAACGGAATGCGGCACATGGCCGGCTTAATGTGGATCTTTCCGAGTCCCGTAAATCCCGAATACACGCTGTCGCGTAGCTGTCTACCGCCCCAGACAAGTCTCTGCCCTTCGGCATAGCCACGTCTGGGTTCCTCTCTGCCCGACAAGCAGTGTCTCTCAAACGCAGAGATTTGATATTTAAGTAGCTTACTCGCTGTTTCCCTCTGTACCTCTTTCCTTTGATATATCCTGTGGGTGTCAAATTCTCCAAGCTATCTTTCCTCAATATGTGTCCAAGAAATGTCTCTTTCTAATTTTTTTGTTTCCATTTTCTTTTTAAAAACTTCTCGTTACTCACATGGCATTTTTATTATCCTACTCTAGAGCCACATTTCTGTTGCCGCAAATCTTTTCTTCATCTGCGAGGAAATTGTCCAGTATTCACTGCCATATAGAGAGATTGTTATTACATAACAGTTAATCGATATTTACTCTGTTTCTAACGAAATTTTCCTCTTTCTTAATACTTTGCTTAACTTTTGAAAGCTATATTCCGCTATTCCAATAAAGGGTCTTGGATTCAGTGTCACATTCTATGCTCACTCATAAAACACTTCCCAGATATTTGAATTTGTGTACTTTAAGACATTATTATGTTTATACATTATTTTTATAGATACAAATATTTAAGTAAATGCTCTGTTTCTAATAAACAGTATTAAACAACACTTACCGGCCTGTATGTCCGAGAAATTTTCATAGAAAATATTCGTCCTCCGACAGGAATCGAACCTGTATCCTATACGGAACAGTCATAGAGCCTGACGTGCCTCTAACCGATTTCGTCACAGAATGGTGTTTCGGTTAGCAAGGTCGATTTTATTGTTTTTAAACTACAATTTTCCATGATTTTCTCACGTACATTCATATCTGCTCGATGCGTATCCCAATGTAAATAAATAACGTCACATATTATGAAATGGACAAAGCCCGACAATTGTTTTAAGACATTTTTATGTTTATACATTCTTTTTATAGATACAAATATTTAAGTAGATGCTCTGTTTATAATAAACAGTATTAACAGCATTTTAATTGTAGTTTAAAAACAGTAAAATCGACCTTGCTCACCGAAACACTCTTCTGTTGCGAAATCGGTAACAGCACGTCAGGCTATATGACGGTTCCGTATAGGATACAGGCTCGATTCCTGTCGGAGGACGTATATTTTCTATGAAAATGTCTCGGACATTCAGGCCGATAAATGTTGTTTATTATAAACAGAGCATTTACGTAAATATTTGTATCTATAAAAAGAATGTATAAACATAAAAATGTCTTAAATTAATTCTCGGATTTTGTTCATTTCATAATTTATGTATTTGTTTGTGGCATCTCTAATTTTTAGTTTGTATCTTGGACTGTTTCTTATGCTGACGGCCATATATTGTTTTCTTAGAATTGATAGTTAGTCCTTTCTTCTCACTTTCCTTTACTACTTTGTCTATAAGTTCCTGCAGTTTCCTTTCTGTGACTGCTATCAACAGTGTGTCCTCTGCATATCCTATGTTTTAAAGATGTCCGCAAATAATAAACCCTGGTAAGACTTCTAGCTGGCTTTAAATGTTAACTAGTTTCAATAATTAGAATTTTAATAGTAATAATATTCACTATCTGTCTATATTTCTGAGATGAGGTATTATGTACACTATTTACATTGTTAAGACTATTGTCCTCATCTTTGTTGCCATATTTATTACAGCATTTCGGTCGTTGTACGCTCCGGCCTTCTTCAGGTGGTTGGAATGTCGAACTGAACCCTTTATTTTACTCACTGGGGTAGACTGTTCTAGTTCCACGTGCCATGTTTTAATAGATGTCAGTAATCAGTTATCTCCTGTTAATTACCCTCCACTGCCATAACCGGGTATTGAACTCACTATCACTGGATCTAACAAACACCTTTACCACTGTGCCCAAAGAGTGTGGGTTCATTACCCGGTTAAGTCAGTGGAGAACTTGGAGCGGGTAAAACTTGCTTACCTTGTAAATGAGGCTGCTAAATGCTGGCATTTATCTGGATTTGAAACCCGATCAATAGGGAATAGGCATTCAACTCAGATATGTGTCACTGGAGGATTGTCGCAAGAGTGTATTACGACAGATTTCTAAATATCTTTGTTGAAGATAGCCTGTTTGCCTTGAAAATCAACATCCGAAATCCTAGCATTTATCAGGATTAGAACACCGACCAAAAGGAGATAGGCACCTACCTCATCCAAATTGAGCTCAAATTATGAGTGCCATTGTATAATTTGAATATGTATTAGTTTGGTGCAAAAATAATGACGTAATAATGTCGTTTTTTGACGTATTTTTTAACGTCAAAAAACGACATTATTACGTCATTATTTTTGCACCAAGCTAATAGTAAGGAGGACGCTGTAAGTCACAAAGCACTTGCTGGTGTTATTGTGTCCTTACCAATATTTAATGTTTATGTTTGGTCGAAAAGTATGTTTACCTTTGGAAATGAAAGATACTTAAGTTTTGTCTGTATTTCAAAATATACCTCCTCCCACCTCTCTCTCTCTCTCTCTAACGAGGGTCTCTATTTTCCCAAGGTCTATCCATATTGCCCAGTTGGTCATAAAGGAGACAGCTGCTACAAAATTGGTACGTTTTATTTAATTTGCTTTGATGGTAATTTTTGTAAATCACTATCTCCTTTTAATTTTCTTTCTATATTCATTTATTACAGCCTGTTTTACTACATTCGAGCGAAATGGTCTCATAAAAACGTACGGTTTCAACTAATTTAAATGTCAACTCATGAAAATTCCATTTAATTCAAGGACAAACGAAATTGTGTTCATGTATCGTCATATTCATAAATGCATAGGAAAAGTTATGCACTGGCCTTTGTGAGCATCCCCCCCCCCCGTTAAATTTAACGGAAAAAGGGCCGAGAAACTTTTTGGTGTTGATAAAAAAAAAAAAAAACTAGACGACATGCGTTGAACGGATGTCAAAATTCGTTGAAAAATGCACCCCTACCCTTACTATACTTAACCTCTTTTCGATCGTAACTCATAATTGACACAATAAGAGTTAATAAAATGAACACGCTACCGCCCCTGTCTTAAATGACTGGATTTCTCTGTATTCTTGGAAACAAAAATTATGAATATATGTGCTTTTAAAACTCAGTAAATTTCAAAATAAATTATTCCAAAATTCGCTTGAAGATGAAACAGAACTAATGCTTTTAATTTAATTGTATAATTAAATTTGAAGTGTTTAGTTTCTGTTTTTGAAACATTCCTATGTAGCGATGGAACCATATTTTTAAATCAATTAATTATAATATAT
Organism: Acanthosepion lycidas; assembly: GCA_963932145.1. NCBI lineage: Eukaryota > Metazoa > Mollusca > Cephalopoda > Sepiida > Sepiidae > Acanthosepion > Acanthosepion lycidas. The sequence continues at coordinate 20,723,322 of OZ010593.1, forward strand.
ATATATATAGAGAGAGAGACAGACAGGCAGACAGACAGACCATGTCTGAAATTATTAAGCAAATCATATAAACTTCAGTAATTTAAATTTGATCTGAAAAAAATTGTCAATTTGAAACAATCAATTTAGATATCAAAAAAAGTCTGAGTTAAAATTTTAGATGGTACTAGCAGCATGGTTCGGCGTTACCCGTGCTTGATTCAAAAATCGTACGACTCATACAGCAATCGCTATCATTTGACTTAAAATATTTTTGCTCTTTCTTGCCTTTAAAGGGGTTCCCTTTGCCATGCTGATGTTGCTACATGCCTTACTTCTTGCCTATCTTACACTGCGAATTTTTTCTAAGCTCTATACTAAACATTAAATCTGTTACGAAAAAAGAACTAAACAAAATGAACACAAAACGATCAGCTTTAAAAAAGGACTCGTAACTGGAAAAACCGAATAAAAAAAGAATATTAACAACAAATACTTTTTCACACCCAAACCCAGTTCTGCGGAATCAGAATCAACGTTGAGTTTAAGCAAGCGAATGAGCCAATTGGAGTAAAGTGCCATGCAGATTTAAATTTTCCCACTTGTGACGAATGCAGCTATCGATTTTTTTTGCATGCTAGCATGCTAGTTAACATTCCTGCCTATTCATGGCAGCCAGCTATAGGCTCTCACTCTGGCCAGTAGAAAATGTCCGCTAACTACATGAAAACTGCCGTAGAAGCATGAAAAAATCGATTATTTCCACTATCGATGGGAGTTGGGAAATGCAAAGTCAGTCTTGGCCTTCCCGCTAACTTGGAGCATGTGCATGTAAATTTTGGTGCAAATCCGTCGAAAATTGCGGCCGTGCATTCGTTACACACACACACACACACACACACACACACACACACACATATCCTGCCTTTTATAGATAGAGATCAATATGTTTTATTGAATTTATTTGATATAGTCTAAGAAATTACTGTCTGAAATTATTAGGCAAAACCAAATAATCACATTTTACTTCAAGAAATTTCAACTGTTTCATTCTGATTCTAAGTATAAGATTCATTTTTGTTTCCAAAAACTTCTTCATTGCTCACATGTTAAGTTCCTTGTATTCTCAGCATATTTCTATAGAATCACATTTTTGTTGTCTGAAGTCTTCTCTATCTGTGAGGAAATTATTTAGCATTTACTACAAGAATGGAGGATTGATATTGCATATCACTTCCATGTTCTAAACATACAGTATATTATATTAGAAACAGAAAGTAGTCTCTGACCTCTCACAGTGTATTAAAAATAAAAAAAATTGACATATGAATTTGGGGGGAAAAAATCGAATATAATTGAAATTTATTCCATTCCTTTACCATTAATTAATCTAGGCAGAACAATTCCTTTGATTTTAGTCCAACTTAAAAACAAGCATTCTGTTCATTAATCTTAATTTTATAGATTTAAAAAAACAGGTCTTTCTTTACTTGTATTTTTGCATGTTCTAAGATGCAAATCATGCAAAATTGGTGGCAGTTAACTGTCTCATCAAAAATAAAATCATTTACAAAAATTCACAGTTACTTAATGAAATTCCAAGTAATAATGAATTGTGTTCTCTCCCCATTGGCAGATGTTGTGTCTAGAATTTTGCTATGGTTAGATATACACCCTGTCTGAAGTTATTAAGCAAATCATATAAACTTCAATAATTCCAATTTGGTTTGAAAAAAAAATTGTTAAATTTTAAACAATCAATTTAGATGTCAAAATAAAGTTAAAATTTTGAAGTTATTCGGCAGAACCAAATAATCACATTTTACTTTAATAAAATGGTAAAATAAATAAAACAAATAACAAACACATATGAGAAATCATCGAATCCTTTACATTTTAATATAGTGACCCTTCTCAATGACATTCAGTAATCTATTATCCAATGATTTTATCATCTTTTTTTTTTTACTTCAGCGGGTTCAATTTCCAACATGGTAGTTTTAATTGCTTCCCTTAAGTCTGCTTTGCTGTTATATCGTTTGCTACTTTCATATAATTTCATCTTCACAATCGACCATAGATTTTCAATCGGATTAAGATCAAGACCTGATGGTACCCATTCCATTATCTTCTCTCTCTTTTTTATGCTCAAATAATTCACGGGCAAGCTTAGATACATGAGAAGGAGCATCGTCGTGCATAAATACACACTTCACTTTGAAACTGCAAGACGAAGACTGCAAAGAAAGCCTTATTAGTGAAATCGTAATAATTAGCAATGTTAAGTTTAACTACTTCAGTGACATCCAATAATGGTTAAGTCGACAATTCCAGCCGATATCAAAGCACTACCGCCTCCTTGTTCCCTTCTTTTAGCCACATGCACGTCTGAATTTAATAAAAATCCATCTTTTGGCCCATCCATCAGGTCCATCAAATGTCACTCGAGATTCTTCCGTGAAAATTACTTTAGAAAAGTCAATTTTCGTGTATTTCTTGGCCCAGTTTTGACCCTTTAAAATATTTGCCTTAGTGAGAGGTGGTTTTCCTAGAAGACTTTTTTTACAGATCCCATTTCATAAAGTGTTCTGCACCTTTTGTGCTTCTTGACTCACTCAATTCTAGCCTTTTTCAAAGAACTGAGCGCTGGTCGAAAGCAATCGTTTCGCTATAATTCACTTTAATTTACGTTGATCTTGAGGAAGCAAATTCTGAAAGCCTTTCTCTTTTACCTCGAATTTTCAATTTAGTTACATTTTCAACAGCCTTCTTTGTCATTCAATGATCTCTTCAAATTTCCTTTGATATCTCCACCGTGGAATTTCCCTAACTCAATAAATTTGCTATTTTACGGTTTTCAGCAGTTGTTCGATCTTTCCCTTCAGCCATGTTTCAAAATATATTATGAACAAAAAGAAAAAAAATAGTTTTTATTAGATTTCAAAGGTCGTGATCTGATATTGTAAAAAATTCAAAATATCTCAAAAACTAACGATTAAAAATAGCAGAAACTTTAACTGAATATTTTACTAAGGGTGGAGATGGGGGAGTTTAAATTTGACCAATATTGATTCAGAACTTTTTGACTTATTGAGTTTTATTTGATTTGCATAACTTTAGACTGGCTGTAGATAGATAGATAGATAGATAGATAGATAGATAGATAGATAGATAGATAGATAGATAGATAGATAGATAGATGTCAATTTGAACAGACTGTGAAGACAGACTGATAGATAGATAGATAGATAGATAGATAGATAGATAGATAGATAGATAGATAGATAGATAGATAGATAGATAGATAGATGTCAATTTGAACAGACTGTGAAGACAGACTGATAGATAGATAGATAGATAGATAGATAGATAGATAGATAGATAGATAGATAGATAGATAGATAGATAGATAGATAGATGGAGGGATGCATATTTTAACAGATTGTGAAGATAGATAGATAGATAGATAGATAGATAGATAGATAGATAGATAGATAGATAGATAGATAGCGGGAAAGATGCATATTTTAATAGATAGATAGATAGATAGATAGATAGATAGATAGATAGATAGATAGATAGATAGATAGATAGATATATGTCAATTTGAACAGACTGTGAAGACAGACTGACAGATAGATAGATAGATAGATAGATAGATAGATAGATAGATAGATGTGTACAGACTAGGATAGATAGATAGATAGATAGATAGATAGATAGATAGATAGTTGGCGGGAAAGATGCATATTTTAACAGATTGTGAACATTTTACTCTAGAAATGCGTTGACATGTATTATCATATTCCAGGAATTCCTGCTATCGTTATTAGCCTAAGTCTATTGTACAAATAATGCATTTCTAATATGTTTGTTACAGAATTTATTTATAGAATTATTTAACACTTATTCTTTTGTTAACAAGAGAAAAACTGTTGTTTCTGGTCAAGAATGAGTAATTGTGTCATTTATTTGATAAAACTTTGATATCTATAATGTAGATAATTTTTATGGTAATTAGATAATACAAATATCGATTTTATTTTGCTTTCCATATCGTGTGAACTTAGCCCATCCTGTTAAAATAACAAGCAGAAGCGACTTAAAAGTGAAGACCCATGAGCCATTGTCTACAGCTGTTACTTACAAGGAACATGAATTGTAGACGTTTCCCACAAATCTAAGATCATCTTGGTTAAACAAGTGTTGCCTAACACTTCGTTTTGTTTTGTAACTATAAGACTATTGGTGTTTCTTCCTGATATTCTCAGGATTTTTACTGTTAATTACTAATACCATTTTCCTGTGCGCATTACAGAATATTTAGCTTTTCAGCACCATTCAGCTGGCCATAAATTCTCGCCAACCTCAATGAATGGCTTCACTGTCAAAGAGGCCCCATGCTATGAGCGTCTAAGACTTAAGCTTGTTATGAACAAAAAGAAAAATAGTTTTTTTTTTATTAGATTTCAAAGGTCTTAAGATATTAGTTTACTCTTCATAATAACTTCGGTCAATCAATGTTTCTAAATTAAAAATATCAAAAAAATTACCATTAAAATGGCAGAAACTTTGACTTACTGAGTTTCATTTGATTTACATAATAACTTTAGAGAAGCTGTAGATAGATAGATAGATAGATAGATAGATAGATAGATAGATAGATAGATAGATAGATAGATAGATAGATAGATAGATAGATGATGGAGGGATGCATATTTTAACAGATTGTGAAGATAGATAGATAGATAGATAGATAGATAGATAGATAGATAGATAGATAGATAGATAGATAGATAGATAGATAGATAGATGTCAATTTGAACAGACTGTGAAGACAGATAGATAGATAGATAGATAGATAGATAGATAGATAGATAGATAGATAGATAGATGTGTACAGACTAGGATAGATAGATAGATAGATAGATAGATAGATAGATAGATAGATAGATAGATAGATAGATAGATGTCAATTTGAACAGACTGTGAAGACAGACAGATAGATAGATAGATAGATAGATAGATAGATAGATAGATAGATAGATAGATAGATAGATAGATAGATAGATGTGTACAGACTAGGATAGATAGATAGATAGATAGATAGATAGATAGATAGATAGATAGATAGATAGATAGATAGATAGATAGATAGATGGATGGCGGGAAAGATGCATATTTTAACAGATTGTGAAGATAGATAGATAGATAGATAGATAGATAGATAGATAGATAGATAGATAGATAGATAGATGTCAATTTGAACAGACTGTGAAGACAGACTGATAGATAGATAGATAGATAGATAGATAGATAGATAGATAGATAGATAGATAGATGTCAATTTGAACAGACTGTGAAGACAGACTGATAGATAGATAGATAGATAGATAGATAGATAGATAGATAGATAGATAGATAGATAGATAGATAGATGTCAATTTGAACAGACTGTGAAGACAGACTGATAGATAGATAGATAGATAGATAGATAGATAGATAGATAGATAGATAGATAGATAGATAGATAGATAGATAGATAGACGGAGGGATGCATATTTTAACAGATTGTGAAGATAGATAGATAGATAGATAGATAGATAGATAGATAGATAGATAGATAGATAGATAGATAGATAGATGGAGGGATGCATATTTTAACAGATTGTGAAGATAGATAGATAGATAGATAGATAGATAGATAGATAGATAGATAGATAGATAGATAGATAGATAGAGGGATGCATATTTTAACAGATTGTGAAGATAGATAGATAGATAGATAGATAGATAGATAGATAGATAGATAGATAGATAGATGTGTACAGACTAGCATAGATAGATAGATAGATAGATAGATAGATAGATAGATAGATAGATAGATGTGTACAGACTAGGATAGATAGATAGATAGATAGATAGATAGATAGATAGATAGATAGATAGATAGATAGATAGATAGTTGGCGGGAAGATGCATATTTTAACAGATTGTGAACATTTTACTCTAGAAATGCGTCGACATGTATTATCATATTCCAGGTCTCATATAGTTATTAGCCTAAGTTATTGTACAAATAAATGACACAATTACTCATTCTTGACCAGAAACTATACAGCTTTTTCTTGTTAACAATTTATTTATAGAATTATTTAACACTTATTCTTTTGTTAACAAGAAAAAAGCTGTTGTTTCTGGTCAAGAATGAGTAATTGTGTCATTTATTTGATAAAACTTTGATATCTATAATGTACATAATTTTTATGGTAATTAGATAATACAAATATCGATTTTATTTTGCTTTCCATATCGTGTGAACTTAGCCCATCCTGTTAAAATAACAAGTAGAAGCGACTTAAAAGTGAAGACCGATGAGCCATTGTCTACAGCTGTTACTTACAAGGAACATGAATTGTATACGTTTCCCACGAATCTAAGATTATTTTGGTAAACAAGTGTTGCCTAACACTCCGTTTTGTTTTGTAACTATAAAACTATTGGTGTTTCTTCCTGATATTCCCAGGATTTTCAGTGTTAATTAATAATACCATTTTCCTGGGCAAATTACACAGCATTTAGCTTTTCACCACCATAAGCTGGCCATAAATGCTCGCCAACCTTAATGAATAACTTCTCCCTCAAAGAGTCACCTTCCTGTGAGCCTCTATTACGGCTCACGCTTAGTCCAGACCTCAAGTGAAACTCATATATATATATATATATATATATATATATATATATATATATATATATATATATATACGACTTATCGCTAAAGAGACTGGGAAGATGTCGCGTCTTTCCACCGCCCCAGATGGCATTTGACTCCTGCTACTATGCTCTATCATAACAAGAGTCGGATCAGACAGATTATTGCTATCAAAGGGCGAATGTTTCATTTAACCCAGTCGTTCCTATCAAATAATGAAGGTCTTTTTGAACGGGCTCGCTTCCAGATCGTTTCACACAAACGCGAGGGTCCCTAGCCTCGGTCCTGTTTCTGATCTGCATCAATGGTCTCTCAACTAGGTATTTATGCATATACTCCTGTCTCAATAGCAAATCCGTCGGATCTGGCAAAGTAAACCCGGCTCTTGAAAAGTACTTCCAATCAGTGGTTTACTGGGGCAGGAAATGGCTTCTAAATTTTATTAAAATAAGTCCAATTAAAAAATCTGGTTTGAAGACATAAAAAATAAAAGAACCTAGTATAAAAAGTACTCGCCTGCGTTGGAAAATGACTACTAATACTGTTAGGTAATCATTCATCATTATTTATTTTTGTTCGTTATTCATGATTAAATTTCTTCTCAGAGAACGTGAAAGCACGGTTTTAAAAAATCCTGATTGCATCCATTTAATCAACAAACATTAAAAAAAATATTCTTTTTTTGTTTGATAAGTACGCTTGAGTTTTGAATGGAAGACTGGTTTAATTATTCAAAAAATTAATTTTTCAAACATTTTTTTTTTTCGGCGTGACCGGAAGAAAAATCATTAGCTTAACTTAGCGGGCACATCGACGCGGTGCAATAGTTAGCAAGATTATCTCACAAGAACAATCAAGACTGAGCAGTTAGTTTGATCTTCACTGGGTGCCCCATACTTTCGGCCTTGTGCCACATCTAAGCTACGCTTAGAAAGCCACCATTAGGTTAACTTTAATTTCTCCCCACCCACCAACCTATTTTAGAGAAAACAAAAACGTGATGCGGGGTGATAGCACTTGTTCGGGTCCCAGCTATGGGCAAATAGTTAATCTCCAAACTGGGACCAAAATAATATGAAATTACAAAAATAGATTTTTATAGTAAAAATAGCAACAATACATTTAAAAAAAACATTAGCTTACCTTTCTTTTAATTACCAGCAATACATTTGACTCTCGACAAAAATCCTCTTTACAAAAATATGTCAATGAAAACTGATCTAAAAACTGATTTCTTACAAAGAATACATATTCTATTCATACGAACCTATCCTAAAAATCTTTTCGACATTAAATAACCCATTTATGTTGATATGTCGTAAGATAAAATGAACCCAAACAAAAGAGGGAATTGAGGACCAAGGAAGGTGGCATTTATTAGAAGAAGGAAGGAAGTATAATGCATTATGAGTGGATGAGTTGAGGAAATAGTAGTTGTGTGTTACGAATGCAGATAGCCCAAACACGCGTACACGCATATATTAAGGTTAATCTCCGCTTGACAACAGAAGAGGTTACGTGGGAGTCTCGAGACATTTTGGGGAAGCAAATCAAGATGTTGACTGACCCAGTTACCTGTAGCAACAGACGTCTAGACAGAATCTACACAGGGCACTGACGTAAGGTCATGAAGCAGCAGGAACTGGAATTCACGCCAAAATGCAGGACACGTGGGAATTAGAAAATTACTTGGAAGTCAGTTGCTGTCTTGTCTTTGAAGGAGCAAGACACGTAATCGAAGCGCTGATAACTTATGAACGGAAAGATGAGACTCATTTTGGTAATGATGGAACTTGTCCGATTCATCACAAGCAACTCCGGATAAGAAATATAAGGATGTATATTTCTGTTCGTTAACTCCAGATTGAAGAAGATAAATCGAGTTATTTATCACAGAAGACGCAAGGAAATCTGTACGCTGAGAATACAGCCTGTGTTTGAAGAAAGAAAAGATAAATCAAGAGAGAAGGAGAAAGTATATATCTCTGTTGCAGCCGAACCGTGTTTGAGGCTGAACTGTGTAAAGAAGAAGAAAAAAGAAAAGAGAAAACGAGAGGGAGGAATAAAGTGTATATCTCTGTTGCAGCCGGACCGTGCTTGAAATTGTATTTGTGTAAAGAAAAAGAAAGAAAGAAAGAGGAAACGTAAGAGATAAAATAAAGGACAATGAGTAAGAGAGAGAACTGAATATAAAAGATAAGTAACTATAGATTTTGGACCCGTGTTAGAAAGATACACATGCATCCATAAATTTTATGTTCTCACAAACACCTTTCCACATGTCAAAATAGTAATATATAAATCCTATCCCATCTATTTTTTTTTTTTTTTTTTTTGGTTATGCGTTGATTTCTGCATTCGTAGTTATTCAGACTTATTTTCTTTCTTATCCGTTCGGGTTCAGTCGAATCCACTTGGATTTGGGCATATTTTGGTATCCCAACATAAGTCTTGAGGTTCTGGTCGTCGGTGGCTTTACTCATGCTTATATTTTTCTTTTATTTTAATATCTCATGTATATGTATATATTAAAATTCTTATACCAAAATTTATTACGCCTTATTACTCATCCTTGAATTGTGGATCAGTATTTGTGTTGAAACCGAAGGGAACCTGGGAAAAGACTACTGTTTGATTATCTCAATGGAACAGAATTCTTTAAAAATATTTTTGGTTTGCTAATTGTCCATTTGTCATGGTCTGGGAGAGATAGCCCGTATCTCTCCTTAGACGTGATAATGTATATATCTCCTGATCGGCATGTGATTGCATTATAAATTATTCGTCGAATAGGGCATATGACATTGTGTCTGACTATTTTTTTCATGTTTCGAATAAGGAAGGAAGGAAGGGAGGGAGGAAGGAGGGAGAGCGTGAGTGCGTGGGCTTGGTTCGATAGAGGTAACGGGTTCGAACCCTCTGCTTTTGAATCTGTAAAAATATGAATAGCGTTTTTTTCTTTTTATTGTTCATTTTTCCCCATTTTATCTCACACTTTCTCTTTCGAAAAGAGGACTGTTTTTTCAACGCGATAACCTCACTGCTGATGTTAATGATCCGTTTTTTTTTTCTTAAGTTCAAACCTGGATATGTCGTTGCTCTAATGGATAATGTCTTGGAATTGTTAATCATAGCATATATTCTATGCATAAAAAATACTCAAATATGTCTTTAACATGGGAATACATAGAGATATAAACATTAAAATATATTACATTAAAGCCTCATGTACTTAGATACAGAGTATTAAATGTGAGTATCTACACACACACACACACACACACACGCACACACACACACACACACACACACACACACATATATATATATATATATATTAATATTAATAATAAGTACAGATGATCATCAGAAATCCTTTCGGTTATATTTCAGTAATATACAAAAATATAAACATCTCTTCAGACCGACAAAAGAAAAATTTCAATATAAGGGTTTAAATTGTTTTTCAGCCGGGAGGAGAAAGATGTTAATGGTCTCGCTGTCGAAAATGACATGTCAATTCAATGTATTTACTTTGAATCTGTCCGCTCCTTTCTATCGCCCTGTTTTTTAACTTGCCCAGTCCTTAAAGAAAAAAATCATTTCTAAGTCACCTTATCGGCTCATGTTTAATTCTTCCGTCTTTCCTTTTCCCTTCCTCAATTATTATCTGCTTCCCTCCCCTCCCCATCTCTCTCCTATCTCTCTCGCTTTCTCCCCCCACCATTTTTAAAACCTTATATTGATTTTTTTTCTTCCTCTTTTAATATTAAAACTTTTTTTCTTTTCCTTTTTTTTTCTTTTCGTCTGGATAAATTGACTCCATTTATTAAGGATAACGTCGGTCTGAAGAGATGATTATATTTTGAATATTTATGAAATAAATTATAACTGAATTTTTAAGGATCATCTGTACTTATTATTATATTGCTCTATTCCCACATTGAGCTCTCTTAGATTAATGCCCCCCCTTGGAATTATCCCTACTCATTATCAATTGATACATATATATATATATATATATATATATATATATATATATATATATATATATATATATATATATATATATATATATATATATATATATATATATCACGTGCAATATCAAAATTGTCCAAATGTTAGATTAAGCTCTGAACCGTTGTATCTTAAAAATGATTAAAGATATCTTACTGGAATTTTCCGAGGTTTTCCTGGCGCTATTGGACTCTAGCAATAACAATGTATAATTACTCTCTAAGCTTAACAGAAGAATCGAGATGAAATCTATCATAAACGAAAATGACATGTTCATCATTAATTAATCATAGCTAAGTATCGGAAGCTCATGAAGGATTGAAATAAAGTTCAAATATATATATATATATATATATATTCCAGGATTATTTTTCAACCTATTCAATATGATCTTCGCTTTCCCTACTCTTGTAATTTTCTGTCCTGATGTAACAAGGTGCCTCCCAGATTTCATGTACGATTTCATTTTAACTGATCATAGCTGATACTCCTCTCTCACGTGCCAAACGTCATATGAATTGAGTTGGATCTTTTCTAATTGATCTCTTCAGCTCTAAGTTAAAATGACGGGCTCTCTTCCTGTTGTGTCCTCCTGATCCACTTTTTTCTCTTTACTGTTCCCTCTTTTTAAAACTTATTCACCGTTCTCCTCATGGTTTGTTTTTTTAATGAACTTTGAAGATGGAAGCCAGTGTATGAATGTTGTTACCATTACTGAACGCCTGGATGATCTTTTTCCTTCCACCATTGCTCAGTAGGGAAGACAGTGATTCTTACGACAAATGGTATCAAGATGGCTAAACATCGTATCTGAAACGTGGAAAAAAGAAACTAAATTAGTCTAGTGTTTTTTTAGATATTAAACATTTTGTAGGATCGATGATTATACTGTTACACGAGTTGGACAAATTTGCTGTTAAATCCGGTATATAGGTGTTGTGGTGTCCTCCCTCTAAAGAGTCTATGTTGGGCTCTTTCGCCTACTATATGATTAGTAGGAGAGAAGGTCTTCGGGGAACAGTCGAATAGATTGAACCCTGGTCAACCGACGCACATTCACTAGTCGGGTAATACTCTTCTGTTGTACTTACTGTTTAATATAGGATATATCTTCAACACTTGTTTTGCTATTTCTTTAACCGTTTACTTGGTCACAACATCGTTTAAATATTGCAATAATTATCTATACCTTTAAACCAGCGTTTCTCAACTTTTTTAGTATATGGACTGCCGAAGTGTGTCGGTTGACATAGCGCTCAATTTATTCGACTGTTATATTTACCAGCCTCCCCACGAGGTCGGATGTAGCAGAAGGCCGAGTTTAATGTGGGGCAATCCGAGCCCATAGGCTCGGCCAAAAATTCCCCATAGACCTCGTATAAAACGGGGTCAGGTAGCTGTTTCCCGAGGCGAGATTCTGCCCTTCGACATAGACTCGTTTGGGTATCCTCTCAGCCCGGAGGCAGAGTGTTTGACCAGCACAGCTGGAACTGATCTGTTCGACTGTTATATTTAACAGCCCCCCCCCCCGAATAGGGTGTATGTGGCACAAGGCCGGTTTATTGTGAGTATTCCGAGCCCATAGGCTCGGCCAAAAATATTCTCTTTGAACCCGCCTAAACGGGTTCAGGGACTGTCTACCTTCCAAGACGAAACTTTGCCCTGCGGCAAAGCTTCGTCCGAGTTCCTCTCTGCCGAGGCAGAGAGTTCGACAGAAATGAACAGTCCGTTCCACTGTTCCCCCAAGGCCTTCTCTCCTACCAATCTTATAGTAGGCGGAAGAGTCCAAAATAGACTATTTAGTGGGAGGACACCACAACAATAGGATAAAATAGACGAAGTCGTGCAGATATAGATAGAAGACTACAGGAAAACACTAGACACATATGTGTATATATTCTAGGTATATACTCAAATATATTAAGTTGTTGCAAAAATAATGTCGTTTTTTCACGTACAACTTCAAAAGATAAACGACATTATTTTTGCACCAACCTAATATCTTTAACACAAGAATAGATAAAGAAAGAAATATTAAAATATATTACATTAAAGCTTCATGGTCTTAGGTACAGCGTATTAAATCTGAGTGTACTCACACACACTCACACACAAACACACACACAAACACGCACACACACACACATATACACACACACATATATATATAGGATAAAATAGCCAATGTGTTTCCGATGTATATAGAGAGAACAGTACATGAAAACACTCTATACTTATATGGTAATACACACAAACACACACACACAGATATATATATATATATATATATATATATATATATATATATATTATTATATGCATATGCACATTTCATTGAATACGACCGACAAGGTGCTTATATTTAGTCTTTTATACAATTTCTCATGCGATCAAATAATTTTTTTTCTTTTCGGATGATAAATTATATAAAAACTGTCCGAATGTTTTTTTTTTTATGAGAGTGCTTTACCAACCCAATATTTTAAGAAAATTATTGCTCGCTTGCACCATTAAAGATACTTTTTATAGCCAGAATGGTACTATTTACACACAAACTGATGGAGTAAGGATGGTAAACCCTCTCGGGCCGTGATTCTCCAATTATTATATGTCCTATGTTGAAAACAAGGTTTTTACTAAAGTTATTAAACCTGAAATATATGTTCGTTATGTAGACGATATATTTATTTTAGCTGAAAACAAGAAAGAAATAGAAAATCTGAAAGCTATATTTCAACAAAATTCCTTCCTAAATTTTACTTATGAACTTAGTGAAAAAAATAAACTTCCTTTCTTAGATGTTCTCATCGATTTTAGTAATAATACTTTTAAAACTTCTGTTTATAAAAAACTAACTAGTAAAGACTCCTGCCATCTTAATTTCTCTAGTGAATACCCTCTTAGATATAAAATAGGTGTTATTAAAAATTTCCTCACGAGAGCGCACGAGAACTCATCCTATCGCACGCTTTTCTATAAAGAATTAAACAATGTAAAACAAACGCTGATTAATAATGGATTTCCTAATCAATTCTTGGATTCCCACATTAGGCGATTTCTGTCTAAGGTAGCTAAAAGCGACGGCGAGAATAGAAACATAAACAATAACATTAATATTTTTTATAAAAATCAAATGAACGAAAAATATAAACAGGATGAATGCAGAATTAAGAATATTATTAAAAAAATGCATAACACCAGTTGACAATTGCAAAAAATTAGATTAATTATTTATTACAAAAAATTTAAAACTTCTAACCTTATAGTTAAAAATAATGATTCATCTCCTAGAACAAAATTAAATAGGGCAAATATTATTTACGAATTTAAATGCCCATTAAGCAATTGTGTTCCTGATCAATCAAAACTCGTAAATAATTATACAGGCCACACTACATGTTTGACATGCAGACTCACTCTGCACCTTTCTGACAATAGCTCAATTAGATCTCATTTAAATATTCATGGAGACCTACCGAACACTATTCGTAACATACTTGCTAACAACATTGATATAATAGCATCATCTACATGCAAAAAAAGGCTACAAATAATGGAAGCCTTATTAATAATAAAAGACTACACTTAATAATATTAACTTTGAACATGGACACAATATCTTGACCGTGTTTTGAAAAAGGAAAACATTTCATAAAATATACATACAACAAACTATTTCTTATTTAACAGTTAAAATATTTAATCCTTGAAAATGGCTAAATGTATAGCCGAAAGCGCTCGGATAAAAAGAACATTCGGAGAGTTTTTACATAATTTACGACCGAAAAAGAAAAAAATTATTAGATCGCATGAGAAATTATATAAAAAACTAAATAAAAGTACCTTTTATGTCGTATTCAATGAAATGTGCATGAAAGGATTGCTGCCTAAATACACACACACACACACACACACACACACACACACACACACATATATATATATATATACACACACACACACACACACACACATATATATATATATATATATATATATATATATATATATATATAAGTAATAGAATTTGGGACATTTAGGCAAATCATTATAGTAATTCATCGAGTCTAGAAGAATCCTAAACAGAATGCACTGGACGGCCGTTTCGACCTATTTGGGCCTCATCAGCAATGCGCATCAACTAGCGAATAATGAACCCGGACAGTTACGACAGAACGCAAGAGTCGTACGACTGGACCAACGGGCTTCGGTAACTAAGAAGACTTGATAGCTGGATCAAGCAAAAATATACAAGTCAGAGCAATTTTGTTTTTGAATAATCATTTATAGTAATTCATCAAGTCTCAAAGAATTCTAAACAGAATGCCGAAAGCACTGCACGGCCGTTTCGTCCTATTTTGGGCGCACATCAGCAGTAGTGAAAGACGTGGCTCTTGGGGCACAATCCTTTGGGTTATGAATACTTGGATGAGTATCACCACGGAATTTGTGAGTAGCTGTGCTATATCGTGTCTATTCAGTTTCTTCTTCGTCGCCGAGTCGCGTTGGTGCAGTTTGTATGACGCTTTCGTTGTATTGAAACGGTTTGGGTTCGGATCTCGGTAGTGGATGCGCATGTTCGGTTCATGGTTTTCTCAGCATCCTTCTGTAGATCCACATATTTTTTTGCTTCAAGTATCTTCTTCATCTTTGAGGAGATTGTCCACCATTCACTGCCATATAGGAGGACTGACACTGCATAACAGTCCATTAATACTGCTATGGTAATTTACCCACGCACGCATGAACTCTCCCAGCTATAAATAGGAGCAGGTACTGCCCTTTTAGAGAGGGAAGTTTCCAACAGTCAGCTCTGATAGTCGGACCGAACATTCTTGCTGTAACACTCGTTTATATAAGTTTGTATTACATTATTTACATTATTCGGACTATTGTGCTCATCTTTGTCGCCATATTTATTACAACGTTTCAGTGGATAAAGGCGTTGGTTAGATCCAGTAACACTCTTTGGGTCCTGTTACTGGATCTAACCAACGCCTTTATCCACTGTGCCATGAGTTCAATACCCGGTTAAGGCAGTGGAGAACTTTCAGAGGGAAATTAACAGGAGATAACTGACATCCATTATACATGGCACGTGAAACTAGAACAGTCTACCCCAGTGAGCGAAATAAAGGGTTGAGTTCGACATTTCAACGACCTGAAGAAGGCCGGAGCGTACAACGGCCGAAACGTAACAAATATGGCGACAGAGATGAGGACAATAGTCTAAATAATGTAAATAATGTACATAATACCTCATCTCAGAAATATAGACAGATACTGAAGTTTGTATAACTGTTTCTGTTAATATATTTGTTTAACTCATTTCCTCTTTTGTGTCTTTATTTCTGGCTCTAACAAGGCCACAACAAATATTTTCTTTGTTTCTAACGATATCTTCCTGAGTTTTAATACCGTGCTTAGCTTTTGTAAGGCATCTTTCTCTATTCCAATGCGCTTTCGGATTGCCATGTCGAACCTACCATCCTCTGTTAATACGCTTCCCAGATGTGGACACCGATCTGGATTCCTTTCCAGGCTATCTGGACAGTCAATTTTCCTGATTTATATTTCCTTTCCCTGTCCGTAAGTCTATTAAAAGTAAATAAACGCACTTCTTTTTTATGATTTTTATTTGAAAACAATAATTACTTTTCTTATCATTGAATTCTAATGAAATCTTTAAGTGGTCCCAGCTGGCATGCTTGAATATTCAAAACTGCCTGCTTGATATGGATGGGCAGGAAAATGATCTTTATTGCATAAACGCGAACAATAAACATGAAAATAGGAAATAAATTCATCTCACCTCGCCACCATAAATCGTTTCACAAAAACGCAGACTAGACTCTCTTCGTCCTGGATATGACGATAAACTACATCCGCGTCCTAGGTAAGACGATAAACTACGTCCAACAGCAAGGCCACTGATCAGAAGGTTTTGAGGAGCGTGAAACGACCTCTTAATTGCTCGTGTTGCCAGGTTCACTCTGACCTGGGGTGGTAGCACCTGTTAGGGTCCCAGCTATGGGCAAATAGATAACACCCAAACTTGTGTAAAAAATAGGTTTTAATACCAGAAATACTTTGTAATAAATAAAAAAATATTACCAGCAATAATTTTTTAAGGAAAAATTATTATCAGCAATACTTTAAAAAAATACCAGCAATACAAACAGCTATACATTCTTTGGAAAAAATATGACCAGCTATAGATTTCTTCAAGGAAAAATATTCCCAGAAATAAATTTTTGAAGAAAAACATATTACCAGCAATAAAAATTTTGTCGGCATTAAATAACCCATTGAGGTTGATATGCCGTAAAACAAAAACCAATCCAAACCTAGACACTCTAGCCATGGTTGCCACCCAGTCACGGAGAAAGACTACTCTGAATTCAAAACTGTAAAGAAGGCAATGGGGCAACACTGCACTTTCCCAAGAAGGCATGGCATGTCAAACATAGTCCTTGGTAGATGTTATATATCGTACCTGTGAACATTAATGGGTATGTCCGAAGCCTCATAAACACGTTGGACACTATTGTAAGTGGAGGTAATATGCTGTCTAAGTAATCCACCACTAGCAGTGGTTTACCTACACGACGTCGCTGGCGAGTATTGTATTTTATTGATTTTATAAAGATTACCATTTTCATTTCCATCCTCCGTTTTAGTTATTCCTCATTCAGTAACCTTTTCTAGTATGACAATAAACTACATCCGATAGGAAAGATTCTGATCAGGAGATTGGAAGTTTAGAGGATCGTGGAATCACCTCTTAATTGCTATTGTTCACTAGTCAGCTTTGACTGGAGTGGTAGCACATATTAGGGTTACAGCTATGATCAAATAGTTAACCCCGCAAACTGGGGTCAAAATGCTATGAAAGTATAAAAGTACATTTTTATAGTAAAAATACCAGCAATAATTTTTCATAGTAAATAATTACTAACAATGTTTATTTTTAAAAGAAATTACTAATGCCTCCAAGAAAATTAAATTTCGGCATTTAATGAGCCATAAGGAGTTGATATGCCGTTAAACAAACAAGACAAACATATTAAAAGAATCTGTGGAAAGCCATGAAAAGACATAGCATTAAAAAAAAAAACAACACTCTTGGCATCTACTATGCTTAGTCCCGCCAGACTCAAATTCAAAATCATTACACGAGTCAATCATCTGCGAGATACGCCCACTAAACGTTGAGCTATGATAGGAAGCCAAATATTGAATTTGATAAGTTTAGATTTTCAAAACAAGACTTGTTAAATTCAAATGACAATGTCTGTTTAATTTGTATTGTATCTTTCCCACTTATCGAATAAGATGCAGTACATCGGAAAGAAGACTCTGGGCAAACTGCCCAGAGTCTGTTATGATCCAGAATGATGCTTCATCATTCTCAAAATAGCCTTGCCATCAGTGATGACAGAAAAGTATATTTCATCATCCTATCCCCATTATTATAAAATCGATCCTTCCCCCAGAAGAAAGTCAATAGACCAGTAGTCAGTACACAAGTAAGCAGTACAGAAACACACGTCTGCCAGCGCTCCGTAAAGATCGAAAACAGACGATTTCAAACGCATCCTCACAAACGAAATTCTCAGAACCAAACCAAGTATGCACTGACTTTTAAACAAAAGAGACAGAGAGAACATTTTTACACACACCATACCAATCTTCTGTAATTCACATCACAAAAAGAAACTACAAATTTTATTATTTATGTCAAGACATATCTCAAGTTTTTATTGTCTATTTATATTGTTGTACGTTTTATTTCATTTCGATTTCTGTCATTTATAACCAATCCTGTTACAGTCAACAAATAATATCAAGTCGGGATTACTACTACACTAACCCAAACTATTAACTCGTTACAGTGGTGACCCGATTAATAGAACTGAACACAACTAAAAACAAATAAATAAATAAAATATGGTAGAATCTTCTTACGTACATGTGAATATCAAAGTGCCAGAAGATTACACTGGACACTCCGACAAAGGATGACCAATGGCATCACCAACAAATTTTAGATGCCCACACTAGAAAAATACCCTTTAGCAAATATATAGAGGAATGCGAAATCTGCCAGACTTCAATATTTCCCCATTCTACCAATGCAATTACAAAACCACCGAAGAAAAACGCATTAACAAACAAACATTTATTATAAGCAAATTTAAACCAAAACTCAATTCATTACAAAAACCAGAGGTACGTCCTTCAAATTAAAATCATTTAGGGCCGGATCCGGACCATCAATCCTGAAATTTTACATTCTTAAGTTCTCATTACTGCGATTGTTCTTGGATGCCGCCATACTGGCTTCTCTTGATAAAAAACAATTAAAGGAACATAACTCTCTAACTTTCAATAGCTCATGTTGAAATGAAAAAAATACTGTTCTCAAATTACAGTGTTTCAAAATAAAATTATCCGTCTTTTCAACGTTACTCCGAGAGACCGTAGCCCAACACATTTTGGAATCAGGCCGACACCGTGAACAAATTAAAAACGTCCGGATCAGTAATCCTGAAATTTTGGATTCCCAAATTTTCATTACTCCGATTGTTTCGGGCGTTTTTTTTTTTTTTTTACGTGATTTTTTTTGCGACAAATCTTTTGTACGATAACAATTTTTATAACTTGGAAATAAATTTGGAAATAACTGAATTTAATTGCAAAATCTAGCGAAAGTCACCAATGAAATAAGAATAACTGTTTGTAAGAAAAGTAAGGGCCTACGTACATCAAATTGTCTTTAAATTAAGTGATAGCATAAGAATTATCGTTGAACTTTTAAAAGGCAAGCTTAAATATTAAGGCAATACTTAAATGTAGCTATCAATTTTGAGTTCTATAGTTTATTGTTGCTTATCGCATCTACTCCTCCCTACCTATTGTTACGACGGGCCAACGAAGAATTCTCTGCAGGAGCTAACTTAAATGCCGCCTGATAGGGCTTTTTTTAAGTTAGTTAAAAGTAAATAAATAAAAATTAGTTATACTGTTACAAAAAATGAAAATGCAATAATCACAACAATTATAATTAATAAGGTTCACCCTTTTTAAACCAATGAGAATCAACCCCACACACAAAAACGTGACAGCCTCATTATGGGAGAAGCAGTCAATACAAAGGTTGAGCAACGTTTAGACTCCTTTCTTGTTCAGGCCATAACGATAATATTTGTCCTTTGTTAAACATTTACAACTAAATTTCGAGCTAAGAAAACTACGCTCTTTTTCTCCCATTTATCTATACACTCACTACACATATTATATATTTAAAAAAAAAACAAAGAAGAAAGACTATATACCATCTACTCAGCCGTCCTGGGTATGACGATAAAATATATCCGTGCCCAGGGTAAGACGATAAACTACGTCCGACAGCAAGGCCTCTGATCAGGAGGTTTTGAAGAGCGTTGAACCACTTCTTAATTGCTCATGTTCCCAGATCCACCCTCACCCGGGGTGGTAGCACCTATTAGGGTCCCAGCTATGGGAAAATAGTTAAACAAGTGGCAACAAGTGAGCTCAGTTAGCCGTTAACTCTTCAGAATCGAAATGACGTCAGATATGACACAAATTCATATATACAATTCCGCGATTTTTTTTTTATTATTTATTCACAACGGTGATATATGCCTTATTGTTGCAAAAAAGCAACACTGATACAAATTATACAAAAAAAAAAAATCTATTTAAAAATGTGGAATCGATACGGTATCAAAAGTCATATATTATTAAATCTTAAAAGTATCGTCTGTTTAAATTTGAATGCGTTAATTTCCAGAGGGAGTGATTTTTTTTAAAAAAATCCAATGGATTCCAAAAGCGTTTTGAAATAACGAAAGATGTCTTCGAAAATCTAAACAAGATAAACGAAGGGGAAATTTATACTAAAATCTATATATAAATTTCTGTGACTTCCGTTAGTCTGTCCGTCTGTCACACACTCTAACATTATTTTAGAATGTGTGACTACATTGACCGAGCGAAATTAAATTTTGGTGAGAATTGAAAACAGTTAAGGAGGTATAAGTATAGTTAATCTTACTAGGGTGTGTAGCTTAGAAGAATAAATTTTCATTTTTTTTATTGGAAAAATTAAAAGTTTTATTATTTAACATAAAAAAATACTACCACTATTTTGAAAAAATAATTTAATGATTCAAAGAACAAATACTTATTTAAATAATTAATAAAAATGCAATAATATTTTTTGGCATATTTATGTGACGCGTTTCATCTGATGCGATTTTAATGGACTGGGCATTGTTGATGTTGCCACGTCAACACATGCGCACGAAGCGAAAGACGCTGGTAGTTTCAAAATTTTCGAAAGAATATTCAAACAAAACAAAAATTCTTTCGAAGATTTTGAAACTACCAGAGTCCCTCATTTCCTGAGCATGCGTTGATGTGGCAACATCAACAAAATCCAGTTCGATGAAATCTTAATGTATGAAATCCGTCACAGAAACTTTTCTAGAATTTGTCATACTATATATATATATATATATATATATATATATATATATATATATATATATATATATATATATATATATTATCTATCTAGCTATCTCTATCTATCTATTTAAATGCATACACA
>OZ010593.1:20752171-20757171 GCA_963932145.1 Acanthosepion lycidas
CTTTCGTTAAACACGAACGTAAAACACGCTGTGAGGAGTACTTGATTGACAAAGGCCATGTGATACGGACATTTACGTTGAATGATTGCTAAGGAGGTAAGTCGACGTCATACGTATTCTTCTTCTTTCATATACCGTGTCCCTTCAGGACGTGTGCGGTCATAGATCTCCACAACTTCCTGTACTTTGTAGCTCTTAGTAAGTTTTCTCTTTATGCTGCCTCTCCTAATTCCTGTTCTGCCGACTATTTACACAAACTCTTTCTTCTTTTCCTATGTGCTGTGTCTCTTCAAGAAAGTGGACGATCATGGCTCTCCACAACTTCCTGCACTTTGTAGCTCTTAGTAAGTTTTCTCTTTATGCTATCTCTTCTAATCCCTGTTCTGCCAACCATTTACACGAGCCCGATCTTATTGTATGTGGCGTATCCCTTCAGGGCATGTGCGATCATAGATCTCCACAACTTCCTGTACTTTGTAGCTCTTAGTAAGTTTTCTCTTTATGCTGCCTCTCCTAATTCCTGTTCTGCCAACCATTTACACAAACTCTTTCTTCTTTTCCTATGTGCTGTGTCTCTTCAAGAAAGTGGACGATCATGGCTCTCCACAACTTCCTGTACTTTGTAGCTCTTAGTAAGTTTTCTCTTTATGCTGCCTCTCCTAATTCCTGTTCTGCCAACCATTTACACAAACTCTTTCTTCTTTTCCTATGTGCTGTGTCTCTTCAAGAAAGTGGACGATCATGGCTCTCCACAACTTCCTGTACTTTGTAGCTCTTAGTAAGTTTTCTCTTTATCCTGGCTCTCCTAATTCCTGTTCTGCCGACCATTTACATAAACTCTTTCTTCTTTTCCTATGTGCTGTGTCTCTTCAAGAAAGTGGACGATTATGGCTCTCCACAACTTCCTGTACTTTGTAGCTCTTAGTAAGTTTTCTCTTTATGCTGCCTCTCCTAATTCCTGTTCTGCCGACCATTTACACAAACTCTTTCTTCTTTTCCTATGTGCTGTGTCTCTTCAAGAAAGTGGACGATCATGGCTCTCCACAACTTCCTGTACTTTGTAGCTCTTAGTAAGTTTTCTCTTTTTGCTATTTTTCCTAATCCCGGTTCTGCTAAGCATTTACACAAGCTTGTTCTTCTTCTACTATGTGCCGTATCTCTTCAGGACGTGGGCGGTTATGGCTCTCCACAACTTCCCGTTCTTTGTGGCGAGCAGTAAGTTTTCTCTTTTTACATTCTCTTCAAAATTGTTGTTCTACTAAGCGTTTACACGAGCTCGTTTTTTTTTTAAATATATGCTGCGTCCCTTCAGAATGTGGATGGTCGTGGCACTCCACAACTTCCTGTCCTTTGTGGCTCTTAATAAATTTTCTCATTTTGCTATCTCCCCTAATCCCTGTTCCCATTTACACAAGCTCGTTAGGTAATTTATTCGCTGTCTCCACTGTCCCCTATCGCCTTCAGTATGTCCTGTGAGGGTCAATTTTTCCAAGCCTTCCTTCCTCATTATGTGTCCTAGGAATTTCGCCTAGCACTTTCTGATTATCATATAAAGTAACATAAATATTACATATAAAAATTTAACCTGTATTTTTGCAATACTGTGTAACATCATTTATTTAACGTATACGACAGAGGGATATTAAGAGAGCTAGATATTCTATCTGCATTTATTATTGGTGGGGCAACCTCAAAAACATAAATTATGTTTAAGAAACCGTATTGCTGTCAAATCATCATCATCCTTCGACCTTCCTATGGTTGCTTGGAATTCCAATGACAATCCCTCTCCACACTGTTTGGCCGTGTATTTCTATCCCCAAATCCCCAATATCCAAGTACCGCGCCATGGTTTCTATGAAAGTTAATATTCGTGAGAAGACACTTCCAGAACGATGCCATAGGAGTAAAAATGAGACGACTTCCCTGTCTGCTTGGTAACAGCGGCTGGCGAACTGTAATCGTTTTTGTTTGAGCTTAAGAAAGATTTCTCTTAATTCTCCGTAAATTATGTTAAGCGTTGCATGTGATCTCTAACTGATGTTCTCGATTTTCCTCAGTAGATTTGTATATGTTCCATCCAGTCGTCTTTCAAGACGAGCAGATAATGTTCAAGTTTCTGATCCATATAGTAGGATTGGTTCAATCAATGTTCGAAAGGTTTGAACTTTTAAGGAGAATGGAAGGTTCGAGCGCCAAATCCAGTGAAGTTTGTCACACGAATTCCATGAAAGAACTTTGCGTATGTTAAAGTCCTTTTGGGAATCTATTAGGTGAGATTCAAGATATTTGAAGCCCTAAACTCTTTTGATGGATGTATTATTGAGTGATGGTTCCGGGGAGGTTGTGATATATTTTGTCTTACGTTGCAATAGAAACCTACCTGATTCGCTGCTTGCTCGAGTGATTGCGGCAAGGATTCTGTATCCTTGATACATTGATACATTGTGATATCCATTTAATTGTTGCAAGTGTTGGAAGTCTTCTAGTGGTGCGCCTTCTGTTGGTAGAGTCCATTGTTTTTGGCTCCAATAAATGTAAATACGATGTGGTGAAAATGAAAAATGTTATCTTCCAGCGTATCTCTATCTCAGTTAAGAGTTGTATCTACATTTTTCATTCAAAAAAATAAAGTCTAAATGATTGATCGAAGTTTTTCTATTTCACGAATATAACCGTAGATGAGAAATTGACTTTTATACGAGTAAAACAAAGAGTCTCTCAATAGTAAAGATCTTTCTAACGGACATTTCTCGAACATTCAGGTCGGTAAATGTAATTAATATGGTGTCAATGAAAGTCAGTTGAGAAGACACTTCCAGAAGGATGCCATAGGAGTAAAGATGAGACGACTTCCCTGTCTGCTTGGTAACAGTGGCCGGCGAACCGTAATCGTTTTTGTTTGAGCTTAAGAAAGATTTCTCACAATTCTCCATAAATTGTGTTAAGCGTTGCATGGGATCTCCAACTGATGTTCTGCATTTTTCTAAATAGATTTGTATATGTTCTATCCAGTCGTCTTTGAAAACGAACAGATAATGTTCAAGATTCTGATCCATACAGTCGGACTGGTTCAGTCAATGTTCGAAAGTTTTGGGGTTTTAAGGAGGATGGAGGATTCGGGCGCCAAATCTAGTGAAGTTTCTTACACGCATTCCACGCGTGAGCTTTGTGGAGGAACTCTTTTGATGGATGTATTATTGAATAACTTCAACTTGGATGGTTCCGAAGAGGTTGTGATATATTCTGTCTCACTCACATTTCAATAGAGTCCTACCTCCCTATATTTCACTTGATAATGAAACGGAACTTTGGGTTTTTTAAATTATTTTAAAAAAAAAGCCATTATAATATATATATATATATATATATATATATTAGGTTGGTGCAAAAACACTGACGTAATAATGTCGTTTTTTGACGTTAAAAATACGTCAAAAAACGACATTATTACGTCATTATTTTTAGATTTTTAGAAGAGTTTGTATAAATAGATTTGTATAAATTACAAAGTATACATTTGTAAGAAATCAGTTTCATTGATCTATTTTTTTTAAATAGGGCTTTGTTTAGCGTCTGGTTACATTCATGTATTCTTTTCAGATATACAATTTGTAGAGAAGTTGGTTTTATTGACATTTTTATTTGGCTTATATTTTTTTATCTGTCCACTCTTTTAAGAAATAATATGATGTCATCCACTTTTGCTATTTCGAAGGAACTTTGAAATAATAAAAATATGATACAGGCTATTCTGGTTTCACAATAGAATACATGGTAAATGATACTCAGCTTTTGTGCAAATACATGTTTGTGTGGACATCATCATACTTATTATAAAACCCAGGTTGTGTGTGTGTGTGTGTGTGTGTGTGTGTGTGTGTGTGTGTGTGTGTGTGTGTGTGCCTGTTCGTTTATATATTGGATCGGATTTCCTAGATTTTTTAAAACGATTTCAACAAAACTTCACAGGACTACGTAAAATTACCTTGCGGTGGTTCTGACAGCACCAAAAATTGGAAAAAAATTGTTTTTGAACGAAATCAATTTGAAAACACGATTAAGAGGCATCGCTGTCGCGAGAACGAAAGGAGGACAACTCATATCGAGGTTGTATGTGTGTGTGTGTGTTCGTTTATATATGGGATCGGATTTCCTACATTTTTCAACTGATTCCACCAAAACTTCACTTCTTTTTTTTGGCAGGTAGTGTTTCTTATTGTCTTGCACACTTTTTCTTTATTTTTACATTCAGAATGCTTTAAAAATTCCATTTACAAGACAATTGTTTATAATAAAATTCTATTCAATCGGTAGATTCATAACGATTGAAAACAATGTTTGTTTTATGTTGTAGTTTTGTTGAAGTTATATTTTGAAATACAGTTTGATTTCTTTAAGAAATTGTAGGATATTATATGAATTAATGCTACAAAAACATTAACTAAAAAATCAACTCATTTTCTGAAACAGCCTTGCCAGATTGAGTCTTTCATAAAGATGTAATACATGGCACCAACCTTGTTCAGAAATATCTAAACTGCCAGCTGTATACAACCGCTTGGTTTAATGGTTAAGAAAAGGGTTGAGCAAATGAATCCTGTAGGTATTAGCAAGAACCATCCTACGTTGTGGAATGGCCCTGTCGAAAGACAAATAACTGTATCAAATATTAGGTTGGTGCAAAAATAATGACGTAATAATGTCGTTTTTTGACGTTAAAAATACGTCAAAAAACGACATTATTACGTCATTATAGCAGAAACCGCATCACTTGCGGACTTTCAACAACAGCAAGAATTAGAAAGGTTATCACTTCAGCATTTATGTACTTCTGATTTCTTATTTTTGTTACCAAGCCAGATTATGGCCTAGAGTATACCCGAGCTTATACTGAGGTAAGCTCTTTTATATCCGGGTCATATGCTATGCCAGTTTACACCAATGGTATGAATTGGCCTGCATATACATTTAGGCCAGAATATACCCGCTTGCTACAA
>OZ010593.1:20764671-20769671 GCA_963932145.1 Acanthosepion lycidas
TATGCTGCCTCTCCTAATTCCTGTTCTGCCAACCATTTACACAAACTCTTTCTTCTTTTCCTATGTGCTGTGTCTCTTCAAGAAAGTGGACGATCATGGCTCTCCACAACTTCCTGTACTTTGTAGCTCTTAGTAAGTTTTCTCTTTATGCTGCCTCTCCTAATTCCTGTTCTGCCAACCATTTACACAAACTCTTTCTTCTTTTCCTATGTGCTGTGTCTCTTCAAGAAAGTGGACGATCATGGCTCTCCACAACTTCCTGTACTTTGTAGCTCTTAGTAAGTTTTCTCTTTATCCTGGCTCTCCTAATTCCTGTTCTGCCGACCATTTACATAAACTCTTTCTTCTTTTCCTATGTGCTGTGTCTCTTCAAGAAAGTGGACGATTATGGCTCTCCACAACTTCCTGTACTTTGTAGCTCTTAGTAAGTTTTCTCTTTATGCTGCCTCTCCTAATTCCTGTTCTGCCGACCATTTACACAAACTCTTTCTTCTTTTCCTATGTGCTGTGTCTCTTCAAGAAAGTGGACGATCATGGCTCTCCACAACTTCCTGTACTTTGTAGCTCTTAGTAAGTTTTCTCTTTTTGCTATTTTTCCTAATCCCGGTTCTGCTAAGCATTTACACAAGCTTGTTCTTCTTCTACTATGTGCCGTATCTCTTCAGGACGTGGGCGGTTATGGCTCTCCACAACTTCCCGTTCTTTGTGGCGAGCAGTAAGTTTTCTCTTTTTACATTCTCTTCAAAATTGTTGTTCTACTAAGCGTTTACACGAGCTCGTTTTTTTTTTAAATATATGCTGCGTCCCTTCAGAATGTGGATGGTCGTGGCACTCCACAACTTCCTGTCCTTTGTGGCTCTTAATAAATTTTCTCATTTTGCTATCTCCCCTAATCCCTGTTCCCATTTACACAAGCTCGTTAGGTAATTTATTCGCTGTCTCCACTGTCCCCTATCGCCTTCAGTATGTCCTGTGAGGGTCAATTTTTCCAAGCCTTCCTTCCTCATTATGTGTCCTAGGAATTTCGCCTAGCACTTTCTGATTATCATATAAAGTAACATAAATATTACATATAAAAATTTAACCTGTATTTTTGCAATACTGTGTAACATCATTTATTTAACGTATACGACAGAGGGATATTAAGAGAGCTAGATATTCTATCTGCATTTATTATTGGTGGGGCAACCTCAAAAACATAAATTATGTTTAAGAAACCGTATTGCTGTCAAATCATCATCATCCTTCGACCTTCCTATGGTTGCTTGGAATTCCAATGACAATCCCTCTCCACACTGTTTGGCCGTGTATTTCTATCCCCAAATCCCCAATATCCAAGTACCGCGCCATGGTTTCTATGAAAGTTAATATTCGTGAGAAGACACTTCCAGAACGATGCCATAGGAGTAAAAATGAGACGACTTCCCTGTCTGCTTGGTAACAGCGGCTGGCGAACTGTAATCGTTTTTGTTTGAGCTTAAGAAAGATTTCTCTTAATTCTCCGTAAATTATGTTAAGCGTTGCATGTGATCTCTAACTGATGTTCTCGATTTTCCTCAGTAGATTTGTATATGTTCCATCCAGTCGTCTTTCAAGACGAGCAGATAATGTTCAAGTTTCTGATCCATATAGTAGGATTGGTTCAATCAATGTTCGAAAGGTTTGAACTTTTAAGGAGAATGGAAGGTTCGAGCGCCAAATCCAGTGAAGTTTGTCACACGAATTCCATGAAAGAACTTTGCGTATGTTAAAGTCCTTTTGGGAATCTATTAGGTGAGATTCAAGATATTTGAAGCCCTAAACTCTTTTGATGGATGTATTATTGAGTGATGGTTCCGGGGAGGTTGTGATATATTTTGTCTTACGTTGCAATAGAAACCTACCTGATTCGCTGCTTGCTCGAGTGATTGCGGCAAGGATTCTGTATCCTTGATACATTGATACATTGTGATATCCATTTAATTGTTGCAAGTGTTGGAAGTCTTCTAGTGGTGCGCCTTCTGTTGGTAGAGTCCATTGTTTTTGGCTCCAATAAATGTAAATACGATGTGGTGAAAATGAAAAATGTTATCTTCCAGCGTATCTCTATCTCAGTTAAGAGTTGTATCTACATTTTTCATTCAAAAAAATAAAGTCTAAATGATTGATCGAAGTTTTTCTATTTCACGAATATAACCGTAGATGAGAAATTGACTTTTATACGAGTAAAACAAAGAGTCTCTCAATAGTAAAGATCTTTCTAACGGACATTTCTCGAACATTCAGGTCGGTAAATGTAATTAATATGGTGTCAATGAAAGTCAGTTGAGAAGACACTTCCAGAAGGATGCCATAGGAGTAAAGATGAGACGACTTCCCTGTCTGCTTGGTAACAGTGGCCGGCGAACCGTAATCGTTTTTGTTTGAGCTTAAGAAAGATTTCTCACAATTCTCCATAAATTGTGTTAAGCGTTGCATGGGATCTCCAACTGATGTTCTGCATTTTTCTAAATAGATTTGTATATGTTCTATCCAGTCGTCTTTGAAAACGAACAGATAATGTTCAAGATTCTGATCCATACAGTCGGACTGGTTCAGTCAATGTTCGAAAGTTTTGGGGTTTTAAGGAGGATGGAGGATTCGGGCGCCAAATCTAGTGAAGTTTCTTACACGCATTCCACGCGTGAGCTTTGTGGAGGAACTCTTTTGATGGATGTATTATTGAATAACTTCAACTTGGATGGTTCCGAAGAGGTTGTGATATATTCTGTCTCACTCACATTTCAATAGAGTCCTACCTCCCTATATTTCACTTGATAATGAAACGGAACTTTGGGTTTTTTAAATTATTTTAAAAAAAAAGCCATTATAATATATATATATATATATATATATATATTAGGTTGGTGCAAAAACACTGACGTAATAATGTCGTTTTTTGACGTTAAAAATACGTCAAAAAACGACATTATTACGTCATTATTTTTAGATTTTTAGAAGAGTTTGTATAAATAGATTTGTATAAATTACAAAGTATACATTTGTAAGAAATCAGTTTCATTGATCTATTTTTTTTAAATAGGGCTTTGTTTAGCGTCTGGTTACATTCATGTATTCTTTTCAGATATACAATTTGTAGAGAAGTTGGTTTTATTGACATTTTTATTTGGCTTATATTTTTTTATCTGTCCACTCTTTTAAGAAATAATATGATGTCATCCACTTTTGCTATTTCGAAGGAACTTTGAAATAATAAAAATATGATACAGGCTATTCTGGTTTCACAATAGAATACATGGTAAATGATACTCAGCTTTTGTGCAAATACATGTTTGTGTGGACATCATCATACTTATTATAAAACCCAGGTTGTGTGTGTGTGTGTGTGTGTGTGTGTGTGTGTGTGTGTGTGTGTGTGTGTGTGTGCCTGTTCGTTTATATATTGGATCGGATTTCCTAGATTTTTTAAAACGATTTCAACAAAACTTCACAGGACTACGTAAAATTACCTTGCGGTGGTTCTGACAGCACCAAAAATTGGAAAAAAATTGTTTTTGAACGAAATCAATTTGAAAACACGATTAAGAGGCATCGCTGTCGCGAGAACGAAAGGAGGACAACTCATATCGAGGTTGTATGTGTGTGTGTGTGTTCGTTTATATATGGGATCGGATTTCCTACATTTTTCAACTGATTCCACCAAAACTTCACTTCTTTTTTTTGGCAGGTAGTGTTTCTTATTGTCTTGCACACTTTTTCTTTATTTTTACATTCAGAATGCTTTAAAAATTCCATTTACAAGACAATTGTTTATAATAAAATTCTATTCAATCGGTAGATTCATAACGATTGAAAACAATGTTTGTTTTATGTTGTAGTTTTGTTGAAGTTATATTTTGAAATACAGTTTGATTTCTTTAAGAAATTGTAGGATATTATATGAATTAATGCTACAAAAACATTAACTAAAAAATCAACTCATTTTCTGAAACAGCCTTGCCAGATTGAGTCTTTCATAAAGATGTAATACATGGCACCAACCTTGTTCAGAAATATCTAAACTGCCAGCTGTATACAACCGCTTGGTTTAATGGTTAAGAAAAGGGTTGAGCAAATGAATCCTGTAGGTATTAGCAAGAACCATCCTACGTTGTGGAATGGCCCTGTCGAAAGACAAATAACTGTATCAAATATTAGGTTGGTGCAAAAATAATGACGTAATAATGTCGTTTTTTGACGTTAAAAATACGTCAAAAAACGACATTATTACGTCATTATAGCAGAAACCGCATCACTTGCGGACTTTCAACAACAGCAAGAATTAGAAAGGTTATCACTTCAGCATTTATGTACTTCTGATTTCTTATTTTTGTTACCAAGCCAGATTATGGCCTAGAGTATACCCGAGCTTATACTGAGGTAAGCTCTTTTATATCCGGGTCATATGCTATGCCAGTTTACACCAATGGTATGAATTGGCCTGCATATACATTTAGGCCAGAATATACCCGCTTGCTACAAAAATATTGACTTAAATACTCAACTCATTTTCTGAAACAGCCGTGCCAGAATGAGTCTTTTACACAGATGTAATGCATGGCACTAACTTGGTTCAGAAATATCTGAACTACTAGCTGTATACAACCGCTTGGTTCAATGGTTAAGAAAAGCAAGAAGGTTTGAGCAAATGAATCCTGTAGGTATTAGCAAGGACCATCCTACGTTGTGGACTGGTCCTGTCGAAAGACAAATAACTGTACTCAATAGTAGAGACGACATTACTTAAGGACTCTCAACTAAAATAGATAGCGCGTGTCAGTCGAAGAGATATAATATTTTTGTGCTGGTGAGACCGCGGAGTACTAGGAAGAGTAAAAAAGTCAAACAGTTATGTCCTGACCCCAAAAAGAAAAGGTATTGAGCAAAATTTTATGGGAAAATTTGCTCAGGGGAAGGTGCTGTAATGGAATGTCCCACACTCCCTATCGACTATATGAGTTGACTATATCAGTAGCATTATA